>SJYO01033645.1:15262817-15427781 GCA_006410555.1 Capra ibex | reverse complement strand
TCCTTTGGTCTTAACTTTCTCTGTGTACATGGGGTTACAAGTAGTGTCGTGACAAATATTATCGGTCCTGTACCTTTGTTGGATCTACAGGTAGTCGTCTACTTACCTATTCTTTCGACACCATGTATATGTGTTACCTCATAATGAGTCGGCAATTTTTCTTAAGTAAACTTAGTCAAGACTACTCTACCTACTTTGACCTCGGCTAATATGTCTCACTTCATTCGGTCTTTCTTTTTGTGGTTATGTCATATGATTGTGTATATATACCTTAAATCTTTCTACCGTTACTGCTGGGACATACGTTCTGTCGTTTTTTCTGTGTCTACACATATTGCCTGAAAACCTGAGACTCCCTCTCCCTCTCCCACCCTACTAAACCCTCTTACCGTAAGATTGTACATATGATAGTACATTCTTAACTTAGCGGTCAGATACAGACTGCGTCCTGTGTCGTACGAACCCCGACCACGTACCCCTATTGGGTCTCTCTACAATACCCCTCCCTCCACCCTCCCCCCAAGTACAAACCCTTGCGTACATTCTTAATTTCTAAAATTTTAAATTTTTTATTTTTTATTTTTTATTTATTTCTACACGATAACATTACTTTATAAAGTCCCTTGGTATCCAGTCTCTACACAGTCCTGTAAGGAATTTCTAGTACTTAGAACATAAGAGAAGGTGTTTATTTAGATTAAGGACTCTCATAGGAAAATAGAGCTCCATTGGGTAAAGTACCCGAAGGGACCACCGACTTACCATTTCTTAGACGGACGTTACGTCCTGTGGACCTAAGTTAGGGACCCAACCCTTCTAGGGGGTCTCTTCCCTTACTGTTGGGTAAGGTTATAAGAACGGACCCTTTAGGGTACCTGTCTCCTCGGACCGTTCGATATAGGTACCCCAACGTTTCTCAACCTGTGCTGACTTACTATTGTGTGTGTGCGTGCGCGTGTGTGTGTACGTGAGTGTGTGTGTGTATGTGTGTGTTGGTTAAAATATTAATCTTTTTAACGAGACCTAGTGTGTAGCGTATGGCACTTTCTTACAGTTGTAACTAACCCTTGGCCTTTCTTTCCCAAGACGTCGTCTGGAGTTGACGTCACATACATCCGGACGGTTAACCCAGTGTACTAGATCGTCTTAGACTAAGGCCTCTACAGAAACCACCTTTTTCGACATGATTTCTTAAACACAGTCTAGGGTCACCCTGTTAGTCACTCATCTGAGGACCCAAGACCTGGGGTCATCTCTGTTTTTCGAGCCGGAACCTCTATGGTGACAACGAGTTCATCTAGAAAATCGGTAAACCACCGTTCAACTAATAAACCCCGGGGAAGGCTGAACCTTTCGGGTCACTAAGTAAGAGTCTTTTGCCGTTTTAAGACATTTCGTTAATAGGAAGTTATTATATATGAAAAAAAATTTTTTTCGTAAAAACAAAAACGAAAAACGGTGAAATGTAAAACGATCAGAAGGGGAGTAGAAAAGAAAGGAGGAGAGAGAAAAAGGGAACTCCTCGTTTTAATTAGTTGGTTGATTAGTTTATTTTTAAGACGGTAAAAGCAGAAGTCTCAGTAAGTAGAGACATACCAAGGGTAAGTGATTCAGTCAAGACTCGGAGGGAAACTGGCTATTTTTTACATTTCTTTAGAAACTTACTTATGATAGTCTCGGGTCAGGAACAGACCACACCTCGTCTTACAAACTAGAAGGTCTGTCTGTACATTATTTCAAGTACGACTACTACGACATTTGTTTTGGAAATTTGAGATAGAATCCTTTATATTTGATCATATTTTAAATCAATATACGGTGAGAGTAAGGTCTAAATCCATGTCCAACATAGATAAAAAGGATTTTCTATTGTAACATTTTAAACCCGTACTTACTTAAAATCCCTTCTGTTTTCGACGATTTTAACTGTACAAAAGTCAGTGAGCTTCTATTGGATACTAACTCGAAACCTTCTGAACCAAGTCCAAGGTGATTAATCGAGTATCAAAGTACAAGATATTTTTCTTTCGTGTACATTATCACGGACGGAAAAGACCATACTTTTCCATACGGTGGATCCACTCTTTTCATTAAACTTTTACTCTTTGTCATATCCTATTAAACTTAAATGATTTAATGAAAACTTTCTGAAAGTAGTAGTCTCTGTAATAAATATGTATGTGTGTACGTATATTTATAGATTACATATACACATCTGAGATAGGTTATGAAACCGGTGGATTACACTTCTCGACTAAGTAACCATTTCTGGGACTACCTTTCTAACTTCCGTCCTCCACTTCCCCTTTATCTCCTACTCTACCGACCTACCGTAGCGGTTGAGTTTCCTGTACTCAGACTTCTTTGAGGTGCCCTATCATTTCCTGTCCCTTCGGACTACACGACGTTAAGTACCCCAGTGTTTTTTAGTCCGTACTAAATCGCTGACTTGTTGTTGTATAAGTTTTAATAACCCCTGAAGTGACCGTCGAGTTATCAACTCTGAAGTACGAAGGTGACGTCTCCCGTACCCAAACTAAGGATCTGTCCTTATCCTAGGATGTACGTAGTCATTTTGTCAGTCAAGTCAGCGAGTCAACACAGGCTGAGAAACGCTGGGATACCTGACGTCGTGCGGTCCGGAGGGACAGGTAGTGGTTGAGGGCCTCGAATGAGTTTGGTACAGATAGCTCAGTCACTACGGTAGGTTGGTAGAGTAGGAGACAACAGGGGAAGAGGAGGACGGAGGTTAGAAAGGGTCGTAGTCCCAGTAAAGGTTAATTTGTCAAGAAGTGTAGTCCATCGGTTTCATAACCTCAAAATCGAAATCCTAGTCAGGAAGGTTACTTATCGGTACCAACTAAAGGAAATCCTACCTGACCAATCTAGAAGAACGTCAGGTTCTCTGAGGGTTTTCAGAAGAGGTTGTGGTGTCAAGTTTTCGTAGTTAAGAAGTCACGAGTCGAAAGAAATCTCAGGTTGAGAGTGTAGGTATGTACTGATGACCTTTTTGGTAACGAAACTGATCTGTCTGGAAACAACCATTTCATTACAGAGACGAAAAATTATACGAGAGATTCCAACCAGTATCCAAATGAAGGTTCTTTTAAATTAAAGTATCGACGTCAGTGGTAGACGTCGTTAAAACCTCGGGTCTTTTTATTTCATAGAGTGACAAAGGTAACAAAGTGGTAGATAAGTGGTACTTCACTACCTTGGTCTACGGTACTAGAATCAAAGGACTTATAACCCCAAATTCGGTTTAAAAAGTGAGAGGAGAAAGTGAAAGTAGTTCTCCGAGAAATCAAGAAACGAAAGACGGTATTCCCACCACAGTAGACGTATAGACTCCATAACTATAAAGAGGGTCGTTAGAACTAAGGTCGAACACGAAGTAGGTTGTAAAGAGTACTATATAAGACGTATATTCAATATCTTCGTCCCACTGTTATATGTAGGAACAGTATGAGGAAAAGACTAAAACTTGGTCAGACAACAAGGTACAGGTCAGGATTAACGACGAAGAATTGTACTTATGTCTAAAGAGTCCTCCGTCCAGTCCACCAGACCATACGGGTAGAGAACTTCTTAAAAGGTGTCAAACAACACTAGGTGTATCAGTTTCCGAAACCATATCAATTATTTCGTCTTCACCTACAGAAAAACCTCGAGAGAACGAAAAAACTACTAGGTTGTCTACAACCGTTAAACTAGAGACCAAGGAGACGGAAAAGATTTAGACTGAACTTGTAGACCTTCAAGTACCAAGTACATGATAACTTCAGACCGAACCCCTTAAAATTCGTAATGAACGTACCATGTCAGTTTTATAATTTTATTCTTTATCTTTTTTTTAACAAAATTAAAAACTATCATTACCACAAAACCTCGGTCTTCAACATCTGTTGTCTAACCACTTGATACAGAGAGTCGTGTTTAAGTCGGGAACAAAGTGAACGAACAGGAATATTTATTTTACAATGACTTTACGTCAGGACGGGTGAGTACATGATAACAGATACTAACGAAAGGACGATGTTACTGTCTCAAGTAATCACGTTGTCTCTGAAATACCCGGTGTCTAGATTTTATAAATGACGAACAAGTAAATATCTTTTTCAAACGGGTGGGGACGAGATCCATGATCTTTTTTGTTTGTTTGTTTGTTTGTAAATGTACGATACTAGATTAGACGTGACCTTCACCTCATGAATCCGGTAGAAGGACTAGTGAGCTCGGTTTTTGTTCAAGAAAAGTAGTACAGTAACAAAATCTACTTTCTAAAAGTTCCGGACTTACACGGTCTGTTAACGAGTAGAGAGGTTAAATGAAGACAACGAGTATTAAGTAACCTGATCCATTGAAAGTTTATAAAAATATTCAGAGAGAGGTCTAGAGAGAGTCTTTAATGTCTTTCCTGTTCTTTAGTAAGAAGGGGAAAGACCAAAGATGAATTGCGTTTATAAACGACACTTTAGTACGTTCTATTTATACATACGGATAGGATGGTAGTGTGTAAATACTGACGGAGAAAAACGTCACTTACACAGATAATTACTTCCACACTCTTGTTCGAACACACAAACGATCTCGAGTTTTTACTTACTCCCGTAATCAGTCGTTTCTTCATCTCATTTAAGTAGGGGACAATTACGAAATGGTTTTCGTCAATCAGGATCAACAAAGAAATAACTTGTCCAATATTGAACTTTCCTGAAGTCACCGTAATATCTTCTTTTTTCAAAATGTAAAGTGTTCATTAAACTTCAACACATTAAGTAACTAACTGGAAGGAACGACCTAGTCACTATATCTGTGCTGAGGGTTACGTCCTCTGTGCCCAAGTTAGTGACCCAGTCCTTCTAGGGGACCTCTTCCCTTGCCGTTGGTGAGGTCATAAGAACGGACCCTTTAGGGTACCTCTCTCTTCAGACCACCCGATGTCAGGTACCCCAACGTTTTCTTAGTTTGTACTGAATCACTGATTTGTTGTTATTAAATAACTAAAAACTGAAGTAATCTACTTCAGTCTTCGTTTTCAATACTGTCTGTGTAAGTGTAACTGTAACCCTTAATTTCTTCTTTGTAGTCTCTTTATATGGATTTCTTCTTTGTAGTCTCTTTATATAGTTTAGAGTGGAGACTATCGAAAGTTGAGACAAAAAGGGATTCTCGTTTCCAAATTACTCTTGTTTTTCTCAGACGTCTGATCATTACTTTACCTGAGGACGAGAGACGTATAGTTTAAGTTCCCGATTAATACTGAGTTTCTAAACGAGACACCGAGTTTGTTCTAACCTGAGTCCTTGTCTGAAATTTTGAACCCATCCAGTTCACACTATGTTTTAATGATCTTGGTCTGACAGTGCACGAGACTACATACTGTACCAGTCTGACTTACTCATATTTGAGACTGAAATGGTGAATGGACAAGATATTGAAACACGTTCAATGAATCGAAGAAACTCTGAAACAGAGGAGTAGACATTTTATGTTTAAAATAACTGTTGGTGTCTACAAATCTGTCAAATTCACTCCTTTCTATGCGTTTCACGTATTGGACTACAGACTACTTACTATTCATATTTTGTATTAATCTCAGGGAATCTGACGTTCCTCTAGGTTGGTCAGGTAAGACTTCCTCTAGTCGGGACCCTAAAGAAACCTTCCTTACTACGATTTCGACTTTGAGATCATGAAACCGGTGGAGCACGCTTCTCAACTGAGTAACCTTTTCTGAGACTTAGACCCTCCCTAACCCCTGTCCTCTTCTTCCCCTACTGTCTCCTACTCTACCGACCTACCGTAGTGACTGAACTACCTGTACTCAGACTCACTTGAGGTCCTCAACCACTACCTGTCCCTCCGGACCGTACGACGTTAAGTACCCCAGCGTCTCAGCCTGTGCTGACTCGCTGACTTGCCTTGACTTGATAATAATGTAACAACATAGTGTATTCGGTAATAATATAATAACATAATATGTATGGGAGATAGAAGTCAAGTCAAGTCCAGTCAGCGAGTCAGTACAGGCTGAGAAACTCTGGGGTACTTGGCTTCGTGCGGTCCGGAGGAACAGGTAATGGTTGAGGTCCTCAGGTGGGTTTGGGTACAGGTAACTCAGCCACTACTATAGGTTGGTAGAATAGGAGACAGCAGGGGAAGAGAAGGACGGGAGTTAGAAAGGGTCTTAGTCCCAGAAAAGTTTACTCAGTCGAGAAACCTAGTCCACCGGTTTCATAACCTCAAAGTCGAAGTTGTAGTCAGGATGGTTACTTGTGGGTCCTGACTAGAGGAAATCCTACCTGACCAACCTAGAGGAACGTCAGGTTCCCTGAAAGTTCTCAGAAGAGGTTGTGGTGTAAAGTTTTCGTAGTTAAGAAGACGTGAGTCGAAAGAAATATCAGTTTGAGAGTGTAGGTATGTACTGGTGACCTTTTTGGTATCGGGACTGATCTACCTGGAAACAACTGTTTCATTACAGAGGCGAAAAATTATACGATAGATCCAACCGGTATTGAAAGGATGTTCCTCATTCGTAGAAAATTAAAGTACCGACGTCAGTGGTAGACGTCACTAAAACCTCGGGTCTTTTTATTTCAGTGGGTGACAAGGGTGACAAAGGGGTAGACAGACGGTAATTCATTACCCTGGTTTATGGTACTAGAATCAAAGGACCTACAACTCGAAATTCGGTTGAAAAGTAGAGAAAGTAAAAGTAGTTCTCCGAGAAATCAAGGAGTAAAAGAAGATGTTCCCACCATAGTAGACGTATATACTTCAATAATTATAAAGAGGGTCGTTAGAACTAAGGTCTAACACGAAGGAGGTCGGGTCGTAAAGAGTACTACATGAGACGTATATTCAATTTAATCGTCCGACTGTTATATGTCGGAACTACATGAGGAAAAGGATAAACCTTGGTCAGACAACAAGGTACAGGTCAAGATTGACAACGAAGGACTGGACGTACGTCTAAAGAGTTCTCCGTCCAGTCCACCAGACCATAAGAGTACAGAAAGTCTTAAAAGGTGTTAAACAACACTAGGTGTGTCAGTTTCCGAAACCGTATCAGTTATTTCGTCTTTATCTACAAAAAGACCTTGAGAAAACGAAAAAGGTACTACGTCACCTACAACCGTTAAACCAGAGACCAAGGAAACGGAAAAGATTTTGGTCGAACCTGTAGACCTTCAAGTGCCAAGTACATGACGACTTCGGACTGAACCTCTTAAAATTCGTAATGAAATGATCGTATACTCTACTCACGTTCTCAAACGGAGTCAAGTCAAGTCAAGTAAAGTCAACGAGTCAGCACAAGCTGAGAAACGCTGGGGTACTTAGAGTCGTGCGGTCCGGAGGGGCAGGTAGTGGTTGAGGACCTCAAGTGAGTCTGAGTGCAGGTAGCTCAGGTACTACGGTAGGTCGGTAGAGTAGGAGACAACAGTGGAAGAGGAAGACGGGGGTTAGGGAGGGTCGTAGTCTGAGAAAAGGTTACTCAGTTGAGAAGCGTGCTCCACCGGTTTCATGACCTCAAAGTCGAAATCGTAGTAAGGAAGGTTTCTTTAGGGTCCCGACTAGAGGAAGTCTTACCTGACTAACCTAGAGGAACGTCAGGTTCCCTCAGAGTTCTCAGAAGAGGTTGTGGTGTCAAGTTTTCGTAGTTAAGAAACCACGAGTCGGAAGAAGTGTCAGGTTGAGAGTGTAGGCATGTACTGGTGACCCTTTTGGTATCGGATCTCGGACCGTTTAACCATGGAACATTGTCTAATTTATAATAACACAGTTCTTACAACATTTAACAGAAAATTTGAAAAAAAGTATGACATGGAGTAATAATTTTTAAAAGATAGTGTAAAGATTATATCCATATAGAATAGACGAATTTCTAATAAATATATATGATTATATAGTACGTGTAGAATTTCATAAAATTTATGTCTGTAATTTTCTTCTATTTTCTTATATGTGATACAATATATATAATTCTGTTCTAGATATCAATAACCTATATAATGTATTATATATATATATATATATATATTTTTTGTATATCCGTATATATACACGTCTAGACTATCTAGGGTTGTCTAGGTACTCACTTTTTTGAGTAGTAAAGTGTGGTAAGTCTTCATCTAAGTACCTGGACTAATTTGAATCTTCAAAAAGTGTCGTTTCCTTTGATATTCGTTCCACTTTTCTGTTAGGAGTCTTACCCGCTTTTATTGTCGTTTACTTTGTTGACTGTTTCCTAATTAAAGGTTTTATATGTTCGTCGAGTATGTTGAGTTACGGTCGTTTTGTTCACTAGGTTAGTTTTTCACCCTTTTTCTGAATTTGTCTATAAAGAGGTTTCTTCCGTATATCTACGGATTGTTTGTGTACTTTTCTACGAGTCGTAGCGAGTAATGACGACGACGACGACGATGATTCAGCGAAGTCAGCACAGGTTGAGAGACGTACGGGTATCTACCGTCGGGTGGTTCGAGGGGGCAGGGACCCTAAGAGGTCCGTTCTTGTGACCTCACCCAACGGTAAAGGAAGAAGTTACACACTTTCACCTTTCACTTTCACTTCAATGAGTCAACACAGGTTGAGAAACGCTGGGGTACCTGACGTCGGATGGTCCGAGGAGGTAGGTACCCTAAAAGGTCCGTTCTCATGACTTCACCCAACAGTAACGGAAGAGACGCGAGTAATGCTCTTTACGTTTAGTTTTGATGTCACTCTATAGTGGAGTGTGACCAGTCTTACCGGTAGTAGTTTTTTCAAATTTTGTGGACACCACCTAAGTACAGTTGCATACCGTTTTGGTTATGTCATAACATTTCATTTTATTTCATTTTTATTTTATTTTATTTTATTTTTTACGTGCTGTTTTTTTTATTTATTTATTTTGTTATTTACGACCTCTCCCGCACCTCTTTTCTGTTGGGAGAATGTAACGACCACCCTTACATTTAAGTATGTCGATGATACCTTCTACCATACCTCTAAGAAATTTTTTGATCCTTATTTTAGTGCTATACTGGGTCGTTAGGGTGAGGCTCCGTATATGGGATTCCTTTGGTTTTAAATTTTTCTGTGTACATAGTGTAACAAGTAACGTCGTGATAAATGTTGCCGATCTTGTACCTTCGTTGGATCTACAGGTAACCGTCTACTCACCTATTTCTTCAACACCGTGTATATGTGTTACCTTATAATAAGTCGGTATTTTTTCTTACGTAAACTCAGTCAAGACTACCCCACCTACTTGGATCTTTAATAATATGTCTAACTTCACTTAGTCTTTCTCTTTCTATTTATAGTATAATATTGTGTATATATACCTTAGATCTTTTTACCATGACTTCTTAAATAAATGTCCCGTTGTTACCTCTTTGTCTGTATCTCTTATCTGTACTTATACCCCTTTCCCCTCCTCTCCCACTCTACATACCTTTCTCATTGTACCTTTGAATGTAATGGTATACATTTTATCTATCGGTTGNAGGTCCTCAACCATTACCTGTCCCTCCGGACCGTACGACGCTAAGTACCCCAACGTCTCAGCCTGTGCTGACTCGTTGACTTGACTTGACTTGATAATAATGTAACAACATAGTGTATTCGGTAATAATATAATAACATAATATGTATGGGAGATAGAAGTCAAGTCAAGTCCAGTTAGCGAGTCAGTACAGGCTGAGAAACTCTGGAGTACTTGGCTTCGTGCGGTCCGGAGGGACAGGTAATGGTTAAGGACCTCAGGTGGGTTTGGGTACAGGTAACTCAGTCACTACTATAGGTTGGTAGAATAGGAGACGACAGGGGAAGAGAAGGACGGGAGTTAGAAAGGGTCTTACTCCCAGAAAAGTTTACTCAGTCGAGAAACGTAGTCCACCGGTTTCATAACCTCAAAGTCGAAGTTGTAGTCAGGATGGTTACTTGTGGGTCCTGACTAGAGGAAATCCTACCTGACAAACCTAGAGGAACGTCAGGTTCCCTGAAAGTTCTCAGAAGAGGTTGTGGTGTAAAGTTTTCGTAGTTAAGAAGACGTGAGTCGAAAGAAATATCAGTTTGAGAGTGTAGGTATGTATTGGTGACCTTTTTGGTATCGGAACTGATCTACCTGGAAACAACTGTTTCATTACAGAGGTGAAAAATTATACGACAGATCCAACCAGTATTGAAAGGATGTTCCTCATTCGTAGAAAATTAAAGTACCGACGTTAGTGGTAGAGGTCATTAAAACCTCGGGGGTTTTTATTTCAGTGGGTGATAAGGGTGACAAAGGGGTAGACAGACGGTACTTCATAACCCTGGTTTATGGTACTAGAATCAAAGGACCTACAACTCGAAATTCGGTTGAAAAGTAGAGGAGAAAGTAAAAGTAGTTCTCCGAGAAATCAAGGAGTAAAAGAAGGTATTCCCACAATAGTAGATGTATAGACTCCAATAATTATAAAGAGGGTCGTTAGAACTAAGGTCGAACACGAAGGAGGTCGGGTCGTAAAGAGTACTACATGAGACGTATATACAATTTAATCGTCCGACTGTTATATGTCGGAACTACATGAGGAAAAGGATAAACCTTGGTCAGACAACAAGGTACGGGTCAAGATTGACAACGAAGGACTGGACGTATGTCTAAAGAGTTCTCCGTCCAGTCCACCAGACCATAAGAGTACAGAAAGTCTTAAAAGGTGTCAAATAACACTAGGTGTGTCAGTTTCCGAAACCGTATCAGTTATTTCGTCTTTATCTACAAAAAGACCTTGAGAAAACGAAAAAGGTACTACGTCACCTACAACCGTTAAACTAGAGACCAAGGAAACGGAAAAGATTTTGGTCGAACCTGTAGACCTTCAAGTGCCAAGTACATGACGACTTCGGACTGAACCTCTTAAAATTTGTAACGAAATGATCGTATACTCTACTAACGTTCTCAAACGGAGTCAGGTCAAGTCAAGTTGAGTAAAGTCAGCGAGTCAGCACAGGCTGAGAAACACTGGGGTACTTAGAGTCGTGCGGTCCGGAGGGACAGGTAGTGGTTGAGGACCTCAAGTGAGTCTGAGTACAGGTAGCTCAGGCACTACGGTAGGTCGGTAGAGTAGGAGACAGCAGTGGAAGAGGAGGACGGGGATTAGGGAGGGTCGTAGTCTCAGAAAAGGTTACTCAGTTGAGAAGCGTGCTCCACCGGTTTCATGACCTCAAAGCCGAAATCGTAGTAAGAAAGGTTTCTTTAGGATCCCGAATAGAGGAAGTCTTACCTGACCAACCTAGAGGAACGTCAGGTTCCCTGAGAGTTCTCAGAAGAGGTTGTGGTGTCAAGTTCTCGTAGTTAAGAAGTCGCGAGTCGGAAGAAGTGTCAGGTTGAGAGTGTAGGTATGTACTGGTGACCGTTTTGGTATCGGATCTCGGACCGTTTAACCATGGAACAGTGTTTAATTTATAATAACACAGTTCTTACAGTATTTAACAGAAAATTTGAAAAAAAATTATGACGTGGAGTAATAATTTTTTAAAGATAGTGTGAAGATTATATCCATATAGAATAGACGAATTTCTAATAAATATATATGATTATATAGTACGTGTAACATTTCATAAAATTTATGTCTGTAATTTTCTTCTATTTTCTTATATATGATACAATATATATAATTCTGTTCTAGATATCAATAACCTATATAACGTATTATATATGATATATTTTGTAATTCCGTATATATACACGTTCAGACTATCTAGGGTTGTCTAGGTACTCACTTTTTTGAGTAGAAAAGTGTGGTAAGTCTTCATCTAAGTCCCTGGACTAATTTGAATTTTCAAAAAGTGTCGTTTCCTTTGATATTCGTTCCACTTTTCTGTTAGGAGTCTTACCCGCTTTTATTGTCGTTTACTTTGTTGACTGTTTCCTAATTAAAGGTTTTATATGTTCGTCGAGTATGTTGAGTTACGGTCGTTTTGTTCACTGGGTTAGTTTTTCACCCTTTTTCTGAATTTGTCTATAAAGAGGTTTCTTCCGTATGTCTACGGATTGTTTGTGTACTTTTCTACGAGTCGTAGCGAGTAATGACGACGACGACGACGATGATTCAGCGAAGTCAGCACAGGTTGAGAGACGTACGGGTATCTACCGTCGGGTGGTTCGAGGGGGTAGGGACCCTAAGAGGTCCGTTCTTGTGACCTCACCCAACGGTAAAGGAAGAAGTTACACACTTTCACCTTTCACTTTCACTTCAATGAGTCAACACAGGTTGAGAAACACTGTGGTACCTGACGTCGGATGGTCCGAGGAGACAGGTACCCTAAAAGGTCCGTTCTCATGACTTCACCCAACAGTAACGGAAGAGACGCGAGTAATGCTCTTTACGTTTAGTTTTGATGTCACTCTATAGTGGAGTATGACCAGTCTTACCGGTAGTAGTTTTTCAAATTTTGTTATTTACGACCTCTCCCACACCTCTTTTCTGTTGGGAGAATGTAACGACCACCCTTACATTTAACTATGTCGGTGATACCTTCTACCATACCTCTAAGGAATTTTTTGATCCTTATTTTAGTCGTATACTGGGTGGGTGAGGATCCGTATATGGGATTCCTTTGGTTTTAAATTTTTCTGTGTACATAGTGTAACAAGTAACGTCGTGATAAATGTTGTCGATCTTGTACCTTCGTTGGATCTACAGGTAACCGTCTACTCACCTATTTCTTCAACACCGTGTATATGTGTTACCTTATAATAAGTCGGTATTTTTTCTTACGTAAACTCAGTCAAGACTACTCCACCTACTTGGATCTTTAATAATATGTCTAACTTTACTTAGTCTTTCTCTTTCTATTTATAGTATAAGATTGTGTATATATACCTTAGATCTTTTTACCATGACTTCTTAAATAAATCTCCCGTTGTTACCTCTTTGTCTGTATCTCTTATCTGAATACTTATACCCCTTTCCCCTCCTCTCCCACTCTACATACCTTTCTCATTGTACCTTTGAATGTAATGGTATACATTTTATCTATCGGTTGCCCTTAAACGGCATACCGAGTCCTTTGAGTTTGTCCCCGAGACATAGTTATATCTCTCCTCCCCACCCTACCTCACCCTTCACCCTCTCTCCAGTTTTCACTCCCCTATATACATATGGATACCGACTAAGAACATCTCTAAACTGTCTTTTGTTGTTTTAAGACATTTGTTTAATGGGAAGTTATGTTTTTTTTTTTTAATTTTTTTTTTTCTTCATCTAACCCTCTCTTTTGGTAACCATGTGGACGAACACTCAATCTGTCACTCGCAAACTTTCATACAAATAACTTCATCGTACATGAAACATGTAATAAACCTGAACTCTCGAACAAACCTTCAAACACTCATTATTATTACTTGTTTATAGTTTATAATTCATAAAGATCTGTAGTCAAGTCAAGTCAGAGTGTCCGCACAGACTGAGAAACGCTGGGGTACTTGACGTCGTGCGGTCCGGAGGGACAGGTAGTGGTTGAGGGCCTCAAGTGAGTTTGAGTGCAGGTAGCTTAGCCACTACGGTAGTCGGTAGAGTAGGAGACAGTAGGGGAAGAAGAGGACGGGTGTTAGGGAGGGTCGTAGTCTCAGAAAAGGTCACTCAGTTGAGAAGCGTACTCCACCGGTTTCATGATCTCAAAGTCGAAATCGTAGTAAGGAAGGTTTCTTGTGGGTCCTGACTAGAGGAAGTCTTACCTGACCAACCTAGGGGACGTATCACAATTCGTCTAATGTATGAGAGTCCTTTAGGTATGTTGGGGGATACTTCATCTATAATTAAAATGTGGAATAAAATGTAAACTCCTTATACTCTAATTCCTCTATTTCATTGAACAGGATTCAAAGGTGGCTTCAATCGGTATCTCACTACGAGACTTTGGTACATAGAGAGGGCACTCGTCACGAGAAAGGGTACCGTTTTAGTGTTATTACTATTAATGATAGAGGCAATAACAATTTACGATATAGTGACTTGTGTAAAATACACGAAATTGAAATGATTAACAACGAACATCCATTGTCCTATTTTGTAAACAAGTTCTTATAGGAAACTATTCATTCGGTCCTACATACAGTTGTCATTAAGAGATTAATGAAATCTCTTACCACTTACTTCACCTTTTTCTGATTTTACTGTTCTCTTTTTTTCGTTTCTGTCTTTAGTCGATTTACTAAACTCCGATCCTATGTGACTTTCCATTTTACTACTCTCTTTTTGAGGGAATATTACTCCTGAAATGTGTGTTTTTTTATAGATTAAAAATTAATCCTTAAAACCAGAGGGTTTAACAGTCGCTAAAAATCATGTGTAAATTCACGGGACACAAATAAATTAGAGAGAGAGTTAGGGGAGAGTAGAGAAGAAGAGAGGGAAAGAGAAGCGACTCTTTTGGTAACGTTTTGACTGTTCTTGTACTCTCTCTTCCACCCTCACAAGTATAAGAATGTGCTAAGTCTTTTTCTGGCTTTCGTGTCGTAGTTCCAACTGGTCCTCTTACGTTTTGAGTCAGGTTAGACTCATTCATAAACTTTAAGGTCCCTCACATGTTACCTCGAGGTCAATTTGGAATAATCTAGACCTCCCAACGTATTACAATCTAACGATTAGAAAATGTTGTCAGGTCACTCCAATGGCAATAAGACTAGTGTAACATGTATTTCACTCACACCTAGGTAGTCTTCTAGCGTACAAAAATTACTCTGACATAGATTTCTGTCAGTCTCTCTTGGAGTAGATGGGAAAGTACTCTACTTCAGTTTATTCTTTATCGAACCATTCATCTCGTGAGACTCTGTCAGATAATTTTGCTTTTTAAGAGGCTAGTAGTGGAAATCAAGTTAAGTCAAGTCAGCGAGTCAGTACAGACTGAGAAACGTTGGGGTACTTAGCGTCGTGTGGTTCGGAGGGACAGGTAGTGGTAGAGGGCCTCAAGTGAGTGAGTGCAGGTAGCTCAGACACTACGGTAGGTCGGTAGAGTAGGAGACAACAGGGGAAGAGGAGGACGGGGGTTAGGGAGGGTCGTAGTCTGAGAAAAGGTTACTCAGTTGAGAAGTGTACTCCACCGGTTTCATGACCTCAAAGTCGAAATCGTAGTAAGGAAGGTTTGTTTAGGGTCCCGACTAGAGGAAATCCTACCTGAACAACGTAGAGGAACGTCAGGTTCCCTGAGAGTTGTCAGAAGAGGCTGTGGTGTCAAGTTTTCGTAGTTAAGAAGTCGCGAGTCGGAAGAAGTGTCAGGTTGAGAGTGTGGGTATGTACTGGTGTCCTTTTTGGTATCGGAACTGATCTGCCTGGAATCAACCGTTTCATTACAGAGACGAAAACTTATATGACAGATCCAACCAGTATTGAAAAGAAGGTTCCTCATTCGCAGAGAATTAAAGTACCGACGTCAGTGGTAGACGTCACTAAAACCTCGGTTTTTTTTTATTTCAGACTGTGACAAAGATGACAAAGGGGTAGATAAAGGGTGCTAGTAGTGGAATGTGTTGTCATTAATTTTGGTCACAAATGACGAGTGAGTGACTCGTAGGCATCGTTCAGATTCTCAATATATGGATAGCACAGAAAATTAGAAGAAATGTTAGAAAACTTTTTCATAACAATAATGGTAATCGGACGTCTACTTCTTTGACTCCACACCAATAGGTTCATGTATGTTAATAAATTTTTTACCACACCTTAACTTTGGATCCGTCGAGGTAAAAGGAATAAGACACTAGTCGGTGATAAGTTTGACGGAGGAAAAACATTGTCTATTGTTACCGCTGATATTTCTGTTGTATGTATCCTGAAATATTGTCGTTAAATAACTTGTCGATGTTACATTAATTATCCATATATAACGGATGAGTTGTAATATTTATAAAAAGTTCTATAATAGTTTAAGGAGTAGAATGACAGTACTCTGACTCGGAGTTTTCTTACATCATTAAACTAAACCTAGGATGTAGACCGTAGTCTTCAGTCTAAGTCTGAGTCCACACAATCTGGAGAGAAGAGGAGTCTGGAGTTAAGAAAGGATTTCATCACGACTTGGAAACAACGTCACTTATTCAGAAAGGTCATCTATTAACAAACTTAAATAGGACGGAGAAATTAGAACCTTCCTCACGAAACACGTATCTTTATACATCGATGTACAACTTACGTAAGATTCCGGACCCTCAACCCATACTCTATTACGAGTCAAGTTTGCGTAGGTTCTAGAGAAGACAGCTGATCTCCCAGTTCCCTGGTGGGGAGCGGGGAGTGTTGTTTCTGGTGTGTATATCCAGACCTTGACATGAGAGATATAAAAAAGGGAGTTTCCTTTTTCTTATAGAGTTCTCGGACTCTTTTAATAACATTTTAAAGTTCGTTAGTATAATCTACTAGTATGATACGATTGTAACCTCATTGCAGGAGTAAAGGTAAGTAAATGTTTTCAAAATCTTTCTAAATTATTATTATCTAAGGATTTTTGTTTTAGTATAACCGAAAAGACTAAGGCTCTTAAATCGTTAGTCAGGGGTCCCGTGTGTACTTTGAAAGAAACCATAGACTCTATAATGAGGAGGGACCAAAAGGAGAATGAAGAAATTCGTGAAAAAAAAAAGTAAAAGAATGTCATTATAACGAAAGAATTGGACAGGAAATTTATCTCACGGAAAGGTCTTAAGGTAGAAACTAGGAAAGTACAAATGAGACAAATCAGTTATAACGATCAACAGAGGGGTCGTAAGGTAAAGTGAAGGAATTTCTTACATTACAAAAGGTCAGATTTCAAACTTATCCTAACTACGGGTGTAGAGATCTCTTATCCGGAAAGACCCAGAAAGGGTCATTCGTTTGAGGTCCGGAGGAAGGGTCGATAGCATCGACAAAGTACTTCTACGTGTATTTCAATCCACATTCGTTCAGTCGTCTAAGACGAGGAGATCCGTTTACTTAACCCTCCCGTCCTTTGGTACTACATTCGACCAGTTACTCTCGTTTAGACACCTTCCGTCTCGTCCTTAGTTCTTGACTTACCTTCAACCAAGACCACTCTGTGACGGCTCAAAATCCCAGTTTAAAGTTGACCTGGATGGGATAAAACCCTGTAAAGCTAATAATTTGTAATTATCTAATCTCAAACTCAAATCAAAGGACAATTAACGTCAGTTGTCGAAGAGTCGACTAAGACATATGGAAGGGAGATTCCTTACTTTAGGTGAGAAACATATGTCAGTAAATCGAAAGACTCTAAGGGACACAAGTTGTTCTTTTATAACAGTCTCAATTTATTTTAGTACATAATTTCGAAAATCGCGGTACTGACCGTGCATTAGTCATGAGTCAATTGTCATCGATAACGACAACAACAATGTCTACAATATTAATAAATATAAGGAAGTGAAAATAGAAGTAGAGACTTAGTACTCGGGGTCTTGTGTTCCACGTTGATAAAAGACGTGTAGAGACGACTCTACTAAGGAGTCGTGAAGTGTGGTTGGGTAAGTTTCAAGTAAAGTCGCGACACAGACGTTTTGACGCGAAGGAGATGACAGTCCAACTGGTAAGACAGTATTGATGACACGCACACACGCACGATTCAGTGAGGTCAGCACAGCCTGAGAAACACTGGGACACCTACCATCAGACGGACCGTGGAGATCGACGGTAGTTTTGAGGATTGAGAAATTAGAGATTATAGGTCGGTAGTACTTGAAGATGAGTAGATGGAGACTTTTCGGAGACTTTAACGTCAGAATGGGGAAAATTAAAGTGATGATCCTGGAACCAGGTTTGGGAATAAAAAGTGTACCTGACACTTTCACTTTCACAATCAGTGTCAGCACCGGCTGAAAAACACTGGGGTACCTGATTGGGTATTCAGAGGAGACAGGTATTTTAAGAGGTCCGCTCTTATGACCTCACCCAACGGTAAAGGAAGAGATCCCCTAGAAGGCCTGGGTCCCTAGGTTGGGACTAGAGCATGCAACGTCCGTCTAAGAAATGGTTGACTCGCCATTACCTGACACCGTTACCGGTTAAATAAAGGACAGAGGTAAGAGGTTTAAGAAAACAAGAATAAGATATCTCAACGGCCAAGGAAGGATTTGTGTAATTTGGTCAGTAAGTAAACGAATTTTTAGTACATTTCGTAGGTCTCAGAAAGACGGATTTCTGTTTAAGGTTTAGGAATCGTTTTGTGGAACGGAAAGTTTTACATCGAAGTTGGTCTTAGAGCCAGGAGTCAAAACACGGAACAGGGTCTAATAGGAAATGAGGTCCTAAAAGTACCTGGGAAAAGAAAATAGTCCAACCAGGAATCTACCTTTTTCAAGATGAGTAGAAATTCTGTCTGGGTTTACATTAACGGAGGTCCGGAAAAGGTTGATGGGTCTTGTCTTAATTATTGACCAATCGGAAATGGGGGCACCTTGTAGTATATACAACGATGATATTATAATTAGTGTAATAAAGAATTGAGAAATAAATAGATGGACATCGGAGACAATTTTAGACGTAATAACTCCTATTCTTGATACAGAAATATAGACCTTAGATTTTTTTACTTTATTTTATTGTTTTTTGTTTAGAACCTTACGCATTTCAACAGTACATAACTAATGAAGGGTACACGGACTGAAACTTATTCTATACAATTTTTCACACAGAACAGTTGGGATTCCTTATCCATAGTGATAAGGGTAAAATGTCTATTCCTTTAACTCTGACTTTTTCGACAAACTGAAAAGGTTCCTGTGTCTCAATTATTCACGGTCTCACTCTTGTGGTTAGGTTCTAGATATATTAAGATTTCGAAAGAAAGATGTTTCTACGTGACAAAAGAACCTGTACTCGAAAGAAAGTCAAAAGTGTATTACTTATATAAAGTTACAATGGGTCATATATACATAAGAAGAGGTAAATTAAACTTTGGGATTTGTTCCAGTGAAAGGACGGGGGGAAAACGAACATTTCAATAATAATTTAGTGGAGGTATTGTGAAAGGGAACGATTTTATTTTGGTAGAAAGGTAATTCGATATTAAGGTGAAAGAGACTGACCACCGATCCTACATTGTTTTTACTTTTGTAACGTACTGAAACATAACCGAATCCGATATTTTCGTCCTTAGGTGGCTCCGGGACGACACTTATGGACCAATAGTAATATTGTCTTAGTACCTCGTCCTTACACTATGAAATTACTTGAGAAAAAATAAACCCCTCGAGTGCGACCGGTTCCAAACGTGTATTTACGAAGATTCTGGTGTCATAGATTAATTCGTCAGTAACCTGAAATGACGTATATTATGACGTAATAATAAAGATTTACAATAAAGCTGGCCATGAACTAGAGGAAGTGGAAACTAAATACACTCATAAGATTAGAAAGGAATCCATACATCGTAATAGACGAACGGTTTAAATCTATTAAGAACCTTGTCTAAGTCAATTTGAAGTACCACGTCAAGGTAATGTTAGTTCCAGTTTGTAATCGAGCATTCAAAAGTCTGGTATCCTCTTTAGACTTTCTTTTAGGGTAAAAGGAAGAGAGAGTAAAGAGAAGAGTATGGACGAAACAGGAGAACATTTAAGAAATAGATCAGTTAGTATTCTGTATTATAATTTTGTTCGTTAAGATATAAGTATGGAGGTCCCTCATAAAAGACCTAACAAAGACCACCCCTCATCCTCCTCTTCCTCGTAACTAAATAGGTAATTTTGAGTTATTATACTGGTTTCAATTTATAATCGATAATAAATTAACGTTAATCATTATTATAAGAAGAGACACACATCTGACACACTCGTACACACATACACAGACAATCCACCCTCAGTTCACATCTCTTTTTCCCTCCCTGTCTTTCTTTGGCTCTCTTTCGACTCTATCTCTCTCATAACAACATTCTTTTAATTGAAAGTGGACTTTATGTATAGTACCCTCCAATAGAACGATTCAAATCTTGGTTCTAATGAATTTTAAGGTAGATCATTCAGTATACCAGAATAGATTACTGTGACCAAACAAATTAACGGTTTAAAAATGGAAACTGTAGTCAACGAGTTTGGGTGTAATTTACACATCAAGTAATATCAAACTTATTAATCAAAATAAATACCAACGTAAAACATAGATGAGAAAGTGTTGAAAAACGGGTGTAAATTGGACTTGATTAAATAGTATAAAATAATACGGGATGTGTATTTATTATATCCGGAAGACTTTAAGAAAGATCTTGTTCTACCCTATATTATTTATCTTTCACTTATACTTCAGGAATTTAACACTTAAATTACTTATTAATAGTGTATATGGTTAAAGTAGAAAGAAGAAAGAGAAAAAAAAAAAAAAGAAAACACCTGTATGGTTCACAAGGGACAGACGGTCTTCGGTCCTCATCTCACCTATACCTCGAACCGACAATTAGGTTCTACAGAGAGATTGTATAAGACTCAGAAGGAGGCTTTAGAGAATTTAAGTGAGAGAGAAGACGTCAGGTTCGTTAAAATAAAACAAAGAACAAGAGAAAATGTAAATATTCGGAAACATAGTTCGTAAGATTAAATTTTCGTAAAACGTTACGGACAATTCGTTCCACAAACCCAAAGGGTCCACCGGGTCACTATTTCTTAGACGGACGGCTACGTGTTCTGTGTGCTCTGAGTCCAAACTAGGGACCCAATCTTTCTAATGAACCTACTCCTTTACCGTTGGGTGAGGTCATAAGAACGGACATTTTAGGATACTTCTCTCCTTGGACAGTCCGTTGAGAATTCGTTCCAGAGACGGAACACAGAAGTAGGTAAGATTAAGTCGGACGTTTAGACATGTTACATCAAAAGAACTTTATTACTAAAATAGAACGAGTTTTGGGTGAAAAACAGAGATATACCACTGTGAAGAAACGGATCCGAGGTTATCGAGAGTAATCGACAGGGGAAGGAAGAAGATATTCAGTGAAGAAACGAGAGGTGTATTCGGAAGAAGAAGGCGGGAACAAGAAGATGAAAAAGGAACGTGAGAGTCGAAGTAAGGACGAAGGGGGTACAACCAGGTCAAAAGTAATGATCTTAGGAGACAAAGACAGGAGGGTAAGCTTAGGTTAGGTTAAAAAACTGAGTTAATTCGGTTCAAAGAAAGTATCTTCAGGGTTTAGAGTCTCTAACAAGGGTTAGTTTACACGATCTGTAAAGAAGAAGAAGAAAAAAAAAAAGGTAAAAGAGACTGAGTTCATACATAAGGAATGACCATCCGTATGAAAACACGGTAATAGAACCCCGTACAGGGTTTGTGTCGTAAGTCTTAATCATATTTCAATCATCTCTGAATGACTCCGAACGTGAGAAGTGTATGTGTTCGTTCATGAGTCGGTCCCGGTATGTAAAGAAATTTTGAAAATTTAAAAATACCCTCATATCGGTTAATTGTTAGAACACTATTAAAGTTTACCTGTCGTTTCCCTGAGTCAGTATGTATGCATACATAGGTAAAGGGGGGGTCTGAAGGGAGGGTAGGTCCGACGGTGTATGTAATTCGTCTCAAGGGACACGATATGTCATCCTAGAACAACCAATAGGTAAAATTTGTATTGTCACCCATGTACAACTAGGGTCTGATTGACAGAGAGGGGGCCGACAAGGGGGACCATTGGTATTTAAACATGAAATTCAGACAAATACGAAACGTTTATTCAAGTGAACATAGTAAAGAAAAACTAAGGAGTACAGTCCCTACAGTATACCATATAAAATCTTAGTCACTTTCTTTTCCGAAACTTTAAGGTCCTTGACAAAATTACCGAACTAAACAGATTCGTTTCTAAAGTACTACTATTATACCTTAGTCTAAATATTATATTAGACTCAGAGGTTGTACTAGATCTTCTTTTACACATTCTGAAAACAAACCAATGATATTCGATACTAACTTATACCAGTACCCCTTTATAGAGGTAAATTTCTTGACAGTTTTTATTATTTTAACCTAAAAATAAAAGCACATGTTCTCTGAGTACAAGGAAGGGTTCTCAGACTTTTCAATCAGACTCAAAGGGTTCTAGGTGTACAGGAATTACGAAACAAAGGTCCCTTCAGTTGATTTACCCTACATACGATGGTAAAGGGGAACGGGTGTAAATCGTATTCATATATTCCAGCGAGTACGACGAACGAAAGGGATTACGACACACGTTCGGTTGTCAGAAAGAGTTGAGTTGTGAGGTTTGTCGGTAGTCGTTAATCAGATTCACTCGTGTTCTTGACTTTAAATAAACTGTGAGGGTAGAAATCCTATTTCAAGTTGAGATTAGGTCGTAAATTTTTAAAACTTAAGAGAAGGGTGGGTGGAAGTCTTAGAAGATATACTTAGATGACAATGTAGTTGGAAACAAGAACAGTTACGTAGATTTAATTGATTATATTATTGTTATTGACTATAAACCGTTCAATGCGATTGAGGAGTGTTAAGTTATATGACCTACTACATTTTATGTCCGTTGTTATCCTGGATAGATATACGTAACAGAATTTCTAATTAATACAATTTAATACATTTCGTACACATGTAAAACGAGTAAATTAAGAGTGTTGTTTGGATTTTCGATTCATAATAATAAAGGGATATTGTCTTCCTTTTTTGGTTCTATGTCTCTTCTATCGTTAAGTACTTACTAGTCTTTCGAGAATGAAAGACCTTAGTCCTGAATTCTACTCCGTCAAACTAAAGTCTTAGATGTAAGAAATATTACTCTACATGTTTGGAGTCGTAGAGGGTACGCGGTCCGATATACTATGTAATAACAACAAATCAACGATTCAACACAGGATGAGCAAACACTGGGGTACCTGACATCGGGTGGTCCGAGGAGACAGGTACCCTAAAAGGTCCGTTGTTATGACCTCACCCAACGGTAAGGATGAGGTCCCGTAGAACGACTGGGTCCCTAGCCTGGGTGTAGAGGGCGTAACCGTCCACCCAAGAAATGGTGACTCGGTGACCCTTTCTGGGTACCCTACCTATGTTCCTATATTTTTACTTGATCTGAATCAGACCGAGACCTCTTCGAGATCCGTTTCTCGTTCGTTCTTTATTAACACTATACTATATTTAGTTTTCTATATAGTCTCCTATAAATTATTCTTCATAGATAGTTGAAGGTCTCAAAGGAGTCACCGAGTCACCATTTCTTAGACGGACGTCACGTCCTCTACGTAATCTGCGAACAAGTCAGGGACTCAACCCTTCTGTAGGACCTCCTCCCATACCGTTGGGTGAGGTCATAAGAACGGACCTCTTAGGGTACCTGTCTCCTCAGACCGTCCGACGTCACGTATCCCAGTCTTTCTCAACCTGTGTCTGTACTGACACGTTGACCCGTGCGTGCGTGCGTGAGTGTGGTTCCGGGTTACCCTAGTTTCTATATCTTTTCAACTTAAGATTGGCTGTCTTAGTCTAAGTCAAGTCAAGTCAGCAAGTCAGTACAGGCTGAGAAACACTAGGGTACTTAACGTTGTACGGTTCGGAGAGACAGGTAGTGGTAGAGGGCCTCAAGTGAGTCTGAGTGCAGGTAGCTCAGACACTACGGTAGGTCGGTAGAGTAGGAGACAACAGGGGAAGAGGAGGACGGGGGTTAGGGAGGGTCGTAGTCTCAGAAAAGGTTACTCAGTTGAGAAGCGTACTCCACCGGTTTCATGACCTCAAAGTCGAAGTCGTAGTAAGGAAGGTTTCTTTACGGTCCCGACTAGAGGAAGTCTTATATGACCAACTTAGAGGAACGTCAGGTTCCCCGAGAGTTCTCAGAAGAGGTTGTAGTGTCAAGTTTTCGTATTAAGAAGCCGCGAGTCGGAAGAAGTGTCAGGTTGAGAGTGTAGGTATGTACTGGTGTCCTTTTTGGTATCGGAACTTATCTGTCTGGAATCAGTCGTTTCATTACAGAGACTAAAAGTTATATGATAGATCCAACCAGTATTGAAAAGAAGGTTCCTCATTCACAGAAAATTAAAGTACCGACGTCAGTGGTAGACGTCACTAAAACCTCGGGGGTTTTTATTTCAGACTGTGACAAAGGTGACAAAGGGGTAGATAAAGGGTACTTCACTACCCTGGCCTACGGTACTAGAAGTAAAAGACTTACAACTCGAAATTCGGTTGAAAAAGTGAGAGGAGAAAGTGAAAGTAGTTCTCCGAAAAATCGAGGAGAAGTGGGAGACGGTATTCCCACCACAGTAGACGTATAGACTCCACTAACTATAAAGAGGGTCGTTAGAACTAAGGTCGAACACGAAGAAGGTCAGGTCGCAAAGAGTACTACATGAGACGTATATTAAATTTATTCGTCCCACTGTTATGTGTCGGAACTGTTTGAGGAAAAGGATAAACCTTGGTCAGACAAATCCAAGGATTTTTAACATTGTGAGTTCTCCTTCGAACTTCTTCCTCTTGTGTCACGATTCACCTATTTTCACCTCATATCCACCGTTCTTCAAGATCTATCTTCTTATTTGTGTAAGTTTTCGTACCTCCACTGTCCTTTTTGTCGAAAACACCCATTACACAATCATTACGACTTCGAATCTTGGACTTTTGACCTTCATCTACACCGATATAGTCGATTCGACCTTTACTAGCACGGTACTTTTCTGACCTAAAGGTTCATATATAATAATTATATGTAACTGAGTAACAGTTCCCTTCATACGTTAGTATAAACTTAAAAATCAATAAGAGAGTTTATAAATAACTTATGGGTGGTACACGTTTTCGTTAAAATCTAACTAAGTCGTTAACGTACCATTATTGAACCGTACTCTTCTCGTACCTCTGTCTCTCTGGTTATTTCTCCGAAGACATAATAATGTAACTTTTCTGAGTTAGCAAGTAAGTAAGTACGTAGATGAATCGTATATAAAAATAACTTAGTTATGGTTCGACACAAGACTCGTAGACACCCTATCAGTCATCACTTCGTAAAGGGAAAACCTCCAACGTCAAGAACGAGCCAGTGAACGGTTCAGACACCTGAACCCGTTAATAAATTTGAGAGACACGTAGTGAAGGAGAAGACAATTTACCTATATTATTCCCATGGAAGGAGTTTGGTCAGTTAGGATTTCCTTTTTTGAAACTTATAAGTAACATTCCTGACTACGATTTCGACTTCGAAACCGGTGGACTAGACTTCTCGACTGAGTCTTTTCTGGGCCTATGACCCTTTCTAACTTCCGTTTTCTTCTCCCGTCGTCTCCTACTCTACCATCTATCGTAGTGTCTAAGTTACCTGAACTCAAACTCGTTTGAGACCCTCTGCCACCTCCTGTCTCCAGGGACCTCACGACGTCAAGTACCCCAGTATATCTCAACCTGTGCTGACTGACGTGTTGTCGTTGTTGTTTGAAGGAGTACAATTTAATTTACTGGTAATTTACTCAATTATACACAGTAACAAATTTTATTAAAGATCATACGTATATTACCGATTGGATATTTTGAGATAGGAGAAAGGACCAAATGATGATTGATAGAGTGTCGGGGGTAGGACGTCTTCCGGAACCCGACGTGTCCCTTGGGGGTTTACCTGGAATGATAAACACTTCAAAAGGAGAAGAAATAAGGTCGAATGTCTCAGTCACTATCCGTAGATGTAGAGGAAATTGGGTTTAATAATTGTTATTATTCAGTACAAGTAGGAAAGGAGAAACTTCTGGGGAGAAGGATAGTATATCTGGATTCCCTGTTAGTCTTTTTTGTGTCTTGTTGACTGTTCAGTCGATCTCAGAGACGTCCACTACTGAACGTAGTTTGTCTTTTATATATAGGAGACTGGAAACAAGGGTGTAGACCGGACACTGAAACAAATCCTCAAACAAGACGTCCGGTACTCATCGGTGACCTCCAAATACTTAACTACCAACCATAATAGGAATATTATTTTACGATCAATTGTTCATATTATTCTTACTATTTCAAAGGTTGTTTACGTGTAAAATGTTAGTAAAAAGGGTTATTAACTAAGTCCGTTCTTAGTCGTTTCCAACGATTTTATAGCGCACTTACAGACCACCTTATTTCTAATTGTAGATATCAGAGTTTCAAGAGAGTGTCTACTAATTAATGAATACTTTCCCTTTTACCCTTGACGTATCACTTTTTGACAGCGTTTGCGACGATCAGCTCATTAGTTTTAGTCACAGTGGTTATGGTCTCATTAGACTATCACACTCGGAGGCAGATATAACGTAACTCTACTGTGTCGTAGTGAAAACCCCATAACGATGGTCGTTTTTGTAGTGAACTCAGATTAGAACTCCAATTTTTTGAGACTTTCTGGTTCTAGCTCTCTGTAAACCATTTTATTGGTAGGACATGAGAAGTTTTTACAGTCGTTACACACTAGAACTCAAATTAAAAAATTTCTGTACAATTTTTATTAACAACTTTACACTTATAATCTATTATCATAATAGTAGTAATTAAGGGATATGTAAAACGATTAACGTCACACCAATATTCACTTACACGAACAAGAATTCTTGATGTAAGACTTTATACTTCCCAATATTACGAACGGTCAATGAAAGTTTGAATAGTGTTTATTAATGATATTATAAACGATTAACGACACACCAATTTTCACTTACACTACGAGAATTCTTGATTTAAGACTTTATACTTCCCAACGTTACGGACGGTCAATAAAAGTTTGAATCGTGTTTATTAATAATATTATACGTATATACATATTCAACCCGAAGAGAACACGAATCGTCATTTCTTAGACGAACGTTACGTCCTCTGAACCCTCTGTACTTAAGCTAGGAACTCAGTCCTTCTAAGGGACCTCTTCCTTTACTGTTGGCTGAGGGCTAAAGAACGAATCTTTTAGCGTCCCTGTCTCCTCTTACCACCCGACGTCAGGTATCCCGACCTTTCTTAGTCTGTGTTGACTCACTGACGTGTGTGTGTGTGTGTGTGTATTCATATTTATATGTCTACCTCTATTTTCAGTACTACTATTTCCCTTTTAACTTCAACCGACAAGAAAAGAACACTCCGAAGAGATTGAAGACGCCATCTGTCTTATCACTGTGGATTTTTACACGTGTAAGATTAGGAGTCTTAGACACTTATACAATCAAACGTACCGTTTCTCGTTTCACCGGACGACGTCCCAGCCCCGTGACTCACGTCTTCACCCCCGTGACCCGGAACGCTACCTCCAGCAGTAATAGAAGTAACGGAGGTCGTATCAAACCAGAGTCCAGTTTGTTGTCCCTCCCTTGTCTTGGGGTACGTAGTTCTCTTTTGACTTAATTTCTAAACAACTGGTACCGGGGCGGGTCGTCTTGTTCTGGGTCAAAGGGGGAGTCAGTCAGAGAAGGTAATCCTTCGAAAGTATTCGGAGAATAGGAAGAGGTAGTCTCCTACTGATGTTTATGTTAGTGTTTTTTGATTAGTTTAACTAGTACACCTTGTGTCGGAAGACATTGAGTTACTTTGATACTTGGTACGGTACATCCCGGTGGGTTCTGTCTGTCCATACACCCTCTCAAGACTGTTTTGTAACAGGTGACCTCTTCCCTTACCTTTTGGTGTGGTCATAGGAACGGAACTCTTGGGGTACTTGTCGTACTTTTCCGTTTTTCTATACTGTGACTTCCTCCTTGAGGGGTCCAACCATCCACGGGTTATACGGGTTATACCTGTGTTCACCTCTTTATTGAGGTCTTTCTTACTGTTCTACTTCGGTTTCACTTTTGTTGTGGGTCTATACCTACGCTGACCATTGTCTATTTCAGGTTATGACAGTGAAGTCAGTGAATCACTACATGTTGAGAAACGCTGGGGTACCTGACATCGTGCGGTCCGAAGGGACAAGTAGTAGTTGAGGAGCTTGAATGAGATTGAGTACAGGTAGCTCAACACTACGGTAGGTTGGTAGAGTAGGAGACAACAGGGGAAGAGGAGGACGGAAGTTAGAAAGGGTCGTAGTCTCAGAAAAGGTCACTTAGTCAAGAAGGGTAGGACACCAGTTTCATCATCTCAAAGTCGAAGTCATAGTCAGGAAGGTTACTTATAAGTCCTGACTAAAGGAAATCCTAACTGACTGACTTAGGGACAGGGTCCCTGAGAGTTCTCAGAAGAGGTTGTTGTGTCAAGTTTTCGTAGTTGAGAATCCGTGAGTCGCAAGAAGTGTCAAGTTGAGAGTGTAGGTATGTACTGATGACCTTTTTGGTAACGAAACTGATTTACCTTTAAACAATCGTTTCATTACAGAGACAAAAATTATACGACAGATCCAACCGGGGGAAGAGGAGGATGAGGGTTAGGGAGGGTCTAAGTCTCAGAAAAGGTTACTCAGTTGAGAAGTGTATTCCACCGGTTTCATGATATCAAAGTCGAAGTCGTAGTAAGGGAGGTTTCTTTAGGGTCCCGACTAGAGAAAGTCTTACCTGACCAACCTAGAGGAACGTCAGGTTCCCTGAGAGTTCTCAGAAGAGGTTGTGGTGTCAAGTTTTCGTAGTTAAGAAGTCGTGAGTCGAAAGAAGTGTCAGGTTGAGAGTGTAGGTATGTACTGGTGACGTTTTTTGTATCGGAACTGATCTGCCTGGAAACAACCGTTTCATTACAGAGACGAAAAGTTATACGATAGATCCAACCAGTATTGAAAAGAAGGTTCCACATTCACAGAAAATTAAAGTACCGACGTCAGTGGTAGACGTCACTAAAACCTCGGGGGGTTTTATTTTAGACTGTGACAAAGGTGACAAAGGGGTAACTAAAGGGTACTTCAATACCCTGGTATACGACACTAGAAACAAAAGACTTACAACTCAAAATTCGGTCGAAAAAGTGAGAGGAGAAAGTGAAAGTAGTTCTCCGAGAAATCAATAAGTGAAAGACGGTATTCCCACCACAGTAGACGTATAGACTCCACTGACTATAAAGAGGGTCTTTAGAACTAAGGTTGAACACAAAATCGGTCGGGTCGTAAAGAGTACTACATGAGACGTATATTCAATTTATTGGTTCCACTGTTATATGTCGGAACTGTATGTGGAAAGGACTACAGTATTTCTTGTTATAACGTATCCTTGGACTTTACAATCCAGGTATTTAGTTCCATTTAATCTTCACCAGTTCGTCCTCTGTCGTTCTCACTTGTAGAATCATACAATTTATAGAATTTGTAGAATTTTACAATCCTGTAAAATCCTTAGTCACTTGATTATACCTGACCTTACCCACTTAAATTAAGTATACTGGTAATATAGATAATAACACCTGTTCTTAGGGAACGGGTGTCAGTCGTTTTTGTCCTGACCCTCGACTGACACCGAGTCTAGTACTTCAGGAATAACGGTTTAAATCTGAATTTAACTTCTTTCATGTCTTTTGGTGATCTCGTAAGTCCATACTGGATTTAGTTTAAGGAATGTTAATATGTCCCCTTCACTGTTTATCTAGGTTCCCCAAGCTAGACTACCTGTCTCACAGACTTCTGGATGCCTATGTCCAAACACTGTAACATGTCCTCCGTCACTAGTTTTGGTAGGGGTTCTTTTTCTGTACGTTTTACCGTATTATCAACAGACTCTTTCGGAATGTTTATAGACTCTTTTCTTCTCTACGTTTTCCGCTTCCTCTTTTCCTTTTTATATGGGTAAACTTATGTCTCAAGGTTTCTCATCGTTCCTCTCTATTCTTTCGGAAGGAGTCACTAGTTACGTTTTTTTATCTCATTTTGTTATCTTATCCCGTCTGATCTCTAGAGAAGTTCTTTTAATCTCTATGGTTCCCTTGTAAAGTACGTTTCTACCCGAGCTATTTCCTGTCTTTACCATACCTGGATTGTCTTCGTCTACAATTCTTCTCCACCGTTCTTATGTGTCTTCTTGATATGTTTTTTTTAGAAGTACTGGGTCTATTGGTGCTACCACACTAGTGAGTGGATCTCGGTCTATAGGACCTTATACTTCAGTTCACCCGGAATCCTTCGTAGTGATGCTTGATTCGATCTCTCCACTACTTTAAGGTCAACTCGATAAAGTTTAGGACTTTCTATTACGACACTTTCACGACGTGAGTTATACGGTCGTTTAAACCTTTTGAGTCGTCACCGGTGTCCTGACCTTTTCCAGTCAAAAGTGAGGTTAGGGTTTCTTCCCGTTACGGTTTCTGACAAGTTTAACGGCGTACTAACGTGAGTAGAGTACGCGATCGTTTCGTTACGAGTTTTAAGAGGTTCGGTCCGTAGTTGACATGTACCTGGTACTTCAAGGTCTACAAGTTCTACCTGACTCTTTTCCGGTTCCGTAGCCTCTAGTTTAGCGATTGTAGATGAAGACGAAATAACTAATGTGGTTTCGGAAACTGACACATCTAGTGTCGTTTGACACCTTTTAAGAAGTTCTCTACCCTTATGGTCTGGTGGACTGGACGGAGGACTTTTTGGACATACGTCCAGTTCTTCGTTGTCGATCATGGTCTGTACCTTGTTGTCTGACCAAGGTTTAACCCTTTTCTCATGTAGCTCCAACATATAACAGTGGGACGAATAAATTCAATATGCGTATCATGTGCATGCTTTACGGTCCGACCTACTTCGTGTTTGACATTAGTTCTAACGACCCTCTTTATAGTTGTTGGAGTCTATACGTCTACTGTGGTGGGAATGCCGTCTATCATTTCTTCTGAATTTCTTGGAGAACTACTTTCACTTTCTCGACCCACTTTTTCGACCGAATTTTGAGTCTTGACCAAGGAAGTGAAGTACCTTTTGTCAACCTCTTTGTTACCCTTTTCACTGTCTGAAATAAAACCCCCCGAGGTTTTAGCGACGTCTACCACTGACGTCGGAACTTTAATTTTCCGTAACGAGGTACCTTCTTTTCGATACTAGTTGGATCTGTCGTATAATTTTTCGTCTCTGTAATGAAGCGGTTGTTTCCAGGTAGATCAGTTTCGTTACCAAAAAGGTCATCAGAACGCACCTAAACTATCAACCTGATATTTCTTTCGACTCGTGGTTTCTCAACTACGAAAACTTAACACCACAACCTCTTCTGAGGACACTCAGGGAACCTGACGTACCTCTACTTTGGTCAGTTAAGATTTCCTTTGGTCAAGACTTATAAGTAACCTTCGTGACTACAACTTCGACTTTGAGGTTATGAAGCCGGTGGACTAATCTTCTTGACTGAGTGACCTTTTCTGGGCCTGTGACCCTTTCTAACTTCCGTCCTCTTCCCCTGCTTTCTCTTACTTTACTAACCAACTGCAGTGGATCTGAACTACCTGTACTCGAATGTACTCATTCGAGACCCACAACCACTACCTGTCCCTCCGGACCGTACGACGTCAGGTACTCCAACGTTTCTCAGTCTGTGCTGACTTGCTGACTTGACTTGACTTGACTCTACCCCTCTAATAGGCTCTAATAGGGTCGTCTGAGACAGTATGATCTCAGGAATAATTATTTTCTCCTCCCTCTTTTTTTTCTCTACGTCTCTTTACCGTCGTACGCTTCCTGAGTCGGACAACAACCATTGAAACTTCTACGTCCTTTCCGAGAGATCGGTTCCTTAAGTCTGTTCCTTAAGTCTACCGTAGATCTACGACGTTTTCCGTTCCTTTCTCTAAAAAGGGACGCGAGGTCCTTATCTCGTGACGAACGACGGTACAACTAAAATGCACTCTGTATAAAGTCTGAAAGTGAGAGGTCTTGGTATCCTATTATCTAAACATAACACATTCGGTGGTTCAGACACCTTCTATAATGTCGAGTTGTCTTGTTGATGAAAAAAAAAAAAAGTTTTGTTACTAATTTTTCTCCTCCACTGGTAGTCTCACTAAAAATTCTTGTAGTAGAGTCTCTGTCGAGTCAACCCCTCCAGTTTATTACATACATCCCAAACGTTGGAAGTCCTTCGAACTAGATATTGTCTTTACTACCACTACCAGGTACGATCACGTGGACCCTCAGTTCTTTACTGTTCTTCATATTACCTTGGTTCTCCTTCACTCCGTCCTTCTCTCTCTTTTCAAAAGTAAGACTCTCGAGAACCCGTAAATAGTACTCTCCTTCTTGCTTCCTCTCTCGAAATGGATGTATAGGTATCACAAAATTATATTTGCAATCGTAACGTAAACTGTCTACCTGTGTCACGGATATCTTAAAAGATTACTCTTAACATAGAAATATTTGTATATTCCCGTTTTGTCGACTTAATAGAAGAGGAATCCTTTGGACTGGAAGACGAGACGACGACGACGACGACGACGACGATTCAGCGAAGTCAGCACAGGTTGAGACACACTGGGGTATCTGCCGTCGGGTGGTCCGAGGGGACAGGGACCCTAAGAGGTCCGTTCTTGTGGCCTCACCCAACGGTAAAAGAAGAGGTTACGTACTTTCACTTTTAACCTTCACTTCAACGAGTCAGTACTGGCTGAGAAGCGTTGGGGTACCTGACGTCGGATGGTCCGAGGAGGCAGGTACCCTAAAAGATCCGTTCTCATGACCTCGCCCCACGGTACGAAACGTAAACATGTTTAGGAACAATGATGGTTGAACGGACCCACTGACTTTAGGAACGACATTGAGTCGATCATTATCTATACTCGTCCCCATATATTTGTGTGAAGACTTTTACTTTTCCAGAACCAGGTTACTTTTTTCTTAAGATGAAAAAATGAATTACACGGGAATTGGTAGTGTAAAGGTATTGCGGAAAAAAAAAAGGGGGATTGTTTCACGAGAGAGTAGTAAAGGGAAATATCCCCTCTTTAATCTTTCCCTTTTTGAGACAATCTCTTATCTGTATTTCTATTCTTTTTTACGCTAAATACATAAACACTTCACAGTAAATCCCGTACACTTCGTAATACTTCCCCTAACTTAAGATTGGGACAGAGACGGTTGAACAAAATATTTTGATACACACGACACGAATCAGCGAGTCAGTACAGACTGAGAACGCTGTGGTATCTGATATCGGACGGTCCGAGGAGACAGGTACCTTAAGAGGTCCGTTTTTATGACCTCACCCAACGGTAAAGGAAAAGGTCCCTAGAAGTGTGGGTCCTTAGCTTGGGCCCAGAGAACGTAACGTCCGTCTGATAAATGGTTGACTCGACTCCCTTCGGGTAAAATATTTTGATCTTTTATTATATTTAACAGGTTCGGAGTTAGGGAGTTGACATGTTCTCTTTTAGTATAGATAGAACTTCTGATAATACTCTTAATTTACTTTTTTTAGGTTTATAAATGTCCGTCCTAGTCATTTTTCATCCTCTAGTTATATCTCTTGTCAGTTATATAAAATAATAATAAAAACTTTAATAATAATAAAACAACGACAAATATGATGACAACAACCTTGAGTCACTGAAACCTGAAAAAAAAAGAAAGGAAAGGTCGGGGAGATATAGTCAATTAAAGATGAAGACAAGAGAAACCAGTTGAAAATATAAGTTAGTCAAGAAATTGGGAGTTAGGAAAAAACAAGAGTTAGATATAAGTAAAGGACCTACCTGAAAAGTAAAACTACTGAATTTTATGACGGAGGGATAACTACTATAGAATTAATATATAGATTGACTTAAGAGTGTAGACTCAGTGTCGTGACCCCTTCAGTGTCTTTCCGTCTTTGCATTTAAACAAGACTCTTTATTCTGATCCTTACCACCGAATTCTCTTTATCCACTAACTTGTTGTGATAAAAATAAACCAAAACAAAGTAACATATAAAAATCTCTACTCCTTCACCAATCAATGAAATATGTGATCACCCTTTAACGATTTCCTTTATTATTTCGATTTTTTTTCTCTTTCTACTGAATTCTTCATTTTGAAGTCTTATCTGAATTCTTTGTGTTCTAGTTCCCTCTAAACCTCCCTTTTATACACATTCGCACTACTCTTACGTCTAAGAGGTCTTTACTTAATCTTAAGATAATCCCACACCAAAGGGACGACCGAGTCAGTGATTTGACGAACGTTACGTCCTCTGGGTCCAAACTAAAGACCCACCCCTCCTAGCGGACCTCTTCCTTCACCGTTGGGTGAGGTCATAAGAACTGATCTTTAGGGTACATGTCCCCTCGGACCACCCGATCAGGTACTTCAACGTTTTGTCAGTCTGTACTGAATTGCTGATTGTCCTATTTAATTGATGCTTCTAGGTAACTCACTATTTGAGTAAAGAAAGAAAAAAAAAAAAAATTGAGTAAAGAAATGTAAAAAAACCAGGGTCATCGATGTCGAGAGTCAGTAACCAACTGTCGACCACACATATCACGAAGAATACAGATTCCTCGGACGTGTCCTTATCTAAACTTCCAAAAACAAAACAAAACAAAACAAAACATTAAAGTTACAATTAATAAAGTGATTCCTCGGTAGACATATACTGTTTTACTGTATTCGTTAAACTTCGGGTGGTACGGTAAAGGAGTTTGTAATCTTTTTCGTTTACTTATCCATTTAACTCACACACACACACACACATACAAACTTGTCTCGGGGGTATATTTTAAAAGACGTGTGACTTTAAGAATCTTTAGAAATATTATAAAAGAGACAATCCGCTGATGTCTCTCGGAAGACACACCGACAGGAGGGGGATCAACAGGCCCCTTTCAGGAGTCTTACGTCGTTTGTGTGTGTCATTCCACGTGACACTTAAAGACTTCCGGAGGTTACTGACTTCTGTCATCCAGTAAGTCTTATTACAATTGCCGTTTTGCCGGCTTTTATTCGGTGTGCGGGTTTGAGTTTACTGGGAACGAAAAATCTTTCAGTATTTTTTACTGACATATTCTGGGGTCAGGATGAGATTGTGTACTGATCCTAAACATAAATACCAGATATCTGATGTCAGACTTTGTTCAGATTATACTTGGTCGACACAAAACATTCTCCTTTTGATGCGTCTGTCTCGCTCGCACAAGAGTCGCCGGTGTTCTACCGTCGCAGAAGTGCCAATTGAGAAGACACCAGCGGGACGAAGATGACCCAAAACTAAAATCTGTGTTCTTGGAACCCCAACTCCCGTCCTGACCCTCGTCCCTGAGCTAGTTCCCGGTGTCTATTTATTTTTCAATGAATAAAAGAAAGATTCCAAATGAAAAAGAGTATTTAAATTTAACAATAAAATAGACCCAACCAGAGTTCTTCTATGACTTTCGTGTTCACATAAATGTCCCTCCCGAGACGGGGTTTTAAGGGAGACCAGACTGAGATGACCCGACCCCCTGGTCTCCGGTGGACCCCGGATAAACTTAGAATTTCTGTTTGGCTCAACTCTGAGAAGGACCAACACCGCTGGTGGATTTCCGTTCGAAGACCGACATGGATGTCCCTTCCTGAGAAAGAACATGAAACAAAAAAGTCAGAAGATTCTGATCTCTAGAGAAGTTCTATTACTCTCTATAGTTCCCTTGTAAAGTGCGTCTCTACCTGAGTATTTCCTGTCTTTACCATACCTGGATTGTCTTCGTTTTCTATAATTCTTGTCCACCGTTCTTATGTGTCTTCTGATATGTTTTCTCTAGAAGTGCTGGGTCTATTAGTGCTACCACACTAGTGAGTGGATCTCGGTCTGTAGGACCTTACACTTCAGTTCACCCGGAATCTTTCGTAGTGATACTTGTTTCGATCACCTCCACTACCTTAAGGTCAACTCGATAAAGTTTAGGACCTTCTACTACGACACTTTCGCAATGTGAGTTATCCGGTCGTTTAAACCTTTTGAGTCGCCACCGGTGTCCTGACCTTTTCCAGTCAAAAGTAAGGTCAGGGTTTCTTTCCGTTACGGTTTCCTACGAGTTTGATGGCGTGTTAACGTGAGTAGAGTGTACGATCATTTCATTACGAGTTTTAAGAGGTTCGGTCCGGAGTCGTTATGTACTTGGCACTTGAAGGTCTACCAGTTCGACCAAAACCTTTTCCGTCTCCTTGGTCTCTAGTTTAACGGTTGTAAGTGACGTAGTACCTTTTTCGTTCTATCAAGGTCTTTTTATAGATAAAGACGAAATGACTGATACGGTTTCGGAAACTGACACATCTAGTGTTATTTGACACTTTTTAAGAAGTTCTCCACCCTTATGGTCTGGTGGACTGGACGGAGATCTCTTTGGACATACGTCCAGTCCTTCGTTGTCAATCTTGACCTGTACCTTGTTGTCTGACCAAGGTTTATCCTTATCCTCACGCAGTTCCGACATATAACAGTGGGACGAATAAATTGAATATACGTCTCATATAGAACTCTTTGCGACCCGACCTCCTTCGTGTTCGACCTTAGTTCTAACGACCCTCTTTATAGTTAGTGGAGTCTATACGTCTACTGTGGTGGGAATACCGTCTTTCACTTCTCCTCGATTTTTCGGAGAACTACTTTCACTTTCTCCTCTCACTTTTTCAACCGAATTTCGAGTTGTAAGTCTTTTGTTTCTAATACTTTAGACCAGGGTAATGAAGTAACCTTTATCTACCCCTTTGTCACCTTTGTCACCGACTGAAATAAAAAGACCCGAGGTTTTAGTGACGTCTACCACTGTCGTCGGTACTTTAATTTTCTGCGAATGAGGAACCTTTCTTACAATACTGGTTGGATCTGTCGTATAATTTTTCATCTCTGTAATAAAACAGGTATTTGTAAGCAGATCAGTTCCGATACCAATAAGGTCATCAGTACATACCTACACTCTCAACCTGATATTTCTTTCGATTCACGGCTTCTTGACTACGAAAACTTGACACCACAACCTCTTCTGAGAACTCTCAGGGAACCTGACGTTCCTCTAGGTTGGTCAGATAAGATTTCCTCTAGTCAGGACCCACAAGAAACCTTCCTGACTACGATTTCGACTTTGAGGTTATCAAACCGATGGACTGTTCTTCTCGACTGAGTAAACTTTTCTGGGACTACGACCCTTTCTAACTCCCGTCGTTGTCTTCCCCTGCTGTCTCCTACTCTACCGATCTACCGTAATGGTTGAGGTGGTTCCCAAACCCACCTAAGACCCTCAACCACTACTTGTCCCTCCGGACCGTACGACGTCAAGTACCCCAGCGTTTCTCAGCCTGTGCTGACTCCCTGACTTGACTTGACTTCATGAACTTTTATGTGCAATATAAAATAAATGAATTTTAAGATTAAAATTAAATTAAAAGAGTAAAATGATTCGTGAAAATTGACATTATTAAATATTAGAAAAACTCTTTTCCGTTGTATCAAAGTAAGTTATTTCTGTTATTTACACAGACTGTAAGGAAGTATTTTGGTAAGAAAAACTGTACAATACAATGATTTGTTCTCGTTTTAAAATTTATTTTCTTTTTACGTTTTCTTTTTGTATTTTGTTACATAGAATAATGGTGGGACAATTGACAAAATATTCTAGGGTATAGATATGTTTATCTCATAAAAGGTTTTTACCTTAAAACGATATATCTCTAATAGAAAACACCCAAATTATCTTGTCGGGGAGATCAGAGTGAAGTAACTCACGAAAGAGGTAGTCGGGGTTTCTGGAATAAGAGTCTCCCGCAGTACACTAAGTACGACATGACACGGAAATTTCGGAGGGAACTCCTTTTAGGAAACACTCCAAATTTAGACCTGGAGAAATAGAAGTTTATCAACATCTGTCACTATAATCCAAAGTACTTCTTTATGACACCTAACCGTCTGGACTCAGTAATTGTATCCACAGGGAAGTCTCCCTTATTTCCTAGATTTTTACTTTTGTAAAAAAAGACCCTCAATTCGTTATCCTACTCTTTCATTTTAAGTCCTTTTACAATTCAAAAAGTACAAGGTTTTTATTTCCACGTTCTTAACCTTAACTAAGTGAGATTACTGAGAGGGTTTAGAATGAACCACCGGAGGATCCTTAGATATTTCTAATATTGTCCCCAGACGTTTAGTCGAAGGTATAAAGAATCTTACATTACCATTAGTATACGAAGTAGTGTTATTCCGATACATTTAGTCGATTTATAGTTCCCAGAAGGGATCAGATTTTGGTAGAGTTGAGTGAAACTATATGGTACGGTTGAATCTTTTAAAACAAAAATCATTTTTTACATCCTTATTAATTGTTAATGAATTCTTTACCTTTGAAGTGGAATAAAAACTGTGATCGGAGTAGAGAAAGAACTTGAGATGAGAGACAAATTAGAAAGAAGTGGAACAAAGGGAAGAGTACAGGGTAGAACACTAAGTGTGACCACAGAGGGAGTCCTGTGAGAAAAGATAGACTATAGAGACTCTTCGAGACCATTCTGGATGGGTCTTAAGATCCGAAGAGAAGGAACCAAAGACGTTTTCACGTTACCTTAGACGAACAAAAATCGAACCTTTGTACAAAAAAAGGTTCTTAGTCCGTCCTAGAAATGAATACTGAGATCCGTTCATAGACCACCTCCTCACTAAGAGGGCTCTCTCGATGGTCTCTGGGTCCGAGGACTAGACTTTCGTCATTTTATTTTACTTTCTGGGTCTAATAGCCAATACGATAAGCCCTTAACCCATTTCGGTTCTTCTGACTCCTTTCGAAAGTTATTCCTGGTATCCCCGAATAAAGTTCGTGTCTGTAAAAACTCACTTCAAAGTAGCAAATCAAGACTTCATTGTCTCCTCTAAGAAGGAATATAGGAGTAAAAGAGAGAGATCCTCTTGAAAGTGTTCTATTACATCGTTGACTGGTGACACCCCCTTGATTTATTAAAATCTCTGAAGGATTTCCAGAAAGACTCTATGTTCTCTTTTATTGGATTAAGAACTAGTGACGATGACGATTCAGTGAAGTCAGCGCAGGTTGAGACACACTGGGGTATCTGCCGTCGGGTGGGCCGAGGGGGTAGGGACCCTAAGAGGTCCGTTCTTGTGACCTCACCCAACGGTAAAAGAAGAGGTTAAGTACTTTCACTTTTTACTTTCCCTTCAACGAGTCAACACAGGCTGAGGATCGCTGAGGTACCTGACGTCGGGTGGTCCGAGGAGGCGGGTACCCTAAAAGGTCCGTTCTCATGACGTCACCCCACGGTAACGGAAGAGGCAGAACTAGGGATCCTTAAATGTTCACACTGTTCGTCCAAACAACAACAAAATCAACGATTTGGTGCAAGTTGAGAAAGCCCTGGGGTACCTGATATCGGTCAGACGTCTTGTGTTGTCTTTCAACTGATTTTACAGACGGTTTCAGACACTTTCACTTCTATTTCTCCTCGTCTTTCCAGAAAGACAAAGGATCTCTTTGTAAACGTGACCAGGGGTCTTTAATTATGTTAAAAAAAAAAATTTCTTACCTTTCTTTCTTACAATCCACATTCCATGTTGTACTCGTTTTTGAACTTCCGTACTTCTTACTTACTATTTTCCCTCTTACTATCCGTACCAAAGTAACGACTTCAAGTTTGATCTCCCCCGACATCACCCTTCCTTAAGACATTTCTTAAAGTCCCGGTCTTATATGACACGGGACTTAGGGTCCGAACCTCCTAAAATAAGACAAGATATAAGTTATTTTTCGGTAACTTCCTAAAATTCGTTCTTAATAAAAGTCCCGATACGGAATCTTTCTAAATAGACCGTTTTTGTCATTCTATCATTCTAACCTCCGGTCCTTTGGTTAATAATTTTATTATGGTTACCGTCTACAACTTCTGGATTTTATCATGTAATATTTTTCTTTCTCGGACTCAAAACCGGTGTTTTTGTAGACAGCAAACTCTTCCACCCGTGACTCGAAATCGGATCGACAGTTGAGGTAGGGACAGAGACAGGGGTCTTCTAGATTTCAGTTATAAAAGTGAACTTTTCTTCGAGATGTTTCTGTCTGTATTTTGTAAAGAACGCCCCCAATACCCGTAGTTATCACGGGACTTTTCTCCTTTTCGAGACCGTTTCAATTCTGGACTACCAGTGTAAAGGTTTACGATGAAACAGGAAATTTACTATCGACGTTACGTCACTTTCGTCCTCTTAATATTTTAAATGACGAAGACATCTCTTTTTACCGAAGGTACCGGAGAAGTGTCTTCCAACTTAAAGTGTTCAAATAGGACCCTTAAACAAAACCTATTTGTTGAATTCTATACTAGTACTGTTTAAGTCCGGTGTCTTCAATCATTAAAGTTTAATTTCTTACAATCCTGAACTCGTACGTCCAGTGATTCAGTCAGTGATTCAGAACATCTTGAGCAACACAGGGGTACCTGACATCGGGTGGTCCGAAGAGACAGGTACCCCAAAAGGTCCGTTCTTATAACCTCACCTAACGGTAAAGGAAGAGGTCCCCTGGAAGGGTTGGGTCTCTGACTTGGACGCAGAGGACGTAACCGTCCACTAAAGAAATGGTGACTCGGTGATCCTTCGGGGGTACTCTTGAAGTCCATGTTTATATTACATGGACAAGACCTAAAAGGATTGGAAAGGTACAACAAATAAAAAATTTGTGAATTGTCTCTCGAAGAGAGAAAACAGTACTGGTCACACTGGGATAAAATAATGGTCTCAGATCAGGTAGTTAGTACAGGGTCTTGAAGAATTTCGAAAGATATCGGTCCATTGTAAGAAATAGTAGAAATTTATTGGTTATCTCAGAGTCAGGCACCTATCTATAGTTTTTTTGAGTTTGAGTTATCACTAATAAAAATATCGGGAGACACGTTCACACTTACGAGTCATCGAAGTCAGCATAGATTGAGAAACGTCGGAGTACTTGACATCGGGTAGTCCGAGGAGACGGGTACCCTAAAAGTCCACTCTTACCTTATCAAGTGGTACGGGAAGAGGTCGTCTCGAAGGGTTGGGTCCCTAACTTAACCAGAGAGGACACAGGGAACGTAATGTCCACTGAAGAAATGGATGACTCTTTCGACCCTTCGGAAGTATTAAAGGTAATTTGAAAGTCTCCGTGATTTTCGTTAAATTACTAAGAACAGTGATGGAAAGTAAGGATTTAGGAATTTCTAAGGTCCATGATACCCACTCCTTGGTATCAAGACTGGAATAAAGACTACTTTTACTCTATGTCTCTTCCCTTTACTAAAGGTCCCTGCATATTCTCAGGAGTTGTAGAATATTAAATTAGAATTCCTTCAAAAGTCCGGTTCTTTTTTTCCCGTTAGAATATTATACGAAGTCACCAAGAAACGTAGGGCTCTAATACTCCGACCAAATGTACGACGGACCGAAGATTGAATGTTCATCTTCCGGTTACTGACGGGTATCTCTGTACGAGAACAGTCATCCAAAAAGGGGTTTTCACAAATTAATATACGTTTTTCGTCGTCGACAGAAACTAAGGCGTTACACAAATCGATTAAAGGAGTCCCACGAATTGTGACGGTAGACCTGTGTAATGACGAGAGAAACCTAGTGAAAATTTATTGGTACTGTTCCTTTTCAAAAATTCACTTTTTTTTTTTTTTTTTCTTTCATCTTTCTGTTTTCTTTTTTTTTTTTTTGGTTGGTCTTTGACTTTGTTACCTTTCTTCGTTCTGTTCCAACTAAAAGGACCGCCCTTTTGTATCGACGTACCATTGAAGTAGAATCAAGACCCTTTTTTTCGGACAGACACAGTGTTGGGAGAAGAGACTATAAGAGGAGAAAAGAAACGAAGAAATAGGGATGAGAGAAAAAGAATTGAGACACGTCTATCCGGGATCTCGTAAAGTTCCTCGTCCAAAGAGAACCTCCTGAGGACAGTCACGTTTTCTTCCTGTGTTGGTCTTACAATCGAAGAAGTGGATACTCAGACTAGGGTCACGGGTCAGTGAGTCCGTACGGACTGAGAAACACTGGGGTACCGGAATGGGTGGTCCAAGGAGACGGGTGAGGTACCTTAAAGGTCCGTTCTTATGACCTCGTCCAACGGTAAAAGATGAGGTCCCCTAGAGAGGTTGGGTCCTTAACTTGTGTGTAAAGAACGTAGAGGACGTAACCATCCGTCTGAGAAGTGGTGATCGTGATGGTCTACGATATTTAATCACTAATCTTTTCATAAACATCATTGACTCGTAGTACAACTACACGTCTGATGTTCACCGGACCCATCTATTTACATCCTATAGTCGTCACAAAAGTTTATATGTTTCACACACACGAGAATGTTCGTTCCGTCTTTCTGAGGACAGACCAAGATATTAGAAACTAGTTTATAGAACAAATTGAAGGACGATTTATAGATAGTCACATAAAGAATCACGAAAGGTATTGTTTATAGTCGGACGAAGCTGAAAGTCTGTCACAAAAGAATATTCGTTTTTAATCAGAGGGACGCCCGATGGGGAAAACAGGAGTAGAATGTAGAAAATCACCACTTGTTTTTCAATTTCCAAGCCTTGGGTCTACATTAGTCAGGGAAACTTGACTCGTCGGAGACCCCGAAAGTCTTTGGTCTTCCATCTTCCCTTCTCTCTACTTCGTAGGACGGACAATCTATCTACGACCGAACTCGTTTATGGTACGAAGTACTGAAATATATGAAATATGTATATATATGAAGTATATACTGGATTCGACCATTTCATCTAAAATAGGAAATGTTTACACACACACACAACACATACACACAAATGTTTGTAAGACCTTATTAAGTAAGAATAGAGTCGTTATATAATTCCGACGAAAAGGGTCGTACTAGATTCGTATGTATAATCATATGTAGATAATGAGAGAGACCTCTTCCGTGACCACTGGGTGAGGTCATGAGAACGGACCTTTGAGGGCACCTACCTCTTCGGAACACCCGACAGCAGATACCCCAGTGTGTCTCAGCCTGTGCTGACTTCGCTGAATCGTCGTCGTCGTCGTTGTAATGAGAGAGTAAAAAGTATGGAACCGAGAGGTACATCGGATTCTGACTTACTTGTAAATCTCCGATGTAATACTATAAACTTAGATTACCTCAGATTTTAGGACTTAGAGGAATGTTGAGAGGATAAAACAAGAATTTTTAAGTAGAACCACCAAGTGTCAACGACAAAACATCAGAGGTCGTAGAAAAGAAGAGAGGATAATCATCATTGTTATCGAATTTAAACTCTACTTGTCCTATTGCCCTCTCTAATACTAATTTTACGATAAAAGAAGGAATCACATCTGTAGCCGTATATCGACTCGTAAATCTGAGACGGGTCCTATGAATCAAAATATATTTCTTTCAGTCTAACTCTTATTTTTACCAAGGTGTAAAAGTAAGGTCTTCACCGGGAAGGACTCCTAATTTCTACAAGAATAAAAGATCTATTAATCTGACCTGAACAAGGAGAAAAAACGTCATGTAAGGGTCCAGAGTATTAAAGATCCACAATCGACTATAGAAAGTTTATAAAAAATAATTCTTATAGGTCATAACATAAACAACACACACTAGATACTTATACATTTACTATATGTAAAACCGGCGTCATCTTTTGTATAGGAAAAGAGTAATTTTGATAACAAAAATTAAACACCGGGTAACTGAGTGTGTTGCACCTGTAAAACCATGGAACAAGACGGTTTATTGAATAAGGGATTAGATAAGACAAAGTAAAATAAGACAATCTAAATGTCTTTACTTTTTATACAGGAATTATAATAGTAGTTTATAAACTATTTATATAACGATAGACATCCCTGGTAGAAAAAGGAGAGAGTATCAAAAATTCTGTACAAACACTGGAGTATACTCGTTTGTACTTAAAATTTTTTAATTTAGTATATGTGAATAAGTAGGGAAACACAAAAAACAAAAACAAAAACAAAAAAAAAGTGACAGGAATCACTTAGAGATTTTGAAATTTTACAGATGAACCATGTTATACCTTTTCTTGTCCATATTAATTGGGTTCCACAGTCATTACCTTAATCTCATTCAATGAGATACAATAGATAAACACACAATGTTTATTAGACTTTTTGAACACTGAATTCCGTTACTATTTATAAACAACAAATAGTGTATTAGTCCTTAGTCCTTAAACCTTCATTTGAACCGACTCGTCAGACCGAGTTCTAGAGTTTACTTCAATGTCGGTGGAAACTGGTTCCGCTGTCAATAGACTGCCGAATTGATTTCGCCCTCCTAGGAGAAATCGACTGAGTGAGTACGCCAAACGTTCGACCACAACCAACGAACGACCTCCGGAGTTGAGGAGAGGGGTAACCGAAGATATGATCTCACTGCAGTACTGTAACGTCGGTCGAAAGGGGTCTTGTTGACTAGGTTCCTTAGTTTCTCCTTCGAAGTCATGAAACATACTGGACCAGAGCATTCAGTGTGTGACAGTGGAGGTGAAATGAAATAACCAGTGTGTCTGGTCGAAATTAAGTAACGCCCTCTTCTGATGTGTCCCTTTATTTACGGTCCTCCGTTCCTAATACCCCCGGTAAAACCTCTGACTGGTGGTGTCAATCATACTTAGAGTAATCTCGTCAAGGAAATCACTGGATCGGTTGGTTGTCAGGTACGTCCGCTGTGTCATTCTATCTCACAGTGAGACACACCTTCCGTTCGTGTACGTCACATGAGTTCTTATAGAAGTTTGGTACGTTGTACGGAAAAATAAACGTTCTAAGACAATTATATATGAGATTCTAAAAATCTTAGTAACGGGATACCTTTGTGGTAATTAATTTTCTATATTCACTGTCATAGTGAATGTAGTCACATCTTTTTGAATTGGAAGGATCTTCGTTCGGGAACCGGGAGAGTGAATAGAGTCTCAGTCTGGACTCGACGAATGGTACTGAGTGAGGTACGTTGGGTAGTGTTCGGTAAAGGTTGGAGTGTGTTGGAGTTATACCGTGAAACGATAACAAAGGAATTGATGTTGGAACCGGGGTAGGGACCGATCTACCCTTAAATAGAAAGAGGAAAGTAGATAGGTGTGTAGGAGTTCCTGGGGAGATACTCGGGAAATCCCTGTCCTCAAGGACCTGTTTTTTCTTTTGTTGACGAACATAGCACCTGGGACACTGTATAGCTCTGGTCCGTGACGACCGAAGACACGGGGTCATTTTAGTGCAACGAAAGTCACTCCTTTTGCCCGCCTTGCATACCTTCATACCCGTCCCACTCCGCCTATTCTCCCGTACCATAAAAAATCGTGACACTACCTATCGTTAAAGTCCTCTCGACCCTTTGGTGTATCTCTCGTCACTAAAATACCTTTACCCGTCTTTATCTTTTACGTCGATGTCTTTTAAGTCAAGGAAGTTCCTGGATGTACCTGTTCTTACACCTATTCCCCTAAGTAACGTTCTCTATTTCTTTGTCTTCTTTAGTGAATGATTGATTTTTCCGTATGAATGAAAGAGTATATACACTCCTTCGGGAATGTCTGGGGAACTTCATTGACCCTCTGTTAAACTCCCTAAGACCTTCAAGACACACTCATCCAGTTTCGTTCTCGGTAATTTAAGTTAAAATACCAATCATTTAGAGGTAAACAGGACTATTCAGGTGTACCAGACCTTCTAGGATCTTCATTCATCGACATGTCACACAGTCAAAACAACTCCTCTGTTAGACAATCGTCCATCGACCGAGTTCGACTCACCTTCAGACCGGTCTTTTCGTTAGTCTTGCAATATAGGAGAACATTATAGTGAAATGTCTGACTTTTGATGAGAGTGTAAATAATGGAGTCGACTAGACGGGTCTTTAGATACTTACTTCCCAATGACTCGGTGAATAATGTCTCAATAGTTTTTACTTTTAGGATTACAATTTTCGAAACGAGTTTCTGTACCTAAACTATTCATCGTCCGAATGTCAACGTTGAGTCTTAAACACTGTACTTTAGGATCCGAGAAAGATAATACGACTATCGAAAGTTCAACACGAACCATCGGGATTTTAAGGTGTTTAGACAGGTTTCTCTTTAAAGTCTTTTACTCTGTTTCTCTCTCTCGTATTCAATTGGTCTCTTCAATATTAAATTGGTCTCTTTAATACTAAAATGACGAATATATAAAACCCGAAGAGATTCTATAAATAAAATTTGTTTTTCAAATCCCTATTGTCTTTTTAAATTTCGGAGAAGTGGCTTTGTGTCATAGAACACTACGTCAGACAGTTGAACGGACGGACTAGGGGTCATGTAAGGACATAGTCTCAATGGGGAGCCTGTCCTTTCTGAGGACAATTTTATGTCCTGAATGTCATATACATTAATCAGATATTCTCATTTTACCGTCATAAAGAGAAGATGGTGAGAATGGTTTATGGACAATAAACCAGTCGAGATTAGAAGAGGGAAGAAAACCATTATAGTATGGTTTTAAAATAACCCCTTTGAAAGAGAGAAGACAAAAGTTAGATATATATCAATTTTACCCTGAACTTAATGAAAGACAAAGATCTCAATACACAAACTAGTTTGAACAGTTAATGTTTGACCAGTAATAAACTCTTGAATTGGGAGATTCGTCACTTCCTTACCCATGTACTGGTGTGACCCAGTCACTCTCAGGATGGGTCCTGAGACGATTCAGTTGATCATTTACTTACAAGGTGGTGTCAAAAATTTGACTACTTTCGAATTTTAGACAACCCCTAAGTAAGACAGTGATACAGGACTCTAGATTAGACTCTTTACTCCGTCACGATTCCTCTTATGTCACCTCTTCTCCTCTTTCTGTCTACTTCCTGCTGTTTTACACTTATAAACCTAAGACAACACGGACTTCGACACGTGTTCGTTACACTTGATTGACAACAGATAAACTGACCGACAAAAGAGGAATGTGTCAAATCAACTCAAAACTAGTGAACATCGGTTCTCTTAAGATTGATTAAGTGGACAACAAGTATATTTAATTAAGGTTTAACAGTGACTAATAATACGAACCTTCGAATAAGTTTAAAACTAAGGGTAAAACATAATGTTTTCAAAACGAGATCAAAAGAGAAGATGTTTGAAATAAAATCCACATCTGGTGAATTACCTTGAGACTGTGAAAACGAGAATTAGACGGTAGCCGTATAGACTACTCGATCAGTTTCGGTTCGACTACTCCTATTCTGTACCTCTTAAGATATTTTGACCCATCTTTGACCCCCTTTCAGTCTTTCATTGTCTTTTAACCCATCTTCAGGTATTCCCTTTTAAAAGTAATAACCGTTTTTTAATAAAGACCTCACGGACTTTGAACTCGTAAAGGTGTATATCGGAAGACAAATTAGAAGTATTATATGGACATTTCATTTTTAAAGGGTAGAATAAAATTTTTCAAATCCGAGTTTCTATCAGTGAATGGATTCTTGGGTCTTGATTATACACCACTCCGAACCAGGTTAGTGTAAAAAAAGTTATTTGTAAATACCTCATGGTTAGGACACAGTTTACGAAAGATTCCCGAACCTGTTGTTACTTTTCGTTATCTCTCTCGACTATAAGACAACGGGAATGAGACACGGACTGTGACAAGACTTGGAAAGGGTACGTACGATTCAACGAAGTCAGTACAGATTGAAAAATGTTGGGATACCTGACATCGGGCGGTCCGAGGAGACAGGTACCCCTAAACGACCCGTTCTGATGACCTCACCCAAAGGTAAAGGAAGAGGATGAATTGAAGTGTTGTGATACGTAATCTATAATAATAATCGTAAAGGAGAAATTTTTTTTTTCTGATTAAAAATCTCGTTAAAATCCAAGTGTCTTTGTAATTCTCTCTCATGGCTCAAAAGGGTGTGTGGAGGGACTAGCGTGTACACGTATCGGAGGGGGCAATAGTCATCGGTCATGCCGTCCACACGTAAACAATGTTGGCTACCCGACTATGACTATGTAGTATTAGTGGGTTTTAAGTATCAAAGGTAATCCCAAGTCAAAACCACAACATGTCGATATTACTTTACATAAGTAGTAATCGTATGAAAAGATCCCTACTCCTTTGACTTGCTTCTACTTTTGTTGGAGGAATACTTATCCGACGTTCCTCCTCTCGGGTTTCGTAAGATCTCGGGATGTAGCTAGGGGGGTTGGCGACGAGGTCACCAGGAGTTTCATGGGTCTCCAGAAACTCTGGAAAAGTACTCCAATCACGTTAAAAGTGTTATAAACGAAAAGTAGTACACCTGTAAATGTGAACACCACGTTTTATCACCAACCATTTGTCGATCACAGTAGGGTACTTAGTTACGTCACCGTGGTTTGACTGGATTATCAGTAACACAAATGTGTGTCTTTTTTTTGTTAGAATTACAACTTCTTCAATTCTCACATGAAGTCAAGTCAAGTCAGCGAGTCAGTACAGGTTGAGAAACGCTGGGGTACTTAGTGTCGTGCGGTCCGGAGGGACAGGTAGTGGTAGAGGGTCTCAAGTGAGTCTGAGTGCAGGTAGCTCAGTCACTACGGTAGGTCGGTAGAGTAGGAGCCAGCAGGGGAAGAAGAGGACGGGGGTCAGGGAGGGTCGTAGTTTCAGAAAAGGTTACTCAGTTGAGAAGCGTCCTCCACCGGTTTCATGACCGCAAAGTCGAAATTTTAATAATCAATATAATTCACCGTTGGGAACTCATATGTAAAAAAATTATCGGATACAGTACCCTATTTCTCACGTGTATTTCGGGATTAATACGAATGTTTCATATTGTTGACAGAACTCCTTTTCCTAAATATACTACAAACTTAACCCTTTGTTCGATTGGTCAAAAAAGTACCTTATGGTAAAAACAAATTTACTTATCTTCAGTTTTATTCCAATGACCGTGATTCTATAAAACATCTATTAAAGAGTTTTCACTCACTTCATTTAAATAGTTTTAATTACCCTATTCACTTTTGAATCTTCTTTATTTCGATACGTAATAACATTGTCTTTCCTTTTTCGAGATTTTAGTCATTAGACAGATGAAATCCTTTAATCTTTTTCTATTAATTTAATTTAGGTCTCTTTCGTCTTATTTTCTTGTTCTTGATCTAGTCTTTAGTTATTTTAACTTTTGTCCTTTGTTTTTCTCTTTTATTTACTTTCGTTCTCGGTCAAGAGATCGGTCCGATTTATTTTGTTTTTCCTTCTCTTGTGTTTAATGATTTTTAGTCCTTACTTTCCCCAACAATGATGTCTAGGGTACCTGTAATTGTCCTATTATGTTTAATGTTTTTTTGAGATACTGGTATTTAAACTATTGGACCCACTTTACTTGATAAAAAAAAAGTTTCAGTGTTAAACGACCTTGAGTGAATTGTTCTTCATTTATTAGACTCATCCGGATATAAATAATTTCTCTAACCTAGTTATTAATTTATTTGAAGGTCTTTTTGTTTGTATGTTTTTTTAGTCCGGGTCTAGTGACCGTTGAAGACGGTCTGTAAATTCCTCTTTTTATATGATCTTGAGATGTTAAAGTAAGTCTCCTATTTCCGTTTCCTTTATAACGGACTAAGTAAGAGACCCGGGTCGTAATGGAATTATTGTTCTGGTCTGTTTCTGTAGTGTTCTTTCTCATGTCTGGTATTAGAGAGTACTTGTACTTAATTTTTCAAAAGTTGTTTTATAATCTAGTGACAAAAGGTCCTCTTCCCTACTTCCCCGTCTCGTGTCTCCTAAAGATCCTGTCATTTTACGAGACGAACTATGGATATACTACCTATGGACAGTAATACGTAAGTAGGTTTGATTCTCTTACAAGTTGTGGTTTTCACGTGGTATCGTATTTGATACCTGAAACCCACTAATGTGACAGTTACATCCGAGAAATCAACGTTGTTTACGTGGTGAGACCTCCCCCTACAACTATTACCCTCCGACATACACACCCACCTTTTATCTACCCTTTAGAGACATGGAAGAGGAATTAAAACTTTTCTTTCACTTTCACAATCAACAAGTCAGGATAGACTGAGAAACGTTGTGGGACATGACACAGGTGGTCTGAGGAGACAGGTTCCTTAAGAGGTCCTTTTTTATGACTTCATAAAAACAATTTTTAGTAGAATTGTCTTGAAAATTGGGACAGTGACGTTCTGTTTGTTGACTCTCATAAAAAAGATAAATATTTTACATTCGAAAATTTACTTTTTGATCCTAAAATTTTTCGCACATATACAGCGACAACCGAATTATTCGAAGGATTACTTTTAAAAAGAACACTCTAATCTCTACTATAATCGTTTACTTTGATGAACTAAACTATCTATCCGTATCTGGTTAATTGGTTTAAATAAATCTACTAGTTTCGTACTATAATTTGTTAGTAAGTATCCAATTTTTGAGAAAGTTTCATGACTCGGTTACTTAATATCACATTGCTTAATAATCTTCGGGTAACTATCCCAAAGTCTAAACTCAAACATTTGTTGGAATTCCTTGATAGTCAACATTTAAAACCCATATTGTAGCTTCTTCTGACATACGTTATAAAAAAAATTAATAAGTTGGTTTTATCACATAGTGTTGTTTGACTTGCGTCTTCGGATACTCTATTACCTCGAGAGACCATCATTCTATCTATAATTTCTCTAAACGTTTTTATATTTTATTACGGTGAGTGATATGACAGAAGTATACAAAACCTTCTGTTATAAAGAAAGATTATTTTTCATAATAAATACAATTGTACGTCACCTAAAATGATGACAATAAAAATTTACTGGATTTTCTACAAAACAATTTTAAATGGGTCAAAATGAAAAATTATGTCTTTTATATCCATCAATATTGAATGGATTTATTTTTAAGAGTCCTAGGAATTATGGTAAATTCCTACATTATTCTAGGTCTCTAATCTTTGACTTTCCAAACTCTTGGTACTGTGACAGACAAGATGAAGAGTTTTATATTTTATTTTTTTGTCTACACAAATGTCAAAGCGGGAGTCCATTGAACGGAGAATCTCATAGTTAAGTCAGCGAGTCAGCACAGGTTGAGAAACGTTAAGTAACCTGATCTTGTACGGTCCGAAGTGACAGGTAGTGGTTGAGGGTCTTGAACGAGTTTGAGTACAGGTATCTCAACCACTACAGTAGGTTGGTAGAGTAGGAGACAGCAGGGGAAGAGGAGGACGGAAGTTAGAAAGGGTCACAGTCCCAGAAAAGGTTACTCAGCCAATTAGTATAGTCCATGTCCTCATGGTATAGGTCCGGTTTCATATCCTCAAATTCGAAGTCGTAGTCAGGAAGGTTACTTATAAGTCATGACTAAAGGAAATCCTGACTGACCAAACTAGAGGATCATCAGGTTCACTGAGAGTTCTCATAGTCAAGACAAGTCAAGCCCCAGTGAGTCAGTACAGGTTGAGAAACGCTAGGGTACTTAGTGTCGTGCGGACCGGAGGGACAGGTAGTGGTTGAAGGCCTCAAGTGAGTCTGAGTGCAGGTAGCTCAGTCACTACGGTAGGTCGGTAGAGTAGAGGCAACAGGGGAAGAGGAGGACGGAAGTTAGAAAGGGTCGTAGTCTCAGAAAAGGTTACTCAGTTGAGAAGCGTACTCCACCGGTTTCATGACCTCAAAGTCGAAATCGTAGTAAGGAAGGTTTCTTTAGGGTCCCAACTAGAGGAAGTCTTACCTGACCAACCTAAAGGAACGTCAGGTTCCCTGAGCGTTCTCAGAAGAGGTTGTGATGTCAAGTTTTCGTAGTTAAGAAGTCGCGAGTCGGAAGAGGTGTCAGGTTGAGAGTGTAGGTATGTACTGGTGTCCTTTGGGGTATCGGAACTGATCTGCCTGGAATCAGCCGTTTCATTACAGAGACGAAAACTTATACGATAGAACCAATCAGTATTGAAAAGAAGGTTCCTCATTCGCAGAAAATTAAAGTACCGACGTCAGTGGTGGACGTCACTAGAACCTCGGGGGGTTTTATTTCAGACTGTGACAAAGGTGACAAAGGGGTAGATAAAGGGTACTTCGCTACCCTGGTCTACGGTACTAGAAGTAAAAGACTTACAACTCGAAATTCGGTTGAAAAAGTGAGAGGAGAAAGTGAAAGTAGTCTCCGAAAAATCAAGGCGAAGTGAAAGACGGTATTGTCACCGTAGTAGACGTATAGACTCCAATAACTACAAAGAGGGCCGTTAGAACTAAGGTCGAACACAAAGAAGGTCAGGTCACAAAGAGTACTACATGAGACGTATATTCAATTTATTCGTCCCACCTCATATCCCCTTTGATTTTGTGTTTATTTGTATATTCATTTGTCGTGAATATACACCTCCTTTTACGAAACCTACTTTGACTCCTAACACTACTATTATTGATCTCCCTCTTGTCCCACATCGAAAGTCACCTGACCGGTCCCTTCCGGAGAAACTTTTCACTGTCAATTCGACTCTTCACTTCTACTCTTCAGTAGTCATTACGTTGTTTGACTCGATTCTCTTGTCAGTAGACCCGTATCCCTTATCGTTACGTTTCTGGGGCTCCGGTATTTTTTAAACCTGATCTGAGGTCTTAACATAGTAAGGTTTCGGATACGAAGAGAAAGGAAGAGTATTTGGTGTTAACTGAAGAGAATCCGGTCGATACGAGACCGGGAACCTTGGTGCGTAGACCTTTTACCTCGCCTCCAACAAAACTAAGAAGGATTTGCTACCGAAGTATAAGTCAATCAACCGTCCAATTAGTCCTCGAACGTTTGTCGGAAAGTAACGAGATTCCTCATCGCGAGAGTTCTCATTTCGAACAGTCGGTACGGTCCTTTGACGACAACGTTCTTCTTCATCCTTTTCCCACCTTAAATTAAAATGTCTCTCTTCTGAATTTACCCTGGATATTTAATACCTCGATAAAGAGATATGGAACCGGGGTCAGACCTTAAAAAGTTTTATTTACCAAACTCGGTTTAAGTGACACCAACGTTCATAATGTAGCACACGACACCAGAGACTTCGCATACAGAAAGACTGGACCGTAAAACTTTTTGACGACATTGGAAGATGTCTGTCACCACCAAGGGTCCCTTTCACAAGAGAGTAAGGGGGGGAGGGGTTCTACGAACACCTCCCTAGTCTCCGTTTTTCACTTTACTGTAGACACGTCATACATTCCCTTTGATATTCGTATTAAAGTGATTTACTACCCTAAAGGAATATAAAGGTTCTCAGTCTTTCATTATGTAGTGGAGAGGAAGACGTCATTCGGAAACATTTCGGTCTAAACTCGTTTGTCCTTTCCTTGTGTACTCAGTCCTAGTGTCACGTCTGTAGGGACAGATTTGTGATCTATGTGTCCTCCTCTCACACTTTCTCTTTCGTGTCCGACCAGTTGTACCGTGTCTTTGTCGATCCACTGCTCCTGTTAAGCCCATTTAGCATAGAGACTATATCGGACTGTCAGTCCTCGGACACAAGTTCCGACGAACGACACATCTTCCTTGGTGCCCATGAAAGAGGGATACTATCTACTACTCTGTTAACTAGAACCGAAGGGAAGATCAGAAGAGACAATAGAACAGGAAATATTTTCCCATAAATAAAAGTCTCAAAGTCAAAAATGGGATTAGGGTCACTGAGTTTATAGAGAGAGGATAGAAGTGGGAGACTTTCAATGGTAGGAACGACAAACAGTGGACCTGTAAAGTTGTGTAGTGGTGTCTAGGTTTCAGTTACGGTTGTCGGACAGGAGTCACACCTATCGTAGAAGATAGAAGGGTAAAAATACCAACGAAAATAAAAGGTCAAAATCCCTCAGTTTTAGACCTTCGATAACTACCTAACATATGTAAAACAAGTGTAAGTTGGGCGGTCATGGTATGGTATTTATTGACCATCCTACCTGTAAATTCGCAACTCTGTCCTTCCGACTTTAGAACACTTGAAGTTAGATCCGTTTCAATGGAACTTGTGTCGACCCGAACTAGAAGACAAGATCCTGTGATTCTCTCGTTCAGACTCTACTCTAAGGAGTCTGACTTTTAGTGGAATTTCCTTTGTCGGATGTCCCCTCTAAGTACTTAAAATTAAACAATTCGAGAGACTTTACCTGAACTTGCAAAAAAGGGGACTCTTTCGTCGATACAGTCAATAAGAAAATTTTACGGAAAGTAAGAGGAAAGGTAGCGAGGGACGTCAGGGCTGGTGATCAGCTCAGATTTAATATAAAGTACGTACAAAATAAGTATATCAGGATCGGTAAGAGAGACAAATGTTAGAAATGGGTAACGTTCAGGAGGACATTTGTACTGACAGGAACCGAGAGAGAATAAGTCTTTAGATGTTTTATATGGAAGTAAATGACGGAGTTGAGAGGACACACTTGACTCGTCGACAATCAACTCCGTTGAGACCGAATTTTATGAGGGGTTGTACGTAGAAAGTTACTCTCGTCAGATCCTTAGAATATGGTACCTGTATTAATAAGAACGACGAGAGATTAGTTCGAAAAGGAGGACACCTCTTATAGAAGGAGTGAATAGAGGAGTGAAGAAACATAAAAGAGAGTGGAGTAAGATAAAAATACTTTGCGGTACCTAGTAGACAAATACCTCCCCTCTCTATTTTATTGATTACACGATATTTCTACGTGTGGGTCAATGTCTCATCTTCTTAAACAAAATCATCACTCGATGAGTATAATACATGTCTCAATCACAAAAAGAGGTCTTTGGTCACGGTCTCAGAACCCGTCTTCGTCACCAATTTTTATTTTCACCAAGACGAACGTAAAGTTACTTCTAGAACTTGTACGACGAAATCTCAGAGATTGTTTCTTGTTTCACCCTATTTCTTCTTTGGAGTTTTTTACACTACCCTTATACCACTTTCGTGTGTCACCCCTCGTACTTCGACTGTCCAAGTGTAGACTTTTCCTCCTCTACGGTTCCTTTGTTGTCTACACTGAGTCCCTGTCCCACTGAGACTAGCGTACGCAGACACTTCACTTTTACCGACCATGGGACGTACCTTTTACGACCGTGGGTCCCGTACCTTTTACGAGGGAGGGGACGTAAGTACTATGAACGGACTCCTCTACCACTTTTCTGCCGTTTACAAGATTGTGATCGGTCTTTCTTACTTAAGTGTTTGTCGTCTCAATGAAAGATCCCTGGGGTATTTTATCGACCCTTCCTCGTTTGAAGTATCTCGTAATCTTAAGGGCCGTAAGAGTATTAACACAATCACGTTTACCCTAATCTTTTTGAGTCGTAACGATGACCCAAACACTTTACTAAATTGGACGTTGAATTGTTCCGTGTCCTCTGTCTTCCTGTGCACCTGAAAGACATCCCACTGATGGACACAGTCAACGGTCCTCATCAGTCGTATACAAGGGGAGAGTATTGAGCATGTTCACAGGGTCAGACCTCCTTTGTATTATCATAAAGTGGGTCAAAAAGGGACGTATGGTATTATAAGTGGTGAACTGTACTTTCTACAGTTGAGACCAGACCGACTTCTGGAGTTTGAATGTCCTAGACCTTCTTTCTTTGATCTTTCACATTCAGTAAGTCAGTACAGAGAAACGCTGGGGTACCTGACATCGGGTGGTCCAAGGAGACAGGTCCGTTCTCATGACCTCACCCATCAGTAAGAAAGAGGTCCCATAGAAGAACTGGGTCCCTAGTTTGGGACTAGAGGACGTAACATCCGTCTGAGAAATGGCAGAATCGGGGGTCCCTTCTGGGACCAGACCTTCACTCGAAGTCAAACTCCCCAAACAGACTGGTTTCGTCCCTTCTTCTGACCGTTCTTTAACTGTCTCTAAACTACGATTTAAGAACAAGACTATATTAAAGAGAGGAGTTGAGCCATCTACGTTTCAGAAAATCTTAGAATAGACAAACACAGAATGAAAGTTGGATTGAAAGATGGTAAGAATGGAAAACAAGAGGTGAAAGTTTCGTCCACTTCACTGTTCCAGTCCCTCCCATTTGTTAGTACTAACGATGATCAAAAGGGATATAGGGTTGTTGACTCCAAGTGCTTCGAGAAAGTGTAAACAATACGGGAATCTTACAACACTCGTAGAACGTTGATAAAGAGGTGATAGAATGTCTACTTATTTAGTCCAAGTCCCTATCTTACACTAAAGAGTTCGACAATCTTTCTTCACAATCTTCCTTTAGGAGTGTTAAAATCAGACCTAAAGAAAGGTGTTATATTCCAACTGAACTTTTAGAGGGGTGTCAAAGGTAGTAGAGGTGTTGAACCACTCCCTTGTAGGTATTTAAATCATGTACACAGTAGAACATTTCGGGTGAATTAGGAGACCTTGTCGTCCGGAACATTCTCGAGTCACTTCTGGGGTGTTAAATAAAAAGTTTAGATTTAAAGTTAACAAAAAATTTAGTGAATCATATAAGTATAGATATAAATCTGATTATGTGTACGAAACAGAGACAAGATTTATATAAGTTTTCTACGTCTTTTATTACACTGAAGAAATATATACATATATACATTTCTTGATCATGTAATCCTCATACAAAGAAATAACCACAGATAGTTCATCTGAATATATTTGTAGTACATCAAATATAATTTGTCTAAAAAACTCGGTGAACCATTTATTCGTACAACTTCGTAGACGTAAACTCTTCTTTATCATATATTGTACACCACTACCTGAAACAGTCATAAAATGATCTATCGTTGACCAAATAGAGTTCATGTAGGAGTTGAGAATAATTATAATTACTTACAAAGTATATAAAATCCTCTTTTTTTCATCTAAGTAAGTATAACCAGTCAAGTCAGCGAGTCAGCACAGGCTGAGAAGTAAGTATATCTCTTTGTATTTGGAGACTCGACTTGAGAAGTTCCATAAGACTACCTTTACGATTTTCACCTCGTAACAGAGTGTTCATTTATTGAGACCCGTCTTACAGGACCATCCAAAGAGTCTGTTAAAATAAAGAACCTGTCGTCCATACCTCTTTACTTAGGAACGAAGTTAAGTACAGTGAGAGTCACTAGGGTCATTTCGGGGAAAGAATAACTCGACCGGTTTTTAAAACAAGTCTGAAAAGACATTGTATAATACCTTTTTGGGTTTGTTTATTAAACTGGTTAGGGTATAAAGTAAATTAAGATAAATAAAAAATCATATGAGAGGTAGGGGTAGGATTACATTAAAGGAATGTTTGTGAAGGAAATACCACTTGGATAATATTTCACAAATTACACCAAACCTCATACGTATAGGAACTTTCTTTATAGTTATATTGTAATTCACCTAAATTCAAAATTACATACATTTTAATGATCGAGAACAAAGTTACGAGAGAGAAAAAAAAAATTTGAGTCCTGAAACGGGAACTAGACAGGTACAACAATAATAGTTAGAACAAGTAAGGAAGAGTAACGACGGAACATGACGTAGTGACTTTTATATAGGCAACGTAAATTAAATTGGTATATACGTCTTTACCTGTAAGTCCAGTAGGTTTATGGGATTAAGGGACTTGTTACGAGACTACTTAAAGAAAAGTGGACAGAAAAATACCTCTAAACCCTCTCAAAGAGATCGGACTCAAAGAGATCAAAAGATATGTATCCACATCCTTATAAACAAACAACGAGTAAAGTGAGTCGGTACGGTTTAATGACAGGTCTTTCCGACGTTGACTAATTGATAAGCAATCGTCACGTACGTGTAAGGAGTGTTAGAGTCCCTGTGGATCTTATTAATTTAAAATGTAAATGTAAAAACAATTTGACTAACCAAGCGTCACTACGAAAGATTCCGGGTGAACTGAAGTGAAAGGTTCTACAGACTGAGATCTAATCACTAGTGTAGTAGTACTAAAATACCCAGCACTTCTAGAAAAAACATGTCAAGAAGGCACATCAGAACGGTGGAGAAGAATTATAGAAGACGAAGACAATCCAGGTCTGGTAAAGACAGGAAATAGTTCGGGTAGAAACGTACTTTACAAGGGAGCCATAGAGATTAAAAGAACTTCTCTAGAGATCAGAAAGGGTTAGACAACAAAAGGAGATAAAGAAACGTAACTAGCGACTTCTTCCGAAAGAATAGAGAAGAACGATAAGAAACCTAGAGACGTAAGTCTACGAATATAGAAAGGAAAAGAGGAAACGAAAAGTGGAGAGAAGAAAAGTGTCGATAAACATTCCGGAGGGACTTGTCGGTAAAACGAAAAAACGTAAAGAAAAGGTACCCCTACCAGAACTAGGGACAGAGGACATGTTACAGTGCTTGGAGGCCGGTATCAAGTAGTCCGTGAGATAGTCTAGATCCGGAAATTTAGATAAAGAGTGAAGGTGACATATTAGTATTCCCTAAACTAAATCCAGTATGGACTTACCAGATCGTCAAAAAGGATGAAAGAAGTTAAACTCAGACTTAAACCGTTATTCCTCAAGTACTAGACTCGGTGTCAGTCGAGGACCAGAATAAAAACAACTGACATATCTCGAAGAGGTAGAAACCGACGTATCTTATATTAGTTAGACTAAAGCCACAACTGGTAGACCACTACAGGTACACATCTCAGAAGAGAACACAACAACCTTCTCCCACAAACGATACTGGTCACGTAAAAGAACCGTTTTGAGATAATCAGAAACGGGACGAAGTAAGGCGTAAGGTTCCGGTTTAAACGGACAATGAGGTCCACAAAGAACTGAAGGATGAAAACGTAAGGTCAGAGGATATTACTTTTCCCGTAGAAAAAACCCACAATCAAGATTTTCTAGAACATCCAGAAGTATTTTGGCAAGTTGAAGTGGAAGAAGTCGCAATGACCAACCCCGTATCTAAACCTATTGAGACTATAACTTACCAAACGGAACCTCTGCTTGTCTCTAGTAAGACAGCAAAGACTCTAACGTAGGTTCATGACGTAAAGTCTGAGAAAACAACTGGTACTACCGATGAGGTAAAGAAGACTCCCTAAAGACGGGGGTCATCATCTATATTACCAGTAGACTCAATTTAAGTGGGTAAGGTCAGGTAAAATCAAGCGACTAAGGATCTTACAGCTACAAGTGGGAACGGTAGAGAACAAACTGGTGAAGGTTAAACGGAACTAAGTACCTGGACTGTAAGGTCCAAGGATACGTTATAACGAGAAATGTCGTAACCTAGAACGAAGATAGTGGTCAGTGTAGGTGTTGACCCGTACCAAAAACGAAACCGAGGCAGGGAAGTAAGAAAGACCTCAATAAAGAGATGACTAGAGGTCAGCGTATAACCTGTGGATTACTGGACCCCTCAAGGAGAAAACCATAGGATAGTAAGACTGAAAAGTATGACAAGTACTACAAGAGTTCCGTTCTTATGACTTCGCCGAACGGTAAGGGAAGAGATCACCTGGTGCGAGACAGTCTTTCGCAGTGATACTTGTTTCGATCACCTCCACTACCTTAAGGTCGACTCGACAAAGTTTAGGACTTTCTACTACGACACTTTCACGACGTGAGTTATGCGGTCGTTTAACCCTTTTAGTCGTCACCGGTGTCCTAACCTTTTCCAGTCAAAAGTAAGGTTAGGGTTTCTTTCCGTTACGTTTTCTTACGAGTTTGATGGCGTGTTGACGTGAGTAGAGTGTACGATCATTTCATTACGAGTTTTAAGAGGTTCGGTCCGAAGTCGTTATGCACTTGGCACTTGAGGGACTACAAGTTCGACCAAAATCTTTTTCGTTTCCTTGGTCTCTAGTTTAACGGTTGTAGGCAACCTAGTAGTTTTTTCGTTCTCTCAAGGTCTTTTTGTAGATAAAGACAAAATAACTGATACGGTTTCGGAAACTGACACACCTAGTGTTATTTGACACCTTTTAAGACTTTCTCTACCCTTATGGTCTGGTAGATTGGACGGAGAACCCTTTAGACATACGTCCAGTCCTTCGTTATCAATCTTGACCTGTACCTTGTTGTCTGACCAAGGTTTATCCTTTTCCTCATGTAGTTCCGACATATAACAGTGGGACGATCTACACATATTCTCTGTCNTTCTTTTCAATACTGGTTCGATCTATCATATAAGTTTTAGTCTCTGTGATGAAACGGTTGATTCCAGGCAGATTAGTTCCGATACCAAAAAGGACACCAGTACATACCTACACTCTCAACCTGACACTTCTTCCGACTCGCGGCTTCTTGACTACGAAAACTTGACACCACAACCTCTTCTGAGAACTCTCAGGGAACCTGACGTTCCTCTAGGTTGGTCAGGTAAGACTTCCTCTAGCTGGGACCCTAAAAAAACCTTCCTTACTACGATTTCGACTTTGAGGTCATGAAACCGGTGGAGTACGCTTCTCAACTGAGTAACCTTTTCTCAGACTACGACCCTCCCTAAGCCCCGTCCTCCTCTTCGCCTACTGGCTTCTACTCTACCGACCTACCGTAATGCCTGACCTACCTGTACTCAGACTCACTTGAGGCCCTCAACCACTACCTGTCCCTCCGGACCGCACGACGCTAAGTACCCCACGTTTCTCAGCCTGTGTTGACTCGTTGACTTGACTTGACTTGACTAACCATATTTTAATAGAAAATTAAACATAAAGAGTCTAATAATATTTAAACTCATAGAGTAGTATTTGAATACACCAAAAGGGAAAAAACTAAACAAATAAGTATATGAGAGAAAACACTAAAAATAGAAAAAGATCACTAAGAGATGATATAAGTTTATAATACAAGAATGGTGATATGGTCAGTAGACTATTGAAACATCACAGGAGACAATCTCTCTTCAGATTTCAACTAAAATAGTTTAGTCAAATAAAAGAAAGAGTCAAACACGAAAAAACACATAACAAATTCTTTATAAAAAGGTGAACCTAAAATTTTCTATTCTCGGGTTCCGTTTTGGTCGTATGTCCGGTTCGATCATAGTCAGGGTTTTAGGTCTCACCATTTTAAGCTTAACCTCCGTTACCTTGACGTTATCTTTGTCGTTCTACCTCTTGTATTCGACTCTCCTTTCTTTTCTTCTCTTGACTTCACTTCTTTGACTCTTGAGATGTCGTAAAAGGTTGAACGAGTAGTTAATCTTCCTTGACATCCTTACGTTTCAGACCAGTGGACACGGAAGATTCCTCTTCGACGAAATTCGGACTCCATATACACTTAACACGAAGGATGTCTATCACGTCACGTTTAAAACGTATTGGTCTTCATCGTTGAGTCATAATTAAGATCTTAGTCTCTACGTTCCTACGGGGATTCTATTTACGTGTCTAGGTAGGGTCGGTACCTAGGTAGGGGTCGACTCCCCTCTGGATTCCCGTGAGAATTCTGGTCTGAACTATAAATAAAATTTTCATTCGAAACAATTGTTAATCATTTGCGATCAGTTAAAAGATTCGTTAAATGGATTTTAGTGTCGTTTAAATACTTTAACTGTGTTCCTGTTGAGTTGTTCTTTGACTCTACGATTCATTTATGTATCTCTTTATTCACTTTTTAGATATAAAATCAGTAATACTTTGTATTTGATAATCCTTTTATACTTAAGTAAAATTTGGACTCACCCTCCTCTTCACATCACTTTAAACTTGACAACCCATACTATACGAAATTCTCTATACGTTTCATTTATTTACTTTTGTTATTTTTTTTAATAGAATAAATATCTTTGAGACATATCAACAAATCTCAGAACTTGAATTTAAATAAAAACTTCCCTGAATGTCTAGTAAGGTTACAGTAAAGATCACCATACTGACAGTGTTCAGTAAAAGTAAAGAGTCTTTGGATACCACCGTTAGTCATCAGTATTTTAACCTATTTGATTTTTAATTTATTTAATTTTAAAAGAACTTGTTCTGTCCTTTCTTATTCGTTTGTTTTAGAAAAAAAAAAAAAAAAACCATCTATGAAAAGACGGGGTAAATGACTAGGAAATCAAAAAAGGGAAAGGAACCCTATTTTCCCTGAGTCTCTTATGACAAAGAAATTCATACCGTCCCACATACCGATTCGGTTATGCAAAGTGGTCGTACGATCAACGAGTAGAACTATACCTTCTTCAATACTAATTATGACTCGAAATTTTTACAATAATTATAGTACGTCTTTAATTTTTATTTAGTATGAAAATAGACCAAACTCTTTTACATCGATCGAACTCTCCAACTTAACTTGTCCTCAGAGAAAAACACAATTTTTATTAGGACCTAGTTTAAATCGTTCGGTGTTCTTATTAGCAGATCGACATAAATATTCCTCGAAATCTTTGAAGACTAAGAAACTCGTTCAACTATAAACTAGTAACGTATACGAACTATCCTAAATTTCACGTCCGTGAGGGAATAGTCTCAGAAGGGTTGGTCTCTCGTCTTTATGACCGTTTCCGTTTTCAAACTGTCTCTCCTGATCACAAAAACTACAACTATCTGAAGGGACCACCGAGTCTGTTAGACGGACGTTACATCTTCTGAGCCCAAACTGGGGACCCAGCCGTTCTAGGGGATTTCTTTCCTTACAGATGGATGAGGTCATCAGAACGGACCTCTTAAGGCACCTGTCTCCTCGGAACACCCGATGTTAGGTACCCCAGTGTTTCTCGACCTGTGCTGACTTGTTGGTTGTGAAAGTGAAAAAAAGTCTTTCCGATTACGGTACACTACTCTTCCAAGACCTACTTTTCACTCTTCAAGACTCAAGTTCAAACCGAGACGGCGATGGTAGGTGACATATAGAGTCAAAAGAGAAGTAACACGACAACTTAAAATAATAGGACCCGAAGGGTCCCAGCGCTTCTTAACCTGTACTGACTTCACTACCTCGTGTGTCACACTCCAACTCCATCAAATTGAGTCTTGAGTCCAATACCTTAGTCTGAACTGAGACCTAAATCTTCAAAAGTGAACGACTCTTCGTCATGTTGAGTGGAATTTTAAGTAGTAACTTATTTCCGTGATATCATACGTCCTAACCTTTTGTTTGGTCATTGGTCCTACTTTTCATATGTGGAGGTCCCGACTGGAAGTCAACCGGACGATGACGTACCAACGTCGTGTCAATTTTATACCTTTATGAAGGGAACCCGATCTTCTCAGAGACGGGGTTCGGTCGGGTGTCAAGAGGGGTATTAGGTCGTTGATTTCCTGTGTTTGACAGATATACTGTGTCTCTCGAGTCGGACTACGAGACACTACTGGATCTTCCCACCCCACACCCATCTCTCCTTCTCGGCAAGTTCTCCCTCCCCTGTATGCATATAAATACCGACTAACACCACACCGTCTCCGGTTGTGTTGTTGTATTTCGTCAATGGGAGGTTAAATTTTATTAAAAATTTTTTCAGTGTTTGAACCTTGATGTCGTTCCTTGGAGGTCCTAGGAGAACTAGACCCCGATCGGTGACATAAGTAAGACTACCAAATGAGAAATATAGTTAGGTTAATGATTTATAAAAATAATCATAGGGACAAAGATGAAGTCTCTTCTCTCATAGGAGACCAAGACAGCAATTGGTTGAGTCCGAGTCGGTGTTCTTTAGTTCCTTTTTCACTACTCAAACGGAAGAGACCCAGTGAGAGAACGTTGGGAAGGATAGGATGGGGACCAAAGAGTATCCCTTCTCTTCGTCCATATTACTTAGACTTGGATCCAAAGGGTGTTCACTCAACGTTTTACATACCAACTTATTAAGTGACCTACAAAGACACAATTCGACGTGCCACTTCACTTATGCTTTTCCCGAACCGCGATACTACCAGACTTAGGTTTAAGATTAAGATTGAAGAAACGGTCAACAGATCTAGTCCGTTGAAAAAATTTGAAGGATACGAAGACAAGGAAGTAGATATTTTAAAAATTATTATTAGTTTTATCGACTGTATAAGTCATTAATGACTTACGATTTACTAAATACATTTAATAGAATAAATTAGAAGTATTATTTGAAGACAACATCCTTGAGAAGGTAAGGGTGAAATGTTAGTCCCTTCGTTTCAAGTCTCTCGCAGTCAGTAAATAGGAACAAGATCTAGTGTGTCGATACTTACTCTTGTGTTTAAACCTGGATCAATCAGACTAAGAATTCGAGTACGGGAAATGATGGGAGTTTATTACAGTTTACAAGAGATCCTATCGATGATGATAATATTGTTATTGGTCTAGAGATTGTTGTTCTTAGAATAAAAGATTGTTTATGATTAACCAAATATGACTGTTGTCTCAATCGTGAAACTTTTGATGGGGTCTTTTATGTTCGAGATACAAAGAGAGTGGAGATCCCATAGTAGGTCGACCTAGTAAGGTTTTGTGAGGTTGTAGTTCGTAGGACAGAGGTCTTCGAAGATTCGTGTTGACCAAGATCACAAGGTTCTTGACTAATGTCGTGGACGCCAGTTACAGATTGGGAAAGTCTAATACTTTAAGACATGTAAGTTCCGGTTATCTCTTCTAATACCAAACCTCCCTTATTCTGTTTTTCATTCCAAGTCTCTAAAATCATCTATTACTTTTCGTCGACGGTGTGCTGTCAGACAAATCTGATTGCCACCTCGGGTGTATACGCGATCCAAAGAATCCAGGACCATAAGTCGAAAAGTCCGTGTAGACCAGATGGAGAACCCAATAAATCACTTCTGAGTTCTGTCAGAGAAAGAGACGTACGTTTATACTCTCCTAGATACAGGAGAGATTAATCTTCTCTTCAATGAATCTGGGATTCCTTTTGTACTTTTTTTTTTATATATATATATTGTGAAGAGAAAATCTACAGGTACGAGGGTCTCTCGTTCCCTCCTCGGAACAACACTCTCCATCTAAGATATCTCGTTCATACCTATAACGAAACGACTTCAGAACCTGACCGATAAAACGTTCATTTAAGGTGTAGACACAGTACTAGAATGACAGTACTAAGTGACCGATATATTTAGTATAACTGGAAAACAACGGTCCAATTACAATCTAAGTTTTAAACTCAGTAAATAAGAAAAGGATTCGTAAATAGTGGTCCGAGTCCAGGATAAAAGTTCCTTACATGTCAAGTTATCCGTACTACTCCCTTCTTGTGTCTACGGATCTTATGTTTGAGACTTCTCTTCGGACACCTTATCCGTCTATTATACCCTATGGACGTCCTTAACAAAAATCGAACTTCCACTTCCCCTCGGTAACTGGAGGGGTACCATGTGTGACACACAATCGAGGGAGAAAATCGTGTCTCCCCGTACCTAACCTTTCACCTCTCTGGTGGTTCTGTAAAGTTTCTTACTAAGTTTATCCGTTGAAACTGACTTTGATCTACATCTATCCTATTATCGACCTTTTCCTAAGTACCTTCCGAAACAAAATTGAAAAATAAAAATATAACCCCATATCAACTAATTGTCAGAACACAATTAAAGTCCACATGTCGTTTCACTAAGTCAACATGTCTTTGTACATAGATAAGAAAAAGTTTAAGAAAAGGGTAAATTCAACAATGTATTATAACTCGTCTCAAGGGACCCGATATGTCATCCAGGTACAACCGATAGGTAAAATAAAATAAAATAACCTTATATTAACGAAATGTTACAACACAATCAAAGACGACATGTTATTTCACTCAGTCGGTATACGTATATATATAGGGGAGGAGAGGAGGAAGAACCTAGAGGACGGGTGAGGGTCGGGGATAGGGTGGGTAGACCCAGTAATGTCTCGTGACTCGACTCGAAGGACACGAAATATGGTCCAAACTTGATCGATAGATAAAATACGTACCATCACATATATACAGTTAGGATTAGAGGGTTAAGTAGGATGGGAGGAGAGAGGTGGGACACAGGTTACAGTCAAGAGACACAGAGATAAGGTCGGAACCTTTATCCAAGTAGACATGGTAAAAAGATCTACGGTGTATGTACCCAATTATATACTACAAACAAAAAGAGAAAGACTGAATAAAGTGAGACATGTTTAGGGTGTGGGTTTGTGAAAAACATAGAGACACTCTAGGAGTCACACCCAGGGAGACTCTTCGTACCGTACAAATATCGCCACGTTTAACGTAAGGGTTCTGTTGTTAAAGAAGGGATATTAAAAAATTTTAATTTCTAAAATCCTTAGTAGATGGGTGTACTTAACTAAGTGTTTAACATCTGTAAAAAATATAGAATCGATATCTCATAGTTTTATATAAGTAAGGGATATATTAAAGTATATCTTACATGAATTTTATTTAATCGTAAAATTTTTGTTCTTACTCCATAAGGATAAAAAGGGTTTCAGGCATTTATCATCTGAAAAGTGTAACATATCGAAAATTTGTGAAAACTCTCTCTATTTAAAAAATCTTTGGTATAACTAATTCACTTGTATACGTCAATAATGTAAGTATATACTTTAGTAAAAATTTTCACAGAAAAAAGGACAAATTTTGTAAGTTGGGTCAAAAGGAATCGAATTTCCTTGAGTAACGTTTAAGTTCAGTTTCCTACTTCTTTTTATGAGACCATTTTTATTTAAGAGAAAGTAAGTTGTCCGTTAGGTGACCTTAATACACTTAGTGGTAAACAAGTACACTCATTCCTTTTACGTTCAACTATAAGTCCCGGACTTACAACACATTGTTCTGTGGTATTTGAATAATTACATTTTATTTTGTATAATTAATAGGGTGTAAAAGTACTCAGTCCTCAGACTCGTACCGAATCGACAAGGTAACGAGTCTAAAAGTGTCCCTACATTAGTTCCACAGTCAGTCCAGTACCGGAGTCTATATATATACCCTTTTATGTGTGAAGGTGAAGGTTCGAGAGAGTCCAACAACGTCTTAGGTAGAGAAACCTCACCATCCTGATTCCAAGGGAAAAAAATAAAGGAGACGGACAAACAGTCTCCGACGAGAGTTAAGAATCTTAACATTAAAAATTGGTGGACCGGGAGAGATACCCGTGAACTGTCGTACCGTAACACAAAGAAATTTGTTTCTTCCCTCCATTCAATCCTTCAGAGAGGGTACACACTATCATTCTACCTATATACATCTATATATATATAAATGTATATATATGTGTGTGTGTTTAGTATCATTGATAGTTTTTAGTGTCCTCACTGTAGTAGAGTAGTGTGACGTTGTATAAACGATGTGACGTAAATAATCTTCGTTCTGTTTTCAGGGTCTATATGTTCTATACTTGTACCCCTAGTGGGACTCGAGACAGATAGTGTCAGGGGTTCTGTATCTGTTATGAAACCGTACATTTTCTTTTTACGGAAATAAAGTCACACTAAATTTTTAGTTTGTGTTTAAAACTGTATTTATAAGGTCATGGTTATGACAAGGTCTTACGTACGTATTTTAGACAGAGTAAAGAATATCAATACAAAATATCTTGACACTACGACCTTTTCTGAGAACTCTCAGGAAACCTGACGTTACCATTTCCTGTCCCTTCGGAACGTACGACGTCAGTACCCCAACGTTTCTCAGTCTGTACTGAATCGTTGACTTATTGTTGTTTATTTATTACGTATATACTATATATAGTACTTTGTATATATATATAGACAAATATATACATGTACATGTATATATATACTCATATTAATTCAAAGAGATCACCGAATCACCATTTCTTAGTCGGACGGTTACGTCCTTTATGCCCAAGTTAGTGACCCAACCCTTCTAGGTTACCTCTTCCTTCACCTTTAGTTCAGGTCAAAAGAAAGGGTCTTTCAGGGTGACAGTCTCCTCAGACCGTCATCAGACCGACATCAGGTACGCCAACATGTCTCAACTTATACTGAGTCTCTGATTCCTCGTTTTCGTTGTTGTATTTTCATTCTAATGTCACAACACATTCAAAGACCGTATGTTACTTCACTTAGTCGACGTACATGTGTATATAGGGGAGAGAACCTGGAGAACGGGGTGTAAGGTCGGAAGATCGAGTAGTGTCTCGTGGGTCGACTCGAGGGACACGGTGTGTCGTCGAAGGGTGAGTCTAGTCTACTCTAGTCATCGAGTCAGTACAGACTGAGAGACACTGGGGTACTTAGTGTCGTGCGGTCCGGAGGGACAGGTAGTGGTTGAGGGCCTCAAGTGAGTTTGAGTGTAGGTAACTCAGTCCCTACGGTAGGTCGGTAGAGTAGGAGACAGCAGGGGAAGAGGAGGACGGGGGTTAGGGAGGGTCGTAGTCAGAAAAGGTTACTCAGTTGAGAAGCGTACTCAACCGGTTTCATGACCTCAAAGTCGAAATCGTAGTAAGGAAGGTTTCTTCTGGGTCCTGACTAGAGTGAATCTTACCTGACCAACCTAGAGGAACGTCAGGTTCCCTGAGAGTTCTCAGAAGAATTTGTGGTGTCAAGTTTTCGTAGTTAAGAAACCACGAGTCGAGAGAAGTGTCAGGTCGAGAGTGTAGGTATGTACGGGTGACCTTTTTAGTATCGGAACTGATTTACCTGGAAACGACCGTTTCATTACAGAGACGAAAAGTTGTACGATAGATCCAATCAGTATTGAAAGGAAGGCTCCTCATTCGCAGAAAATTAAAGTACCGACGTCAGTGGTAGACGTCACTGAAACCTCGGGTTTTTTTATTTCAGACTATGACAAAGGTGACAAAGGGGTAGATAAAGGGTACTTCACTACCCTGGCCTACGGTACTAGAAGCAAAAGACTTACAACTCGAAATTCGGTTGAAAAAGTGAGAGGAGAAAGTGAGAGTAGTTCTCCGAAAAATCAAGGAGAAGTGAAAGACGGTATTCCCACCACAGTAGACGTATAGACTCCAATAACTATAAAGAGGACCGTTAGAACTGAGCTCGAACACGAAGAAGGTCGGGTCGTAAAGAGTACTACATGAGACGTATCTTCAATTTATTCGTCCCACTGTTATATGTCGGAACTACATGAGGAAAAGGATAAACCTTGGTCAGACAACAAGGTACAGGTCAAGATTGACAATGAAGAACTGGACGTATGTCCAAAGAGTTCTCCGTCGAGTCCACCAGACCATACGGGTGGAGAGAGTCTTAAAAGGTGTCAAATAACACTAGGTGTGTCAGTTTCCGAAACCGTATCAGTTATTTCGTCTTTATCTACAAAAAGACCTTGAGAGAACGAAAAAGGTACTAGGTGGCCTACGACCGTTAAACTAGAGACCAAGGAGACGGAAAAGATTTTGGTCGAACTTGTAGATCTTCAAGTGTCAAGTGTATAACGACTTCGGACCGAACCTCTTAAAACTCGTAATGAAATGATCGTACACTCTACTCACGTTAACACGTCATCAAACTCGTAGGAAACCGTAACGGAAAGAAACCCTAACCTTACTTTTGACTGGAAAAGGTCAGGACACCGGTGACTACTTTAAAGGTTTAAAAGACCGTATAACTCACGTCGTGAAAGTGTCGTAGTAGAAAGTCTTAAACTTTCTCGAGTTGACCTTGAGCTGACACTTATAGAATGTGTACATAACATAAATACAGTTTAGATTAGAGAGCTCAGAAGGGTGGCAGGGACCGTAGGTACAGGTGTACAGTCAGAGATGTAGACGTAAAAATAAGGACGGGAAGTTTATCCAAGTAGACATGATAAAAAGATCTAAGGTGTATATACGAAATTGTATACTACAAACAAAAGGACGACTGAAAGAAGTAAAACATACTATCTGAGATCCAAAATTAATTTGTTTGGTTTTTTTATACGTACTGTGTTACTTATCAACACGCACACACACACGAATCAACGAGTCAACACAGGCTGAGAAACGTTGAGGTCTCTGAGATCAGGTGGTCAGAGGAGACAGGTACCCTAAGAGGTCCGTTCTTATGATCTTAACCATAGGTAAGGGAGTCCCCTAGAAGGGCTGAGTTCCTAGTTTGGTCCGGAGGACGTAACGTCTGTCTAAGAAATGACAAACTCGGTGGGCTCACATATCAACTGTACACTCCGTCTCATTTGAGTTCGTTCCAACTTTTACTATATAGTTTGTTAGAGGTCTTTCCGGTACTTTCTTTTGGTTTTCATATTTCGTGATCCGAACATCTGTCTTTGAGACATAATCGGTCCGTAGTAAAAGTAAATAAGGATGAAACCATAAAATCAAATTTACGTCAACAATAGAAAACTTAATAAAAAGAGATGAGGACTATACACAGTCGATATTTTATGGAATTTATTTCACCCTGACATCTTCGTTCTTATGTAACCCATCATGTTTTTCTATAAAATGTAAATTTAAGATAAAAACGAATTTTCTTTATATAGAAGTGGTAAGACCTTATGTAACTGTTTCTGTTGTTGTAGTTCGGTGTCAGTTCAGTCTTAGTCTGTTTGACCCGGAACTAGAGGTAGAAATAGTCAATAAAGGATCTATAAAGAGTCACCAATTCAGAGGAGTAGACACTTTACCTTTATCAGTATTTTCTTATCGACACAAAGAATCCCGAATTATAAATCATTTATTCGGATGAAAATTACATCACTAACGACAGTAATAATAGTCGTCGTCATTGTTTAAGTTGGTGTAATCTGTTTCCTTTAAAAGATTATTCCGTGTCTTTCAATAGAAAGTTGTTTCTTTATCTCGACTCTGTACTACCTATATGTATTTCACTTCAAATATAAAATATATATAAAAATTTACAATCTCACAAGAGAGTTATAGTCGATCTAGTGACAGTAATAAATAAATAACCCATAAGTGTGACATGTACTTAATACTTTATTTTTTATTTTGAGTACAATAAAGATCTTACGATAAAGTATGAATCGTCACATATATATATATATATATATATATGTCCAATCCTTTTCGGTGGGGGTGTTTTAGATGGGGTTTACTAGACACAATTACGATGTACAGTTGAAAGTAATCGAAGATTGTGTAGACAAAACACTGACTCGACACCTTCCCCGGAGACATAGGACAAGACTTTTACTTAATTCGTCCAAAGGAGAAAGGAGATTCCGATTAATCTCTTAAACTTTCTCCTCTTTTTTGGTTTTTGTTTTGTGTTTTGGGACTGTGGACACTATTTATTAGATCAGAGTATTTGTTGTGTAGACCTTTTACATAGAACGTAAGGGACCCTTTATCTAGACCGTAAGACTTGACATTTAGTACCCACAAAACTTGTAAATCCAGATCTTACTTCATTTAATAAATATCTTTTGTTACTTCCAAAATTTTTGCGAGAAAAAGGGGGGCCATTAAAAAGGTACCTGATTATTAAGTACCACTAAACAAAAGAATCTGAGACCTTTTACTTCTTCTCTTCCTTTTTATCCTTTCGTATTAGGACTCAGATCTTAATAAAGACAAGTTCAAACTTGTCGACACAAAGATTAATGTGTCCCCCTCCGGAAATTCTACTGGTAAAGGTTCATAAATCGATCACAGTAACCTTTGATGTCTTTACGTAAAAAAAATTAGGTAAACCAATAACCCGTCATAGAAAGAAAAAGTATTGTTATTGTACAAGGGTAATATCTATTTTATGTGATACTTAAATGAGATTCTGTTGTACCCGAATGTTCGTATATTTCTCTTCTTATATTATCAATGGATTCATGACGAGCTCCGTGTTAGAAATACATGTAAAAGTGTGAAATATACTTGAGGGATGAAGAGGGGTCACATATGCATGTAAAGAATGATTATACTCCAGTATCATTTACACTAGTAAAATTTTGTCGAGAATGTGAAATGTTCCGTAACACAAGTGGAAGTACAGTTATTTACGTCTTGAATTTCTCAATGCACCGACTATTGAGTGGTTATGTGCCCATGTGCTCTTAAATGAGATTTTAACGAGTACTTTTCGTCGTAATATCTATTCCCGACGGTACGACATCAGAAAAATGTTAGTATAAAAGTGTGTTTAGACTATTAAAGTAATCAGATTTCAAGATCTTCATCTCGACTATGGTGTTCCACTTACCCGTGAAAACATTTAAAAACAGTTTAATGAGAGATCTTTCCATATAGTTAAATGTTCAGACAAATATTAAATACATTATAGATAAACCGGTATAGGTGAGGTTGTTATCTAAAATGGGTTTTGTTTGTTTGTTCTATGAGTTAGACTATCGAAATTTAATTATAGAGTCATACCCAATTAAACTGTAAAACTAATGAACGAACCAATTTATAGAAATAATTACTTATTATAAAGAAGAAAACTCTTGACAGACCAATACAGTAAACAACTAAAACAAACTCAAACAGAAAAAGAATAAACAAAATTTCTCAAAGAACCTTCAGTTTCAACAATTAGAAGACAATATAAAAGACGTATATAAAAAGTTTGAAACATAGATTTTGGAATTACACCGAAAATAGAAACGAATGACATAAAGACGGTAGACTTTTCATACGAAGTAAAATAGTCAATACCAAAGACGGAAATAATATTTGACTCTTTTTAAACAAAGTTTTGGGATTTTTATTACATAAATGTGTATAAAATAAAAAATTATTATTGTAATGTTAGAACTTAAATGGACTCTAAATAAAATGAAATAAAATGGATGAAATATTCTACACAACACACTAGGATCAGGTTATAAAAAAAAGGTTTCAAAAATAGGTCAACAGACTTAGGTAAATAACTTTTTTTTTAGGAAAGAAAGAAATCTATAAAATAGAAGAAAAAAACTAGATAGATAAATAAAACCATAGTAATACCAAAAACAAACGTCATTTTATGTAAAATGATCAACCACCTTATTCAGTGGTCCATTAAAAAAGGATGAAAAAGATAATAAAGAAATATAAATAATATAATATATAAGAATCATACATGTTCCCAAGGATTATATAAGTTCCCCATTAGAAGTTATAAGTTACGTTTCATTTAAGTGGTCGTAAGTAGTTTCAACTCTTACTTTCCGTTTCGTTTATTCTTATTAAGTTGTCTATCACCATTTTGTCTCAGCTCTTCATCACATTTCTCATCTCACTAAGTAAGACTGAATTTTTTTTTTTCCACGTCCCTCTGGTCTCCAGAAATGTCTTTTCCTTATGTAGACTCGTTTGAAGCTCCCTGTTTAACCTCACCCCTCCGTCTCTTTTAGTAGTCCTTCTCCTCTCGGAAAGAACTGGAAGGATCCTTCTTTTTTTTATGTTGGCCAGAAGACGTAGGGTCCGTAAGACGAGTATAGAGGTAATGTTAGTGTCAATTGTAAATAGTTCTGACATACTATACAGTCTTGAAAGAATTTATTAAATATTTCTATGTCATCAAATTAAGAAGGTTGGTGGACAGACTATCCATGATAATAATCAAGATGATATATCTACTCATTTCGACCATACACTCGTTGTCGTACAGGTGAATCGACAAACCGAAGTTTAAGATGTGACTTTTCATTTCATTATATAAAAAGGTGTTTTTAACATTCATCGAAATACAGGTCATAAATAACAGACACGTTTGGAATCGTTAGTATGTTGAGAACCGACGACGACTCGGGACACCGAACGTACGTTGGTGCGGTATCACGTGACTCACACACAATAAGTGTAAGTCAGGGACGTGGATTCTTTAAAACGGAGAGTCCATCCTGTTTCTTGAGACATTTGGGGGATGGTGTCGGGGATTTTGTTTGAAAATGAATAAGACTATTTATGTTCTCGGGTTGAGGGAGTCTCTGGTAAACTTGTAAACTTGTATATATAAGTTTCCGGTTGAAAATTTCGTTGATGTCTCTCCTTTCCCTTCAACTCAAGTACCCGGGACTTTTCAGTCATAACGGTGGATTTACACTAACCTAACCTATGAAACGTATTATGTTAAAGTAATTCTCTGATTAGTTTCGTTAAAGGAAAGTGTTAAAGATATCGTTAGTTAGATTTAAACCTTCTGATTAAGAGAAACGTGCTTTGATAAGGTTATTAAATTTGATATTAGAAGTGTTTATATAAAATATATATTTAAAACTATTACTTATCTTTATACAAAAATTACAAAGATTTATATTTAAATATATATTTATTAATCTTTTATTATTATCAATCGTTACATGTTTTGAATGATGTATGATCCCGAAAAATTTCCGTTAAAATGAATAAATGATTAAATAAATTATGAGAAATATTGGTATACTACATTCGTTCTAACAACACACATCAAATAGTTACTCACCAACTTCGTACTTTTCTAATACATTTAAGGGTTCATCATGTTTATTAATCGATATCTCAACGTCAAGGTTGGGTTAAACAGAGTATTGTTATAAGTACTAACATTACTGACGTCACCACAGAATGATAATTATGTTTCACTTTTAAGTTACGTTGAAGATTTTGTTTTTTTAATTATAACCAAAGTAGGTTTAAACCGGATTTATTAAATTATCGATTCGTAATTTTTTCCATGTGTTCTCTCTAGATGACACTACCAGATTAATATATCCCCCGAAGGGATCACCGAGTCACCATTTCTTAATTAGACAGTACGTCCTCTATCGTCAAATTAAGGATCCAGTCTTTCTAGGGGATCTCTTCCTTTACCGTTAGGTGAGGTCATAAGAATGGACCCTTTACGTTACCTGTCTCCTCGGACCACCCTACGTCAGGTGCCCGAGTGTTTTCTCAGTCTGTACTGAATCGTTGATTTGTTGTTTTGTTTATATTTATATATCTGTTTATTGTTTCGTTTATATATCTGTTGATATCGGTTCGTAGTGATTTAAACATGTTCTTTTATTAAAATCTTTCGTTTTGTATGTAATCTTATATTTCGTGATCTATAACCTCTTTCTACTGAAAGTTACAAAATTTTCTATCTTCATTTAGTGCACAAAAAGAGAATAACGAATCAATTACTTATGTAAACACAAACGTACACGTGAATCTTAGATTCATCATGTCTACGAAATAAACAAAGTTACCAGTCACACCGGAGTTGTTGACGGTTTAAACCTAGATTTCGGGACAAGAGACACTACTGAAAACTAAAGTATAACGTTTGGTATCTGTAGAGGTACGTATACCAAGTCTCTTGGAGTATAACTAAAGGTTGTACTTTAAACAATAGTCGGAAGAATTTGAACGAGGAGTGTTGAGAAGGGAAAAGAGTTAATTACGGAAGTAACAGGAAACCCAGACGTATTTGACCTTTGGACAACAATGAGATCTAAGTAGAGACAAAGAGTATAAGGGATAGGTAACGGACATAGATTACGGAGTCGGATGGTCCCTTTTTCAAATAGTGCAATGAAATGATACATACCTCGAACCTTAGAGGTACCGACACCTCATCTACACGACCGGAATGAACAGAGAAGTTACTCTCCCTCTATGAGGTGTTGTTGGAAAAAGAAAACAGGAGCACGGTCTATACCAACCTTATCTGTGAAAAGTCATGAAATTGATTTGAGGTTCGGGTACCATCAATACCATGTTTTTAGAGTAATTAAGTAGGTTGTGTATCAACAAGTCAAGTACGACACTTCGTAACTAAATCTTCGACAGTAGTAGGGAATTTAATTCTCCTATTTTTCGATAACACTGTCACCTCCTCCGTATTTGGGTATTGAGTCCTTCAGAACCACTTAAGGAAGGAGATAATAAAGTGAGTGACACATTGACGTTTGTGTAACAAATAAAATTGATATAAGGTATTCCTCGACTTTCTTTATTACCGTATCGTCAAGACTTCCATGACAATAATAGTCGTTTCTTACCTCTCTGTTACTGGGTTGCCAACCATTTTGTGTAGGGGGGTAAAGACTAGTGAGATGTTCGTGTACTAATGTGGTACTAAAAGATATCTTTCAACCTCTAGTATATTTTATTACTCATATTACAATTGTTGTGGGGTCTTTTTGAAATAATATGGGGTTCCGTGATGTAAGTCTTATGGAAAATAAAATTTAGAATATTGTAACACCACTCAACAAATCGTGAAAGGAGTTACTTTCACCTTTTCACTTCCACCGAGTCGACACAGGTAGAGAAAAACTGGGGTATCTGACATCGGACGGTCCGAAGAGACCGGTACCCTTAAGAGGTCCGTTCTTATGACCTCACGCAACGGTATGGGAGGAGGTCCCCTAGAAGGGTTGGGTCCCTAGTTTGGGTCCAAAGGGTGTAACGTCCACCTAAGAAATGACAGACTCGGTGGTCCCTTCGGGTGAGAGGAGTTATGAAGGTATTTTTGAGTTTTACTTACAGTATAAGACCCTTTGAGATTATATTCGTTTGTGTATGATGGGGGGATGGGTTCAGTATCCGTGTTCTATCCTTTTCATAACACATAACTTGAATTTGAGTACCTGTCCTCTGATTCTCAAAGTCAACGTCTTAGTCTCTGTACGGTAAGTAACAAGTACAGGGAAAGAAGGACACCCTCCCAACCGAAGAGGTTCTAGATGAAATCAAAAGAGTTGATGGTCTATTAAAACCCTATTTACTAGGTTCGAAGAACCCCTCATGTCGGTCATTCAAAGGTCTTATGTTACTTTTTTTATGGGAAGTACGAAAGTCCCCTTCCGGTATAAATTAAGGCTCCAATCGTTGTTAGTATTTATAAACTCAACCATGTTCAAAGGTTTTTACAGGATATTTACACCTTGGTTAAAGTTTCGTTCTTTATCCTGATCAAATGTTTTGATAATTGGGTTGTAGACACTAGATATTATCCTCTCACTCTGCACCCATTCTGTCTTCTATCGTATAAATCCTTACCTTTGTGTCACCTTCTATTTGTCACCATTAAACCTTTCTCACAAAACAGAAGACTCACCACAACTGAATAAACTCATAAATAAATATTTCTGATACCACAGACAAAAGAATATAACACAAAGTCTGCCTGAGATTATTTTTTTTAGTCGTACTGCCTAAGGAGGAACGACCCTGGTGATCACCTGATATTTTATTCATAAACCTAATAAAATATTAAAGATACTAGGGTCAATTGAGCTATCGGAAACTGAAATATATGTTTCTTACCTCTTGTATCTCTACTACATAGAGTCTTTTTTTGAATAGGATAACCCGACTCTACGGGAAATTCTACCTTTGGATTTACTTTTGTCTGTATGTGTATATGTATTATCTCAAATCCTACTTACTCATACTTGAAATTGAACTTCGAAGAACGTCTTTCCTATTTATCTTAGTCTTCTCTTTTGGAATTTAAACCAAAATTGGCACATTTTTACGTCGTTTTAAACAGATTTACAGTTCTACCATGTGTATTTGTGTAAAAAAGAAGTGAACCTTTGAACAAATTACGTAAAATTCCGAGGTCAATATCGATGACCTATACAAAAAATGATCACATTATCTAATTCCCGTAAAACCTGTATTTTCCTTTTAATCTTTTACTTGTGAAAATAGTAGAAAGTCCTTTCCTCTTTTGGTACTGTGGGTTTTCCCTTCTGTACTAGGTCCAATATACGACACAACCAAAGTCTTGTACCTGAACTATAACTATGGTCCTCAAAACTACAGGTCTAATTATACGTTATTGGGGATGTTTGTACATATAAATAATTAAGTTTGTAATTTATTATAGTTATACATATAGTGGTCAACAACAATAAATCAGGGATTCAGATTAAGAAACGGTGAGGTACCTGGTATCGGGAGGTCCGAGGAGACGGGCATCCTAAAGGGTCCGTTCTTATGTCCTCACCCAATAGTGAAAGAAGAGGTTCCATAGAAGAGTTGTGTCCCTAACTAGAGAGTAGAGGACGTAATTGTCCGTCTAAGAAATGACGACTCGGTGGTCCCTTCGGGATGGTGGTCTTTGATACAATTTAATGTCAAGTTTCTTCACGTTTCTAAACTGAGGATAAGAGTGATTAAAATATTATATGACTCTTAAAGTCGTTTTTTCTATTAGTACGTTTCTTCATTTAATTTTGACACTATTCACTATATTTTATTTTCTTATATTACGAATTTTTAAATGTCTTCTTCCCGAATTGTATCTAATTCTCTTATATTGGGTCTTTCTAGACTCATTTACTCAAATTTACCGTTAAATTACTTACTCCTCTATACTCAGTGCAATTGTGGTATCTTTCTCCTTGGTCGTACATCTTTCCGAGACTCCAAGTATAGAATCTCGTTGACTCTCTCTGGTCATACATCCTAACGTCTCTTCCTCCTGTCCTTTTCTCCTCTCTCTTCTAACTCAACTCCCGACCATTCTCTTCCAGAGATATTTAATACGGTTATTAAACAGAAGGTTTTTGGTTTTCCTTTGGTGACTTCCAAACATTCGTCCCTTACCACTGTACCGGAGTAAAGGTAAAAATATTCTAGTAATAGAATGTACCGACTGTGTTCCCTTGTTCACCTTTTCTTGACTGTAGTGCCTACATCTTTCCACTCTTTCTACCCGTCAGTCGTCTCAACTCTGGACAAACCAACTATATATTAGTTCTCCTGAACGAATGACTAACCTACTTCTTTTACTTCCTCTACTCCCAGTACTACCACAGTCATAACTGGATTCCCTCTGACCTATCTTTGTTCACAGACACCTCTCCACCTTCTGTCTTTTATAGTGGTTGAGTTACCTGTCCTCACACTCATTTGAGGTCCTCAGACTTTTTGTCCCTTCGACCCGTACGACACCAGGTACCCTACTTTTTCTCAACCTGTACTGAATCGTTGACTTGTTGTGTTTCTCAAGTCTTTAGTTACACTCAGGATAATTTGAACGTGACCGTACACTTTATATTCTTACCTTCGACATAGACTTAAGTCTTCTTACAACAAATTAATTTTATAAATACTTAACAACCGTATATTCATCTCAAAATTAAAGTACACTTTCCTACTTCAGTAAATTCGTCTCACACTCCACTGCTCTCTTCTGTCCAGTATTGAATTGAGACTCTTTAGGGTCGTCAATCATCGGTCCGTACCCTACTACTTGACCGTTTCTATGTCTTCTCTGTTATGGTTTGTCTTTACTTACAAAAACTCTGGAAATGGGTATTACTTGGTTTACAAACTGAAACCCTTCAGTAATTTGAAAGAAGTTGTATTTACCCTCATTATTAGAGAAGGAGGGTGGAATCTAGTACTACCTGTAATCAACTCTATTGGGTACGTTCTGTGTGAAACATTTGATAATTAGTAAAATATATACATTCTAAAACGGTTTTTATTCCGGTCTTCAAAAATAAACAACGACTAAACGATGACTAAAGATGACTTAGATCAATAATAATTCTATAGATTACAATGATTCTATAGATTAGTACATTCATATTTAATGTAATGGTCCTGAATAAATAATATAATGATGAAGTACACTTGACACCACAACCTCTTCTGAGAACTCTCAGGGAACCTGACGTTCCTCTAGGTTGGTCAGGTAAGACTTCCTCTAGTTGGGACCCTAAAGAAACCTCCCTTACTACGATTTCGACTGTGAGGTCATGAAACCGGTGGAGTACGCTTCTCAACTGAGTAACCTTTTCTGAGACTACGACCCTCCCTAACCCCCGTCCTCCTCTTCCCCTGTTGACTCCTACTCTACCGACCTACCGTAGTGACTGAGCTACCTGCAACTCAGACTCACTTGAGACCCTCTACCACTACTTGTCCCTCCGGACCACACGACACTAAGTACCCCAGCGTTTCTCAGTCTGTACTGACTCGCTGACTCGACTTGACTTGACTTGAAGTACACTCACGTGTACCTCCTAAATTCACCGGTAATTTATATCATAAGGTAGTCTCCTTATAGAGGTACAACCCACGAGGTGACACTTTTGTCTCTTCTTCGACCTATTCACTTTTTATAAAGAAAATTTCCCTATCGACTAGGTGGTACTGGTACTCGTGAAGAATCTCCGAAATTTACTTTACTTTATGTTACTTAACTGTACGAGGAGACGTGTGCGCGACGAGAGAAGGCACCTGTAACTTTTGTCAGAAATGAGACGATACTGTAATCGACCAGGAGGATGAGTCCCGATTTTAGAAATCAGGAACCCGACAAAAGAAGTAGAAGGGGAAATAGGTACTACCTCTTAAAGAGTCCTGATATCAGTGAAACTTGTAGTTAATTGTAAATAACCTGGTTATACGTCAGAATGGAGGACCACCCCCCGTTCTCTTCCGTACGTGGTAAATAATATTATCTTCAGGTTTTAGACCTACCAACGACTCTAGACCCCACCTTTCTACCCTTCCGTATATCGATGTCTAAGGTCTAGTCTAAACTAACCTTCTCCGACTAAGTCACAGTCCGTGTCAAACCCTTTAGAGATAAGTCCCTCTAGGTGAAATCCGAATATCTGGTTATTTCTAATTAAAATAATCCAGAACTTTTGACAATTTAAAACACTCCAAGGATATTTTTCTTGAACTTTGAGAACCTCGAAACTTCAGTGATAATTTCCATTAGTGTAATAACTCGTCTCATTCTCTCCTTTTATTCACCTTGGTACGTTATACCGCACTTTGTCCCACACTCTGTCACTTTCTTCATTGGTCTTTGTAGGTCCTTTGAGTTTTCCGTCGTACTAATCCTCGGACCTTAGGTCTCAACCTTTACCTAAGGTTTAATCGACATTTTTATGAAGTTCCGGAAACCCCGTGTGATATCTACCAAAAGAAGAAGACGTGTCATACACACTTCGGTGAAGATATAGAGGGTGGACAGGAGAGTGACTGGACATCGGTGACCAATATAGACAGTTTGAAATCCCCCTACGCCTAGTTGAACATCAAGGGTCCTCTCCGTCTCTACTTCTATTACACTAAGTTTGGGTTAAGAAAGGACACAATTAACTACAGTAGGATTCTACTACAACATATTTGTATTTAAAGTGACTACGATTCTTATATCTACAAAGTTTTTCTCTTAATCGTTGACCGATAAATACAAACCACCAAATGAACGATTCAACACAGACTGAGAAACACTCGGGTACCTGACATTGGACGGTACGAGGAGATAGGTACCCTAAGAGGTACCGTTCTTGTCACCTCACCCAACGGTAAAGGAAGAGGTCTCCTAGAAGGACTCGGTCCCTAGTTTGGGTCCAGAGGATGTAACGTCCGTCTAAGAAATGGTTGACTCGATATTCTCTTCGGGTAAATACGAAACACGAAAAAAAATACGGTCCTCAAAAACTACCACATTAGTCTTTTCACTGAGAAAAACCTTCAGTGAGAATATCCTACTTTCTTTTGTCGATACGTTTCTTCATTAAATCACTTTTTTGTATTCGGATACTTAAGAGTGGAACACCTTCACCCTTAACAGTCTACTGTTTTTTCTTCTGGTTCTCCTCTATTTTAGGGGTAACCTTATAACGAGTAAAACAACGGTAAATTTAAAAGTTCTTTTATTAATATTCACCAAAGGATCGGGAATTCTTCTTATTTGCGAATATGAGTCACCAAAACTTAGAACCTCGAAGACTACTGGACCGGTTAACGAAGTAAATTAAATTTTCACTGGTCTTCTTTCGAGAGTCGGATCCTTGAACCTTATCTCCTACAGTATAATTCTACCAACTTTTAGACGAACAAATATACAAGTATAACGTCGTAAAAGACTATCATCAACTCCAATAGACTTTTCTTCTTAGTTCTCTTGACTTTTTTATCAACTTTCGTTGTCGAACTTTTAATCGGTCATCTATTATATAAGATTTTGTCTCTAAGAGAGATTCACACTATTGGATTTTATCTTCGTAATCGTAGTGGACCCTTGAACATCTTTACGATTAAGAGTCTAGAACTAGATTTGGAAACCTTTTCCGTCGAGACCTCCACCCCGGGTCCTTGGACACAAAATTGTTCGGGTTCATTGACCCTACGGTTATTTAAAACTTTTGTCAGACCTCCTTCTGTAAAAGAAGAATCGACTTTTAAAAAAGAAGAAACAACGGTCCTTTATCGTAAGGTAAAGACAAGTCGAAGTACAAAGACAAGAACCGACAACTCAAAACCTAAAAGAAGATTCTAGCAGTTCAGCATAGACCGTGTCGGACCGGAACATGGGTCGTGTAGACTCAAGTCCGGGTAACGAGAGACTAAAGAACGAGTAGTGAGTGGGGACCCGAAATATAGTCAAGGTACCACACGGAACCTTTATATCAAGTCATGTCAAGTCAAGTCAAGTCAAGTCAACGAGTCAGTACAGATTAAGAAACGTTGGGGCACCCGACGTCGTACGGTCCGAAGGGACAGATAATGGTTGAGGGTCTCGAATGAGTATGAGTACAAGTAACTCAGTCACTATGGTAAGTTGGTAGAGTAGGAGACCGTAGGGGAAGAGGAGGACAGAAGTTAGAAAGGGTAGTAATCCCCGAAAAGGTAACTCAGTCAAGAAGCGTAGTCCACCGGTTTCATAACCTCAAAGTCGAAGTCGTAGTCAAGAAGGTTACTTATAAGTACTGATTAAGAGAAATCCAACCTACCCAACCTAGAGGAACGTAAGGTTCCCTGAGAGTTCTCAGAAGAGGTTGTGCTGTCACGTTTTCGTAGTTAAGAAACCACGAGTCGAAAGAAATATCAGGTTGAGAGTGTAGGTATGTACTGATGACCCTTTTTTTTATCGAAACTGGTCTGTCTGGAAACAACCATTTCATTACAGAAACTAAAAATCGTACGACAGATCCAACCAGTACGGCGAACTCTTTGGATATACGTCCAGTCCTTCGTTGTCAATGTTGACCTGTACCTTGTTGTCTGACCAAGGTTTATCCTTTTCCTTATGTAATTCCGACATATAACAGGGGACCGAATAAATTGAATATACGTCTCAGGTAGTACTCTTTGTGACCCGACCTTCTTCATGTTCGACCTTAGTTCTAACGGTCCTCTTTATGGTTATTGGAGTCTGTACGTTTACTGTGGTGGGAATACCGTCTTTCACTTCTCCTTGATTTTGGGAGAACTACTTTCATTTTCTCCTCTCACTTTTTCAACCGAATTTCGAGTTGTAAGTCTTTTACTTCCAGTACCGTAGACCAGGGTAGTGAAGTACCCTTTAGCTACCCCTTTGTCACCTTTGTCACAGTCTGAAATAAAACCCCCCGAGGTTTCAGTGACGTCTACCACTGACGTCGGTACTTTAATTTTCTGCGAATGAGGAACCTTCTTTTCAATACTGGTTGGATCTATCGTATAAGTTTTCACCTCTGTAATGAAACGACTGATTCCAGACAGATCAGCTCAGATACCAAAAAGGTCACCAGTACATGCCTATACTCTCAACCTGACACTTCTTTCGACTCACGGATTCTTAACTATGAAAACTTGACACCACAACCGCTTCTGAGAACTCCCAGTGAACCTGACGTTCCTCTAGGTTGGTCAGGTAAGATTTCCTCTAGTCAGGACTCACAAGTAACCTTCCTGACTACGACTTCGACTTTGAGGTTTTAAACCGATGGAGTACTCTTCTCAACTGAGTAACCTTTTCTAGGACTACGACCCTCTTTAACCCGGTCCTCCTATTCCTCTACTGTCTCCTACTCTACCGACCTCCCGTAGTGGCTGAGCTACCTGTACTCAAACTCACTTAAGGTCCTCAACCACTACCTGTCCCTCCGGACCGCACGACGTTAAGTACCCCAACGTTTCTCAGTCTGTGCCGACTCGCTGACTTGACTTGACTTGACTTAACTTTCTGGATAGGGTGGTTTAAGGGACCTCGTGTCTCACGGAGTAAGAAGGGATTTGAGGGGGTCCCCAACAAGTTCCAGTTGTCGATATCGTCGTACCCCAAGTTATACGCATCTCCGTCTACCGTTTACGGAAACTACAAGCCAGTAACAGTTACGACAACCATTCACGGTTAAACATCAACTGTAGTATAAATAAACAACCGAAAAAGAAGTGTGTCAAGTAGGCTAGAGATAAGAGAAGGCCTAGAAAGGTTTAGAAGACAAAGGAAGTAGTAAATCCTCTACGAACGATATCTAGAGTCTCATCATTAAATTGGAAACTAGAAGTTAAAGGAGTAGTCATTTCCTTCATCGTATTATTTTAAAAATATATGAATGGGTGTGATTTAATCTGGAATATATACTTTCATTAAACGTTCCACTGACCGTGTACCGTAGACAAGGTCTTGACAAGTAATATCAAAGAAAGAAAATGAACATAAGGAACACAAACGTATGGATCTCGATAAATCCATCTCTGATGTATCCCAGTGAATCACGGAATGACTCAGAAGTTTCATTAAGGATATTTAGAGGTAAAGGACTATCACAAATACATTTTAATCAACTAGGTTACAGAAATCGAACAGGATTTAAGTGGAAAGGATCCAAAACTCCCTACAAGGAATTAGAATATACAATCTTAAAACTCTGATTTAAAAAATGGAAATAGTAACTCCTATCTTAACCTTCTACCTCTTCTTAGGTCTCAAATACTCCTTAGTTAGATCCGTTAGGTTTTTGTATATACTAGGGAGAAAACTCCGGGCGCAGAACCAACGATTATTCCGTGTTTTGTTCTTTACATAGATACTTTATAGTTCTAAGTAAAAGGTACTATCTTTGACTCCTAGTTTTTGGTTTTTCTATTCTATGAGATCGTCTTTTCGAAATTAGGTTTATTTCTTCGTTATTCTTTTGTTCTCGTTGAGTGAAAGAATCGCGTTTTTGGTGTTTTTATTTTTATAATTCCTTTATATAGAAGGACACCGAACTGACTCAGTACTTTCAGTATGTGTTAACCTTTATACTCAATATTGGAACATAAAAGACCCGTGGTTAAGTCACAATTGGTCCCAGTGAATTCGATCATTCGTTGGAGTCACCGACCAGTTTACTGAATCGACTTTAATTAGTCCTTAATACTGGATCACGAATTAAGTATCAGTACTAAGTATAATTTTAGGTGATTGTGTTACCCTTGTAAACTGTCGTCCGAGTTGTTTTAGTTTCACTGATCGTTTACTTGATCTTAGATCGTAGGAAGAAGAGTTAGTAAGGAAAGTTAGACCAACTTGAGGTTGATGACTCCGTTCCGAATTTTTGTTTTAAGTCGTCTGTTTAAAACACTGTTCAAAACCCTAAGTACGAAATAAGATAGGATACTATAATACCCAGTGTCTTTCAGTTTAAACTTGACCTACCCATGAAAAGACAAAGTCAAGTTAAGTCAAGTCAGAGAGTCAGTACAGGTTGAGAAACGCTGGAGTTCTTAGTGTCGTGAGGTCCGTAGGGACAGGTAGTGGTTGAGGGTCTCAAGTGAGTCTGAGTACAGGTAACTCAGTCACTACGGTAGGTCGGTAGAGTAGGAGACAACAGGGGAAGAGGAGGACGGGGATTAGGGAGGGTCGTAGTCTCAGAAAAGGTTACTCAGTTGAGAAGCGTACTCCACCGGTTTCATGACCTCAAAGTCGAAGTCGTAGTAAGGGAGGTTTCTTTAGGGTCCCGACTAGAAGAATCCTTACCTGACCAACCTAGAGGAACGTCAGGTTCCCTGAGAGTTCTTAGAAGATGTTGTGGTGTCAAGTTTTCGTAGTTAAGAAGTCGAGAGTCGAAAGAAGTGTCAGGTAGAGAGTGTAGGTATGTACTGGTGACCTTTTTGGTATCGGAACTGATCTACCTGGAGTCAGCCGTTTCATTACAGGGACGAAAAGTTATACGACAGATCCAACCAGTATTGAAAAGAAGGTTCCTTATTCACAGAAAATTAAAGTACCGACGTCAGTGGTAGACGTCACTAAAACCTCGGGGGGTTTTATTTCAGATTGTGACAAAGACGACAAAGGGGTAGATAAAGGGTACTTCGCTACCCTGGTGTACGGTACTAGAAACAAAAGACTTTCAACTCGAAATTCGGTTCAAAAAGTAAGAGGAGAAAGTGAAAGTAGTTCTCCGAGAAATCAAGGAGAAGTGAAAGACGGTATTCCCACCACAGTAGACGTATAGACTCCACTAACCATAAAGAGGACCGTTAGAACTAAGGTCACCAATTCTGAAGTGGAAGGTTACGTCCCCCACTCCCAAGTTAGGGGTCAGTCTCTTGATTCTAGGGTGTACGAAGTCCGGGGGTTTTTTGTTTTCTACTTTATCTTTGTTACAACATTGTTTAAGTTGTTTGTGAAATTTTTACCAAGTGTAGTTTTTTTAAAGATTTTTTACGTTTGACCAAATTCTGATCCTGAGACTCCATTTGTGAGGATGACGTGATATTGTTCAAGATTTCGACGTCAAAAGATATACCATTAACGATCGGTTTTCGTGAATAAATTACACTTACATTTAATCAACTTTAATTCATTTTATTTTTAAATCAAGAAGTCCACGTCTCCGATGTAAAGTCCATGAATTATCAGTGGAAATCGATTACCTTTTGTACACCTGTCTTCTGTCTTGTAAACGTAGTGTTTGTTTTTAAGAAATCTGTCGTGACAGGATCTTTCTCCATCTTTACGTATTATTGCGTTCCCTTTTAAGGTAGGTTCTTGATACTCCCGTCACATGTTCAAACGATTACAACGGTATTGTTTCACAGTCTTTGACTCACCGAATTTGTTATCTAAAATAATAAAGTGTCAAGACTCTCGTTTTGTAGTTGTGCTGGTAAAAAGGAGACTTCCACGACCTTTCCTAGAGGAGGTCCGGAGAGAGGAGGGAACTCCATCAACGAACCGAATACCGTCGTATTAAGGTTAGAAGTATATGGTAAGAGAGACACTCGTACAGAGATACAGGTTCAAAGAGGAAAAAATAATTTTTTTTTTTCAACATAACCTGTTCCCCGGGTGTTATAAGGTCACACGTGAGTTGATTAACGTGGAGGTTGTTTGGACAAAGGTTTAATTCAGTGACAGACTCCATTACGATACTAAAAAAGGTCATCAGTACATACCTACACTCTCAACCTGATATTTCTTTCGACTCGTGGATTCCTAACCACGAAGACTTGACACCACGACCTCTTCTGAACTCTCAGGGAACCTATCGTTCTTCTATTTTTGTCAGTTATGATTTCCTTTAGTCAGGACTTATAAGTGACTTTCCTGACTACGACATCGATTTTGAGGTCATGAAACCGGTGGACTACACTTCTTGTCCTGACAAAACTTTAGATTTTACATGAAGAAAAGTATGAAGTTTTCTTTCTTTCTAGTGGTGGGTGAGGGTGTTTCATTTTCGTGAAAGAATTTAACCCTTTTTCTTGTTCAGATCTCTAGCACCACACGCACCCTTCGGACCTCACGACGTCAGGCACCCCAACGTTTGTCAGTCTGTACTGAATCGTTGACTTGTTGTTATTGTCTCCAGTGGTGTCGGGAATCTTCTTGATAACTCAACAGGTCTTTCATGTAATGTCAAAAGACATTCTAGGATGTACTTGAAAAACTGGTTGGGTCATCGACTACCGGTGATTCTGTCGTATTATCTGTCTGTGAACCTTTTCTGGGACTACGATCTTTTCTAACTCCCGTCCTCATCTTCCCCTGCTGTGTCCTACTCTACCAACCTACCGCAATGCCAGAGTTACATGTACCCAAACCCATATGAGGCCCTCAACCACTACCTGACCCTCCGGACCACACGACGCCAAGTACCCCAGAGTTTCTCAGCCTACACTGACTCGCTGACTTGACTTGACCTGACTATTATCTATCTTACCGAAAAGGGTCTCCCTTGAGGTGCTTAGTAATCAATGGTCTAGAGGTGACTACAATGAGATGACTACAAGGACCGTTTCCAGACAGATCAGTTTCGATACCAAAAAGGTCATCAGTACATACTTATACTCTCAACCTGATACTTCTTTCGACTCACGACTCTTAACTACGAAAACTTGACACGACAACCTCTTCTGAGAACTCTTAGGGAACTTGACGTTCCTCTAAGTTGGTCAGGTAGCATTTCCTTTAGTCAGGACTTATATGTGAATTTCCTGACTATGACTTCGACTTTCAGTTTATGAAACCGGTGGACTACGTTTCTTAACTGAGTAACCTTTTCTGGGACTACGACCCTTTTTAACTTCCGTCCATCTCTTCCCCTGTTGTCTCCTACTCTACCAACCTACCATAGTGCCTAAGTTATCTGTACTCAAACTCGTTCGAGATTCTCTATCACTTCCTGTCCCTTCGACAGCAGGTAACCCGGTGTTTCTCAGTCTGCACTGACTCGTTGTCTTGTTGTTGTTATCGTTGTTGACTCCATTACCCTCGATCCTCAAGTTTTATATGTTTGTCTTCCCTTATGTTAAATTGGGTATTATGTATCAAGTTAAGTCACGTAAGGTCAAGTCAAGTCAGTGAGTCAGCACAGGTTGAGAAACGCTGGGGTACTCAACGTCGTGCGGTCCGGAGGGACAGGTAGTAGTTGAGGGCCTCAAGTGAGTTTGAGTGTAGGTAACTGAGTCACTACGATAGATCCGTAGAGTAGGAGACAGCAGGGGAAAAGGAGGACGGGGGTTTGGGAGCGCCGTAGTCTCAGAAAAGGTTACTTAGTTATGAAGCGTACTCCATGACCTCAAAGTTGAAGTCGCAGTCAGGAAGGTTACTTGTGAGTCCTGACTAGAGGAAATCTTACCTGACCAACCTAGAGGAACGTCAGGTTCACTGGGAGTTCTCAGAAGCGGTTGTGGTGTCAAGTTTTCATAGTTAAGAATCCGTGAGTCGAAAGAAGTGTCAGGTTGAGAGTATAGGCATGTACTGGTGACCTTTTTGGAATCGGAACTGATCTGCCTGGAATCAGTCGTTTCATTACAGAGACGAAAACTTATACGATAGATCAACCAGTATTGAAAAGAAGGTTCCTCATTCGCAGAAAATTAAAGTACCGACGTCAGTGGTAGACGTCACTAAAACCTCGGGTTTTTTTATTTCAGACTGTGACAAAGGTGACAAAGGGGTAGATAAAGGGTACTTCACTACCCTGGCCTACGGCACTAGAAGCAAAAGACTTACAACTCGAAATTCGGTTGAAAAAGTGAGAGGAGAGAGTGAAAGTAGTTCTCCTAAAATCAAGGAGAAGTGAAAGACGGTATTCCCACCACAGTAGACGTATTGACTCCACAAACTATAAAGAGGACCGTTAGAACTAAGGTCGAACACGAAGAAGGTCGGGTCGCAAAGAGTACTATATGAGACGTATCTTCAATTTATTCGTCCCACTGTCATATGTCGGAACTCCATGAGGAAAAGAATAAACCTTGGTCAGACAACAAGGTACAGGTCAACATTGACAACGAAGGACTGGACGTATATCCACAAAGTTCCCCGTCCAGTCCACCAGACCATACCGGCAGAGAGAGTCTTAAAAGGTCAAATAACACTAGGTGTGTCAGTTTCCGAAACCGTATCAGTTATTTCGTCTTTATCTACAAAAAGACCTTTAGAGAACGAAAAAGGTACTAGGTCGTCTACAACCGTTAAACTAGAGACCAAGGAGACGGAAAAGATTTTGGTCGAACTTGTAGACCTTCAAGTGCCAAGTGAATAACGACTTCGGACCGAATCTCTTGAAACTCGTAATGAAATGATAGTACACTCTACTCACGTTGACACGCCATCAAACTCGTAAGATACCGTAACGGAAACAAACTCTAACCTTACTTTTGACTGGAAAAGGTCAGGACACCGGTAACGACTCAAAAGGTTTAAACAACCGTATAACTCACGACGTGAAAGTCCTATAATTAATTTACAACCATTCTGTTATTCTGAGTAGTATCGGATTCTCAGAGTCTCTCTTCTTATCAACAACTTCTCAGTATCCTCTTTGAATTCCTAATTCATTATATGTTTCTAGGACCGTCATTTAATCACTGGTGTTATTATCAGGTTGACTTATGATAAACTTACCTTTTAACATAATTATTTAATCATGAGGTAGTCATGAGGTAGTGATCCATGTAATCGAATGAAATTATACCTAAATAAAAGAGGGTGGAATAATTTTAATATTAAAATTTTAGTTAATTATTAAGTAAGAAAAGTTCTTTCTAGAAAAATTTCAGAAATAAACCTGGTAAAAATTTCAGAAATAAATTAAACTATGTTGCAACGAAGACAAAATACAAAATAAATAAATAAATAACCGACGGTTTGTATATCTAAGAATCGAAGGACCGGTGCCTATCTTAGACGTCGGGGTACATAATCTTCTACTCCAGAACTGGTGACAGGGTGGCTCCTTCAGGGTTAATATTTGAGAACTTAGCACCTTAGTTTTGGGGAGGTGAGTAGATCGAATAACCATGATATTCACTTTTTGTGGTCACATTTGAATTCTATGTCGAAGACCAAGTCGGGTGATTTTGGTTTGGTGACACGTAGTACAGGTACTACTTTTTCTTGTTTTCTTATAAGGATGAACGAATCTGATTAAGTACCGTTCGTTAGTATGGTTCAGTGTTAGGTTGGTTAGTGTACCTCTTTTTAACCTTTCAGTTTCCAAAACTCCTCACTAAAAAAAAATTTTTCAGTCAATTAAAAGACGAGAGTTTTTTTGGGGTGGGTTAGATTCCTTTTTATGGTCCTGTTTTAAGTTTTTACACACACCAAGTTTAATCTCAAGATCAGGATGTTCGTAAATATTTTACAGATTTTCGAAACGATTCAGGACTCTTTTTAGTTCCTTACGAAGTCTCTCCTTCGTCTATATCTTGGCTTGGAATTCCCTTCCCAACTTTAGTCTATTCACCTGTACTACCCTCTTTTTCCGTCCTTCAATTGTACCTTTACTCCATAAGATCTATGTATATTTACATAACTAGATTGACCTTATTCTCAAGAGAAAACCATTTGTTCTTCTACTTACAATTGATCTATTCTATTGGACTCCAATCTTTATAGTTCTGTATAATAAACTTGAATTAGGTTATCCGTCTCCACCAAATTTAAAATTCTTCTAATTTAACTTTCACCTATGTTCGGTCTTTGAACCTTTAGTAAATTCCCTAATTACTAATTAGAAGATCCGGTTAGGTCTCATCACTTACACTCTTATTCTTTCTTTCTGTCTATGAATTTTATTGGAATAAAACTTTATTCTTTACCCTATAAAAGTTTTACTTCCTTTTTCAGAAGTGAAATATACTTTAAAAAGACTAAATTTTAAAGATACTATAAGGTTGTAGACATCATATTTTATAACTTAGTAATATATCAATGTCTAAATATTTTGAAAAACCTTATAGATATAAAAATAAACTAAAGAGAAAGAGAGACAAATTTTTTTCTTGATGTCATTTTACCAGACGAAGATTACATCTTGTAACAAGACGAATAATTTCTTTTTTAAGTAGAACTTTAAATCTTCGGTCTATACATTAAACTTTAACCGTTTTGAAGAAAGTAAAGAAAAAACCGGTACAAACAAATACTCACTAAGAATGAGACACGATGAATTTCGGGATGTAAGAACAGGTTCCGATGTGTCGTTCGATTACCTTCTTTACCCTAATCTTGTACTCAGAGGACCTAGAGTCAGACTACAAGAAAGGTGATACACAAGTGTAGTCTTTCCCACGGTTAAATAGGGAACCGACTTTACTTAACTCCTTTTTTTTACACTTCAAGTCAACTTCCGGGGAATCCTTTAAGAGAGAGAGTAGACTACTGGTTCGAAAGCTTACCTTACTACTCTGTTTATTTAGGTAGTTGTAATTGGGTTACCCTTGAGAGAACCCTGGATTTTGTTACCAAAGTCGACGTGTTAATTGGAGGTGGAACCAAATCTCGTATTTAAATCGTTCTTCAATAAACTTTTACATTCTTATGTTTCTTACATAATGTGATCTATCTGTCTATGAATTTTATTAGAACAAAAATTTACGATCTTAATTACATTTTTTTATAGAGGGAAAAAATAGTTACCATCCCCAACTCTATAATTCTCATCCCAAGGTGAGATCACGTATCACATAGTTATAAGGTCTCAGATAGTTACCGAGAACATAGAGTAGATTTTAGAAGTAAAAAGATAGTTTTAAACTTTTTCTTTATATGTGATTACCAATCCTAAGGGGTACAAAGACGGATAGAGCGGAAAGAGACTCTAAGAACAAAGTTCCGATAGTGTATCACTTATTTGGTTAACATATATATTAACCACATCTATACATTATATATAGGTAGATATACATATATATGTAGGTGGATATACATATATATATGTATATATAGGTAGGTACACTCAAAGGGACCACCGGGTCTACCATTTCTTATTTGAACGTAACGTCCTATGGACCGAAACTAGGCACCCAACCCTTCTAGTGGACCTCCTCCCGTACCGGTGGGTGAGGTCATAAGAATGGACCTCTTACGGTACCTGTCTCCTCGGACCTCCTGATGTCAGGTACCCCAGTGTTTCTCAACCTGTACCGACTCACTAAATCGTGCATATGTGTGTGTGTGTGTGTGTGTGTGTTTATATATATTCCCATTACAGAGGGAGATATGTCGAGTCCTTCGTTGTCAATCTTGACCTGTACTTTGTTGTCTGACCAAGGTTTGTCCTTTTCCTCATGCAGTTCCGACATATAACAGTGGGACGAATAATTGAATATACATCTCATGTAATACTCTTTACGACCCGACCTTCTTTGTGTTCGACCTTAGTTCTAACGGTCCTCTTTATAGTTATTGGAGTCTATACGTCTACTGTGGTGGGAATACCGTCTTTCACTTCTCCTTGATTTCTCCGAGAACTACTCTTACTTTCTCCTCTCACTTTTTCAACCGAATTTCGAGTTGTAAGTCTTTTGCTTCTAGTACCGTAGGCCAGGGTAGTGTAGTACCCTTTATCTACCCCTTTGTCACGTTTGTCGCCGACTGAAATAAAAAGAGCCGAGGTTTTAGTGACGACTACTACTAACGTCGGTACTTTAATTTTCTGCGAACGAGGAACCTTCCTTTCAATACTGGTTGGATCTGTCGTGAAATTTTTCGTCTCAGTAATGAAAAGGTTGTTTCCAGGTAAGATCAGTTCCGATACCAAAAAGGTCACCAGTACATACCTACACACTCAACCTGATATTTCTTTCAACTCGTGACTTCTTAACTACGAAAACTTGACACTACAACCTCTTCTGAGAACTCTCAGGGAACCTGACGGTCCTCTAGGTTGGACAGGTAGGATTTCTAGTCAGGACCTACAAGTAACTTTCCTGACTACAACTTCGACTTTGAGGTTATGAAACCGGTGGACTAAGTCTCACGACTGAGTAGACTTTTCTGGGATTACGACCCTTTCTAACTCCCGTCCCCCTCTTCCCCTACTGTCTCCTACTCTACCAACCTACAGTAGTGGCTGTGTTACCTGTACCCAAACCCACCTGAGGTCCTCAACCACTACCTGTTCCTCCGGACCACACGACACCAGGTACCCCAGTGTTTCTCAGCCTGTACTGACTCACTGACTTGACTTTACTTTACTTACAGAGGGAGATCTCGTCTTCTGTTCAAATAAGTGACAGTTTACATCAATTCTATTGTAGAGGGAGACCTCGTCTACAATCCGTCGAAACGAACCCCAGGTAATTTAGTCTAAAAGATTCGAAGTCCGGAGAGTTGTGTATCTACGTGTAGGTGATACACACGTTCTACATGGTTCACTGAGGTAGACTCAGGGTCACTCAAACCTCCCTTCCGTTTGGTTATGTTTGCGGTCTCAAGTACCCGTTTGGTTATGTTTGCGTTCTCAAGTACCCGTTTGGTTATGTTTGTATTCTCAAGTACGATACTGGATACGAAACTTTTTACGTTAAAAACTGGATGTTTATAGTGTAGAAGGTGGTCGTAGGAACTTGGACACAAACCACTTCACCAATCAAATGTTCATTGTTTTTTAGAATCTGGAAAGTGTCAAGAACTTCATTAAAGATCAATCTGGAGTTTTGTTGGTACACTATTTGATAAAGAAAGATAAGTATATATTTGTCTCCACATAAGGTTTTCGAGAAATTTTTATTTTTTCAATCCCCGAATTATTACAGAGACCCAATCTCAATCATCTAGAGTTTTATTTGTAGATATAACCCTTCGGTCTGAACTTCAAAGATAAGACTCAAGACATACTGATTAAGACTCATCGACTGATGTATACCGAGATTAGATTATACCAATACAAGGACGAGATTAACGTAAATGAGGTACGTGGTCCTTTAGTTACACTCCGAAGAAGTTCGATGTACATCCAGGAATATACTGATATTTATATACAAGTCTTTGGTCTCTTTACTGTTGACCACATGAATGGTCAACGTCACCTGAGTGATACTCTATCCGGTTATGATCTTGAGATAAATGATCGACTAAGGGTGTATGAAGACAAAATTGTCCTCACTGTGTAACCATGAAACCAAGGGACCCCATAAGTAAAGTCGAGTCTGGAACATAGGTTGAAACATGGGTCTGGAACTTTTAGACTTGAAGAGGGAAAGGGGTAATATTTACCAGGATCCAAAAAGATTCCTTCCGGACCCCTTAAGTGGTGATTCTTTTACCTTTGATAAAATTGACTACCCGTGATTCCTAATCTTGACCAGATTCTAAACTTTAATCCGTTACCTAGTACCAGATAATGATTCCTCGATTGAGTAACAGATAGATAGATAAAAAGTATCTTATAATACAAGATACTTCGTATATGTATCTAGGAATGCCTAGTCCTGGAAGACCTCCGGTAGTACTGGTACGAGAGGTAACTCTTAATACGGAACTGAACCTACCGATCACGAAGGGACCATCGAGTCGACCATTTCTTAGGTGGACGTTACGTCCTCTGTGGGTAAGGAAAGGACCTAGCCCCTCTAGACGACCTCTTCCCTATCCGATGGATGAGGTTATAAGAACCCGAAGGGACCACCGAGTCTGTCATTTCTTAGGTCGACGTCACACCCTCTGGACCCAAACTGGGAACCCAACCCTTCTAGGGGACCTCTTCCCTTATCGATGGGTGAGGTCATAAGACCGGTCCTCTTGCGGTGTCAGGTACCCCAGCGTTTCTCAGTCTGTACTATTTCGGTGAAAGTGAAAGTAAGAAGACTACCGATTCAGAACCGTGGACCAGAGACGACATGATCTTAAGATAGTAAAAGGAACGATGACCCCTAGAGTCGTAGAAAGTGGTAGTCTTGTTCCAAGATCCCCCTGAATGTAGTGGACTGAAATTCCCAATGTATTTCATACATCATGGTAGGATTTTTATATGTTTACCTAGTATTCTTCGAGTCTTTATATGGTGAGTGTATCAGTTTTCTCAAAACTTTTTCACTGTTTCTATAGGTGACCCCTTTCCTGTCCCAAAGGTTGTTTATCAAATATTAAAGTAAACTGTAACTTCAACGAGTCAACACAGACTGAGACGTTGGGGTACCTGACATCGGATGGTCCGAGGAGGCAAGTACCTTAAAAAGGTCCGTTCTCATAACCTCACCCAACGGTAAAGGAAGAGGTCTTCTAGAAGAACTGGGTCCCTAACTTGGGTCCAGAGGGCGTAACATCCTTCTGCGAAATGGCAGACTCGGTGGTCCCTTCATAACTTCTGAATAAAGGTGGAGGTTGGTATATATTAAAATATACTTAATAGACCTGAAGGGGTCACCGAGTTGCCATTTCTTGGACGGACGGTTACATCCTCTACGTTCTCTACTCCTAAACTAGGGACCTAGTCCTTCTAGGGGACCTCTTCCTTCTAGGGTACCTCTTCCTTTACCGATGGGTGAGGTCATAAGAAGGGACCTTTTACGGTCCTGTCTCCTCGGACCACCCGATGTCGGGTACCTCGTCGTTTTCTCAGTCTGTACTGAATCGCTGATTTGTTGTTGTTGTAAGTGTCCGATTATTTCACTTTAATATCTTGAAGATCCTTCGATAGAAACGTAGAAGCCTAGTCCGTTACTTAGGTATCCTGTATTTCGTTATCACATGTTTTTTTAATATTAAATTCACATTAATAAATCACAGATTTCTATTATTTAATTTAGAAACATAAGGATAGGAGAGGGAGACCTATGTAATGATGTTAATCATATAGTCTTGAGAATTTCAAGATTTATTACTTCTATTGTCTTTTGTAGTAGTCACCTACTCGTTAAGTTATTTTGAGACTGTTTTCGTCACTATAGCAATCTCGTTCGGTTTCCAATCTCACAATCGTTTTTTCTTATATCTCTTCTTTTCTCATCTAAACGGTGTTTCTGGTTTTACAGTACCTTAGGTTGTTTTTGTCTGTATCGTAACCTCTTGTCCTTACTTTACACTTCGATTTTCATTTGCCCCCTTTAAATGACGTTTAACACCATCCGTAGTCATGGTAAGTGAGTATAAAGACGAACAATGAAGGACGGTACATAATCCTACCATGACGGGTGGAGAATTTTCAGTCTATCCGGTAAATACTGTACGAAACAATTAATTTACAATCGACTTTATGCACAGTGGAGAAAATTACAGACACTGTGAAACGAAAGGAAAACAGGATCGAGAAATCGACGTGTTTGAATGAGACAAATCGTCCGTAGAAACAGAGAGAAATAGGTAATTCAGTGCACAAGAAACATCAAGACAGGATTCGGAGAATAAAATTATGAAGTTTAAGAGGTTCCGTCTAGGGTAGGTAAGATACCGAAAGAATTGTAGACGTGAAGACTGAGCGTTTACAGGTATAAGACGGTTGTAAAGACGACTGGAGTTCTGGGTGTGTGAATTGATAAATGGTCTGTAAAAATGAATCTATAGAGTATCTGTCTATTGTGAGTCTTAACATTTTTGAATCGAGTCAAAAGTTTCGAAAGAAGAAGAAGACCGATACGATAAAGATACTTACTTAGTGGTAATTACTGTAGTGATATGATGCTTTTTCTAGGATTTGATCTTCAATAAAAACTCAGGGAGAAAATACTTTTTAAAAGGGTACATTGTCTGTGTACTTTCGTTTCCGATTTAATTAGAGTTCTATAACAAGTAGGTTTACAAACTGACATAGCTAAAAGTTTAGTTAAAATAACTCTATATTAAACTTATATCATTTTAAGTGGGTAAAATTCACCTGTAAACCAACTCAATATTGTTTATATATGTAAGTACATTGGTTATGTAGTAAGTACTTCATCATTTAGAGATAATAGTGTCTTTCAAAAAGGAAAGAGGAACAGTCAATTAGGAAAGGGGAGGTTGGGATCCGCTGGTAACCAGATCAAAGATTAGTAAATTTAATCAAAACCAATAAGACCTTGGAGTACATTTATGAATATGTTACACATACAGAATAAATCAACTTCCTCAAGAGGTATATAAAAATTATGTTTAGGAAAGGGGGTATATACACCACATTTTAAAAAAAGGAATTGACATAAAAACGTAAAAGTAATAAAATAAAAATTTAATTAAAAATAACCCCATATCAACTAAATGTTACAATACAATCCAAGATGATATGTCGTGTTACTTGGTCAATATGCACACATATATATATATATATAGAGGTGAGAAAAAACCTAAGAAAAGGATATTGATACTGACACACGAGTCAATGCAGACTGAGAAACACTGGCACACCTAACATCGAGAGGTCCAAAGAGGCTGGTACTTTAAAAGGTCCGTTCTTATGACGTCACCCGACGGTAAAGGATGAGATCGTCTAGAAACGTTGAGTCCCTAGCAAGGACCACAGAGTACAAAGGACGTAACCATCCACCCAAGAAATCGTGATCATGGTGGACCTTCGGGTTTTTCCAGTAATATATCCAGTAATATTTCATAACTCATCTCAAGGAACACGATATGTTACACAGAAACGACCAACAAATAAAATGTGCACCATCACACACTTACAATAAGGGTTCGGGAATTAAACGGGGAGAGGGGTATAAAGAGGAAGTCATTGGTATTCAAAGAAAAACTTTAGACACTCAGACAAAACATTTATTCAAGTAAATATAGTAGATTTTTTTTTAATCTAAGACGTGTTCACTATAGTATAAAAAGAAAGTAAATCATATTATTAGAGAACTAGATAGGTACAACGACGTTTATCGTAATAAAACAAGAAAAAAAATATTTACTCATTATAAAGTGACATATATACATGGTATAGAAGAAATAGGTCAAGAGACAGTTACCTGTAAATCCAACGAAGGTACAGAACGGATATCACGACATTACTTGTAATCCTACGTACATAGAAAAGTTTAATACCAAATGAGGTCTATATATGGGTCCTTATACTAACAATATAGTATACCATCAAGATAAATTTCATGAAAAAGTTCAAATATATATTTGACAACTAGGAACTTGTTGACTTATTGTACATAGACTCGACGTACCCAGGTGAGTTTCGTGTAAAGAAAATGATTTTCATTTTCCGTCAAAAGAAAGTGATTTATGTACGACGTCAGAATGTGTTAGTCGTCCACTAACTTAGGTACCTATGTCTTCGAACCTACGTTTCCCAACCTACAATTTTTCAAAATGTACCTAAAAAAAAAAAAAAAAAGATGCACTTCCCAACCGTCGAGATTCGGGACACATATCAATCACACGAACGTAGGATATAAATTTTGAAAACGAATATTATTCCTGTGTTTCTAAGAAAGGATCTCCAAAATCGTGAAATTAAAGATATAAATCTAGATATTAATAAAATTAATAAAATTATAAAATAATAAATTTAATAAAAACATACTACACTTCATCCCTAGTCCATGTAAAACAAGTACATCTATCAATAACGACGTAGTAGTTTTTTTTTTTATGTTTTTGACGAAAAGGGGGTTACTTAGTAGGACAACGGAAACAACTTTTAACTTACCGGTATGTATACATCTAGATAAAGATATGAGAGAAAAGACAAAGTAACTAGACATACAGACGGAAATACGGTTGTGGCGGGACAGGACTACTGAAACGAAAATATCATTCCAAACTTTGTTCCATCACGTATAGTGGATTTAATAAAACAAAAAGAATGAAAAAAGTTTTTAAAAAACCAATAAGATCCAGGAGACGTAAAGGTTTAACTAAAATTTTAGTCAAAAAGTTGTAGATGTTTCTTCCCTTTCGGTAGACCTTCAAACCAACGATTTAGATATGTAGTTAAATCCCTCTTTCTCGTGGGACCTTTTTTACAATTTTTTAAAGTCTCGGAGACTAAGAAGTAGACTTTTTAACTTTTCCTTCTTACCGAACGGACACGCAATATATCAGATCCGTTTTCTAAAATACGGTTTAAGACTTGGAAAGGTCTGTGTATCATTTACTAATAGTAATACTAATAATTATAATAATGGGTTATCAAAATATATACAATCGAGTACGAGAAGACTAAGATTGGTACATTCTACTTTTCTTGTCGTGAATCATAGTAGTTCAAAGATGACTCTTGGAAATAACCTGCAATTGAAGTACCTATTCCTTTCCTAATAAGTCCATTAATTCATAGAACGAGTTTTCGTGTACCCATCATTCACCACTTATGCGTAGAGTTTAGTTCAGTCAGAAGATTAAGACTGTGGAACAACAATGTTATCCATAAGTTTTTTTTGGTCCCCTCCGTAGTTCCTCTGTTTCCTGAGTCTTGTGCCGAAGTAAAATTCGTCTTGGTCCTATTCCCGACTGTTTTCCTCCTTGAGACCGAGGAATCAAGAGACACAGATGTGGGTTCGAGTAGTGTGAAAGGTAAGGGGACAGGAGTGACCGGGGAGTAGGTCTCTTAACAAAACAGTCGAAAAGATGTTACCTGGATTTCAGATTTCCCGACCACCTCTGGACCGGAGGGACGGTGACCCAGTCGGTTTTCTCTAACCTGCGAGTCAGTTGTGAGGGACATGGTGAGACAGGGTTCGTGGAGGTGACGTCGTCGGAGTACCCTCAATCAGGAGCCCGGTAAAGGACTTCGACTGTACGTCAACTGCCTCTGGTCCCCCCATACAAAACCACGTGTATAGGGGGGACGAACGAACCGATACGAACGAATCAAACTATCAAAGGTGAAAGGTCATACTGGAGTACAACTTTCGAAGACCTATTAATTATTTCAAGAGAGTCGGGAAAAAAACCGTAGGACAGGTAAAGTCCATGTCGAAAAATCGACTCAAAGCAGGAACTTTCTTATTGAGTTGACTTAATCGACTCTTTTCGATACTTAACTCTTACAAGTACGGACCGTGTGGATAGTAGAACATCTTTGTTGACTCAATTATAAACTTCCCTACACATTTGTAAATGAAATACCAAACCACGGTCCAAAGTCACCTTATAATTAAAAATACCTGTATGATTATTTGAACCCGATGAAATCCCATTTTTTTCTTCCTCGCATTACCTTTGTGACTGTATAGGGACTTACTAAGATAAAATGAGTGCGATTTTGATATTTGTGAAGTGACTGATTTTCCGGACCTTACTTAACCTATTTCACACTCTCTACAAAAGATTACTTTCTAAAGTCATCTTACCTAAAACAAAACATTTGGTCAATAACCACGATTTACAGTACGACTTTGTTACGGAAAGGGACTTAGACTGTGTATGTTTATGGGTATATTAGGTTGTCAAGGGTCTGTGACTCTAAGTGCGTCACACACTTTCAACGAGTCAACACAGAGAAACACTAGGGGTACCTGACATCGGACTGTCCGAAGAGACAGATACCTTAAGAGGTCAGTTAAGACGACCACACCCATCGACAAGGAAAGAAGTCCCCAAGAAGGGTTGGGACCCTAGCTTGAGTCCAGAACGTGTAAAGTCCACCTAAAAATGGAAGACTCGGTGGTAGGTTTCCGTTATTGTTAACCTTTAGTGTTGGGGAAGAAAGTTCCCCGACACGAAACGGAAGTAAGTTCCTCGACGAATAAATCTTTTTTTTTTTTTTCATAAAATATAACTCATATCAGCTTATTGTCACAACACAAGTAAAGTCCACCTGTCGTTTCACTAAGTCAATATTTATATGTGAATAGATAAGAAAAAAAGTTCAAGAACAGAGTAAATCCGATAATGTCTCATGACTCGTCTTAAGGGACATGAGGACTATAAGACTCAGGGTTCTCGAGGTCTGTAATCTCCTTACAAGCACTGATGTGTCTCCCTACCGGAAACATATTTTTCGGAGTCACTTATTTTACCCAGGGATATGAACTCCATTTGATCTCGTACGTAGACCTCTTCCGTGACCGTGGACGAGGTCGTGAGAACGGACCTTTTAGGGTACCTGCCTCTTCGGACCACCCGACGTCAGGTACCCCAGCGATTCTCAGTCCGTGTTGACTCGCTGAAGTGAAAGTGAAAAGTGAAAGTACGTAACCTCTTCCTTTACCGTTGGGTGAGGTCATAAGAACGGACCTCTTATGGTCCCTGTGTCCTCGGATCACCCAACGACAGATACCCCAGCGTGTCTCAGCCTGTGCTGACTTCACTGAATCGTCGTCGTCGTCTCGTACGTAGTTTTTACAAGGTCCTTACAAGAAAGTCACAAATCGTTTATGTTATAGTGTTCTTTATATACCGAAAATATCTACCAAGACACTGAGAAATCAGTCTATATCAAGTCACAGACCCTAAGTATCTTTTCCAAACTAATGTTCTTCATAAGTAGACTTCAATTCCGATCCAAACTTTTCTATGATTCTTATGAAAAGGAAATTTTCGTATAACATCCCTCTTCTTTTAAAATTATACCAAGGTAATAAATCCTTCGGATTCAAATTAGTCAAGTAAAACGTCGAGAAGTGTAGTGTCTGAGTAAATGGTCAGAAACTCAAATTTTTTTAAAAAGTACCCGATGAGAGTTCGGTAGAAAAAGGATGGGATTCGATACGAATCTTTTACGTGTCTTCCGGTGAAAAGGTCTTAACGCCTCTTGATTCTAAAGACTTCGATAAAAATTTTTTAGTCTATAGATCCATATAGACTATGTTTAACAGAAGTATACACCTGGTTTGTAGACCCTTATGGACAACGTGGGGTTAGGAAATAGCAACACATCTACAACATGTACTATCAACTTGTACTTAAATCAAAACTTGTGTATAGTAAATTCACACGATGAAAGACAGTAGAAATTTCTTACTTTTAGGTCTATATTCGTGGTCTTCCTCCATTTATTTAAATTAATGAAACTCGATGTCGAAGAGATTTTTATTTTCTATATTGTGACATAAGAAACCCTCTCATAGTTGTCTCGTTTTATTCTGTTTATAAGACGAATCGTGTCACGTTAGTAATCGAGAGTATTTACGTCGGTAAACTAATTTTGTTTCCCCGATCTGGTATTGACTGACAGTACTTCTCATAAAAGGTGGAAATACTTCCAAAACAATCCATACAAAGAGAGGTCCTCGTTAGAGATACTCTCGTATCTTATCGTCTAGACACCGCGTGTACACCGAGATCATTTGTAGAGTTATTACACTTCTCTGCATCTTCAATTTTCGTCTCTTTCCGGACTTAACCTTGGTGTAGAGGTAGTGAAGGATCAATACACTACGATCAAATCCACTAAACTGGACCTTCGTCCTAAAAGAGTCGATCTTTTACTTATTGACACCAGGAATGCTTTATCCCACAAACACCACCGGGTCAGTCACTTCTCTGTCGGACGTAACGTCTTTCTGGAACCAAACTAGGGACCCAGCCCTTCTAGGGGACCTCTTCCTTTACTGTTGGGTGAGGTCAAAAGAACGGACCTTTTGAGGTACCTGTCTCCTCGGACCACCCGATGTCAGGGACCCCAATGTTTCTCAGTCTGAACAAAATCGTTGTTTCTGGTCTGGCTCCTAATTTCCTCTACACTTATAATGAATTCATTTACGATTGACAATAGTTCTGTAACCAGAGTCAATTCATAATATCATGGAAAGATTTTATCTCCCACGAACAGGAGACGGGATTTTAAACTTTGACGAGTCCCTGACAAGAAATCCATACTTGTTTTAAGGTCTCAGACAAAACCAGTAACCACCCCTCAAATGATTCCAACAATCCATACCATTAGGGGGTGCTTTACCGTCTCCAAGTGTTATGATACTGTCTTGGGGACTCTTAGGGAGGACTAGGATTGTACCCCGTCCTAATAACGAAAGAAAGAAACTCTACAGACCTCGCTTCTGTTGAGACTCTCTGTCTCTAGTTCTTCTTGTCACTTCGTTCTTTTTCCTGTCGGACTGAGTCTAGCCCCTCGATTAAGAAGACGATCCAGTTTCTCGACGACTGACGCTTTCTCTTCTAGATAGTATTGAGGTCACTTTACTTCAAGACGAAACATCTACACCTTTTCCTCAAAACTTTTTCTGGGTGGAGTTCAGATGGTTCCTCGACGTCCACAACTTTCGACATTTTAGACTGTCGTTAACTTTAATTTCGAGTGAATTAGTACAACTCCCTCACTCAGGTACTTGAAGTATTACCTCCCAATAAAGTATTAAAAGTGTTCGAAGGAGACCGATGTATAGTCCGACACACACGGATTCCCTTGAACAGACCCAGTGGGAAAGTAATGAAGATTCCCTCGGTCACCAAAAACCTCATATTTGACTTTTGACTGACCGTAAAACAATGTATTCTAAACACAGTTTAGGTCGAGGTTAATACGTCATCATATAGTCCTGTACAGGTGAAGTGTTAGCAAAAGTGTACAACGATGTTTATTTTCGGACTCGAAAAGTTACACGACTTAGAAATGACGTTATGGGTCGTTCTAGAGTTTCCGACGGGTACACTCGACACTCCAAATCTTCGTTCTGTTCATCTATGACATAAAAAATATATTAAATAAACATGTAAGTAAAGTTAAGGCAGAATTAACTAAAGTACTTTAAATGTTAGATCTTCAACCAAGGTTAAGAAGAATAAGGATTGATCCGATTCCGATAAAGAGAGGTGTAGGATAAGGATTCCTATTTATTCTAAAAAAAGATTGACACAAGAAACTTATTGGGGGTTCTTATGTCTTGGTATAATTAGGAATCTTTATCCTATTTAATGATGAGAGGTTTCATGAGAGAGAAGTCGGTTGAACTATCAACCCCATCAACGAATGAAGGGGGAGGTAAGATTCGGGTATTTGAAAACTTATACTGTATACAAGAGAAAAAGGAATATAGGTGAAATGATAAACTTACCAATCCTACGTGTCTCCAAGTTCGTTGTTTTAAATGTGAATAGTAGGTAAATTTGGTGTCTCTGTAAATATTGGAGTCTATCTTATTCTAAGTCCTCTACCTACCAAAATTCAAGTAAAACCGTTGAGTCGGTTCACAAGTCGGAACAGTGGAGTACCTGGGGTCTACCGACGACGACGAGGACCGTTGAAAAGGAGAATGTTGACACGTCTTATCATATTTTCCTTCAATGAAGAAAAAGACGTAGGGAAAATTATTTATCTCCTCTTTATTTCCTTTTTTGAAAAGGATCTTCAGTGACTCAGCTGAAAGAAACTCCAGATAAAAGATCCCAACTCATTGACTGGTACCATCTGTAGACTTATCACCAGAGGTTTTACATACAGGTACGGGATTGGGGACCTTCGATACTTAACATGTAATATATATATATATAAAAAAAAAATTTTTTTCTAGAGACGTCCACATTGGTTTAATTCATAAAACTCAAATTCCCGAGTAGAAACACACAGGTCCACCCGAGATTTATTTATCGTTTATAGGAATATTCTTTGTGTGTCTCCTTTTCCTTCTCCTCCGTCTACTCGGTACCTTCAGTAAATTTAACCTCACTACACCAACAATCCGTTCCCTACAGGTGTCGATGTCTTACACCTTCTCCGTCTAAGAGGGGATCTTAGTGGTTAACCTTACGTCAGAATGACTGTTTGGACTAAAGTCTGAAGACCGGAGGCTTTGACATTCTCTTATTTAAAGATGGACAAAAAGGAAACAAACTTATCTGAAATAAAAAATTTCTTCAAAATCCAAGTGTCGTTTTATTCGTCTTTTATCTCAAGGGTATATAAAGAACGGGGTGTGAGAGTATGGAAGGGATAATAGATGTAGAACGTGTCTCACTATCTAATAAACAATCTAAGGACTCGGATGTGACTGTGTAATAATAGTGGGTAATGGTATCAAATGTAATTCAAAGTCGGAGTCACAACATGAAAGATACCCAAAACTGTTACAAATTATTATATATAACTATAGACGGTTACATCATTATCATATGTCTCATGAAACAGACGAGATTTCTAAGAGACGTGAGGAAAAAGGTAATGAGGAAGTGAATACTGGGGACCTTTGATGGTTAGAAAAGAAAATTATGAATAAATAAAAATAAATAAACAGACATGGTCCAGAATTAACTCCGTGTACCCTAGGAATCTAGGAATCGTACACTTGACAATCAACACCGTACACCCTAGATCAAGAGACTGGTCCCTAACTTGGACCAAGGTGACGTACCCCTTACGTTTCAGAATCGGGGACTTGGAGGTTCCTTTAGGGATGATTAGAAGATTGACAGAGCTATCAATGTAGAAAGAACTTCACGGTATATTAATCTTATATATTATAACAAAGTGGTCCCAAGAGGTCTCTTTGTTTTAGTTATCGCAAACACACACACACACCCCCCCCCCCCGTATTCTCTCTCTTTCTCTAAATACTATTCTTAACCGAGCGTAATAATATCTTCGACTTTTTAGGGTTCTCGACATTCCATTCGTTCATTCGACTTCTGGGTCCTCTATATTACCAAGTCAAGATCAGGTTTCCGACCGTCCGAGTTCTAGGTCATTCTCGATTACAATAGTGAAACTCAGAGTTCTACCCCTTTACCGGTTTCAGGGTCAAGTTTTCGGTAGTCTGTCTTTATTAAGAAAGAATCAGTTCCCTCTCAGTCGGAAACACAAGACAAGAGTGGAAGTTGACTAATCTATTCCGGGTGGGTGTGAGACCTCCCTTTAGAGGAAAAGATTTAGATAGGTGATTTACAATTAAAGTAAGTTTTTATAGGAGTGTCTCTGTGGTCTTATACAAGACTTGTTTACAGACCCAAGAAAACCCGAGTTTGTTCAACTGTGTATTTTAATTACCAATGTTCTTACATCGGAAAAGTCTAACCGAAAAAAGTGAATCATTATACGTAAAAGACCGAAGGGTCCACCGAGTCACCATTTCTTAGGTGGACGGTTTCTTCCTCTGTACCCAAACTAGGGACCCAGTCTTTCCAGAGGACCTCTTCCTTTACCGTTGGGTGAGGTCATAAGAACGGACCCTTTATGGTACCTGTCTCCTGAGACCGTCCGATGGTAAGTACCCCAGTGTTTTGTCAGACTGTACTGAATCGCAGACTCATTGTCGTTATTGTTATACATAAATGTAAAGGAGGTACAGAAAAGTACCCAACCACCGGATAAAAAAAGTGACGACTTGATATAAGGTAACGGACTGATAGGGTGTCAAACAAATAGGTAAGTGGATGACTTCTGTAGAACCAACGAAAGTTCAAAAACCGTCAAAACTTATGTCGTCGATATTTGTAGACGAACTTCCAAAACCCACCTGTATGTAAAAATTAAGTACACCCATCTATGGTTCCCTACCATAATGACCTACGTTATCATTTTCATAAGTAAAACATTCTTTTAAAAGACGAACACAATTCGATGGTTTAAACACAATCAAACAACGTCGTCGGGATTCTTTGATTATGTTGACAGGCATCAACGTTTACTTTCTGTCTGTCTTTAGACATAGATGGTAAAAATAGAATTATTTCCTTTACTCTAGTCGGATGTTACTTCTTTTAAACACCCTTAGTAGGAACCCATCTCTTACTTGTACAGATTTTATAGGTTAATAAATTCTTCGACCTTTCTACCTAAACGTCCCAAAAGAGAATCATGATTCATGAACCTAAAAGCGACCATGATCACCTCTAAAGGAGATCGAAGCCTCCAGTAACAACAACAAGTCAGTGATTCAACACAGACTGAGACACTAGGGTACCTGACATCGGACGATCTGAGAGACAGGTACCCCAAAAGGTCCGTTGTTATCACCTCACCCAACGGTAAAGGAAGAGGTTCCATAGAAGAGTTGCATCCCTAACTCGGTGGTCCCTTCGGGTCAAAGTCTCCAGTCTCAGGAAATTAATTTGATTATTACGTTGAGAATCAATCGAAATCTCATTTCTTTCATCATAAAAAAGACGTAATTGAGTGACCGAGGATTGCTATCAGGACTCTTCGTATACTTTAATAACACGAATAAACCACCACTCGTCAAAGTGAAAGTACGTAGTCTCTTCCTTTACCGTTGGGTGAGGTCATAAGAACGGACTTCTTAGGGTCCCTGCCCCCTCAGACCACCCGACGACAGATACCCCAGTGCGTCTCAACCCGTGCTGACTTCGCTGAATCGTCGTCGTTATCTAACGTTACAGATCTTCCCATCTGCTACATGTGTTCGAGACTTCGGATGGATTCGGCACGGTACATTAGAGAGAACTCGGAGTCCAATAGTAGACGTTTCAGCTAGATTATGATTGCGGTTGGAGTAGTGACACATATAATTTAGTCTGATATTCATATACACCCAATCCCGTATCATTCGAAAATTATTTGTAAGTTCCGTTAATAGTAATAACGATTAATACTATTACTATTAACTAGTAATAGTAATAACATGTATCCTCTTTTGATTTCAACTATTTCTAAATTAATGTAGATACCTAATTTGTCCATATTTCCCGTCCATAAGACCGAGTTTTAGGAAATAAAACGACAAGAGATATATTCCTATCTGATGTATAAATTTACAAACGTTTTCAACCTTAGAATACAGAATTTACCATAGTTCCCCTTTGAGTAGTGTACGATACGTACTTTTCTTACATCTAGTCCGACACCACACTCGAAAGCACATGTGAATATTTATAAAGTACTTTTGTTACGGTAAAAATATATCAGACACATTTTTTATTTCTTAACCGGACCCTGTTCAGTATCGTACACAACAAAGTAAAGGGAAGGGGTGTCTGTAAATTATGAAACCCGTCTTCTGATCCTTTTCTAACTCGTTTATTTAATCTTACCACCTTTTGTGTACTTGTACAAATTTATGTATACAGATCGGTATACACCTCTCAACATCTACATAAAATAAAAATAAAAGTCCTGACGTTCATGATAGTAAAATGTTTATGGTACCTCTAGGTGGTACCTCTGTACCTCCTCCTCCTTTCAGTGTATTTGACTTCGTAGCACGAGACACGAAAAGCATAATAACAAACCCGTGAGTCAGTACAGACTAAGTACCGAGGCACCTGACATCGGACGGTTCGAGAAGACAGGTACCCTAAAGGGTCCGTTCTCATAGTCTCACCCAAAGGTGAAGGATGAGGTCCCTAGAAGGACCGGGTCCCGAGCTTGGGTGCGGAGAACGTAGAGGACGTAACCGTCCGTCTAAGAAATGGTGACTCGGTGGACCCTTCGGGGAAAAGTATATATATAAGTAAATTAAACGTATTATTGAGACGTTCTATAAATAATAATAAGTAAAATATTTACCCCTATAACTCCGAGTATCTTGAAAACATTAAAAAGACATTCAATAAGTCGAGAATGACTGTCTCACTTTCGTCTGAGTCCAGACAGACCTAAGTTTAGAATATAATACAACTGTTATGGTAAAAGGAACTTTTCTTTACGTTCATAAGACACATTGTTTAAACATGACATCTTTTGGAATCAATTTGGCCTTACTCTTACTTCCCTTTGGATTAACGAAGTGTTTCAGTATGAACGTAAGGACTCGACTTCAGTTGGGACGTCAAGGTGAATTGTCAGTTCCAAAGTCCATTACCCGGTCCTCACTTAGACCCGAAACAAAGACCTACCACCGGTGTCCCTCAGAACTACCTTAAAACGATCATAAAATACGGTTGAATTTGTTTGAGACCTCTAAGTCTTCTCATAAGGTACCTAGACTATCGTCTTCACCTTTCGGGTGTTACGACTTTTCTTAAAAAACCTTTTTCCTTAAAATGTCTCCTGTTTTTGGTTTTATACTTTTTAATTTTAAAGATGACAAGACATATTATCTATAACAGAAGATTTTCTCCTTTCTGTATATCTCGACCCTCCTGGACGTGTCTGGAAAATAACATTACTTTACAAATTAAACAGTAAAACTGATGAACAAAATACTTCTAAATGGTTTTAATTTCTATTAGTACACGTATTTTAACTTTTATTTTCCACAATGGTACGGGTTTCTTCATTCTTCTTCGTTCGATCTTTTTAATAAAGTAGATAAGCACACTTGTTCAAGTTACTATGTCAAAATTCGGAGTTTAATAGTCTATTTCTTCTTTTATTGACTTCAAAACAACTAATTGATCAAGAAATTATGTCATTAACCGAAGAACATACAATCTCTCAACCTAATATTGATGTCTCTGGATTCATATAGACTTAATTTTATTTAACTGTCTTTCACTTAAATTAATCTTTTGTGTGTGTGTGTACGTCTTTCAATTACCTCTATTTTGTCGACTATGGGTTAACTATAAAACACAAAGGTTTCTTATTCATATTACTTGTTTCCCAATATATACTTCTAGACGGGTATTTAACTAAGTACGACTACAACCTCATTCTTTTCCCCTTTGTCTCTATAAACTTTTATAAAGGATCTTACGGAGTCTATAAAGTCTAAAGTCAATATATCTAAACGTTGAGAAACAAAGATCTAAAGTTCGAAATTCCACGTATACTTAGTGGTCGTCTAGAATAATGTACGTCAAAGACTAAGTCATCCAAACTCCACTCCGGTCCTAGGGGGTAATGATAGTTCAAGGACCCATTATCCTCACGGCGACCAGAGACAGTGTCTCACTGACTGGAAGGGTCAAACGGACTTGAACTCCCTAAAGGGCGTTATATTTAAAAGGTCGATTTGGACCTTGTCTAGACCCGTTTGACCCAACAAAACAGTGGAATAATCTGTAAAATTTAATCTACCTCAAACAATATAGACTCTAAGTTGTTTTCTTAAAGGTAGTACAAATCTATAAACAATTATTTACTCTAGTTATCCGTGTGGGTATCCGAATATACCGTACCGTAATTTTAAGAAAGAAACTTCTTTACAGGATAAATTTATACCTGTAGGTTGATCCAGTCCATGTCGAATACTAAAGTAGAGACTGGATCCAGATTAAAATAAGGAATCGTCCGAATTTTTATATATATATATATATATATAAGGGTCCAATCTTTGTTCAATTATAAAGATCTTTGTTAAAAAAAACAGGAAGTAATAAATGGATCCAACGTTTTAAATTACAGGATTTTGTCTCCTATCTATAAGATAATTATAAACATAGAGGGATTCATTCTTTTCTCCGTATACCCCGTCTACCCCTAGAAGTTCTTTCGAAACAAGACCCTCCCTATTTAATCCTCAAACCCTAATTGTATACGTGTGATGATATGCATTTTCTCTATTGGGTGTTCCTAGATGACACGCCGTGTCCCTTGCGATGAGTTATAAGACATTATTTCATGCACCTTTTTTTAGACTTTTCTTCACTTAACATGTGGACTTTGATTATGTTGTAACATTTATTTGATATGAGGTTACATTTTAATTTTACTTTAAATTTATTTTTATTGTAAACAAGTTGTAACTATCGAAAAACTTTCAACATGAGAAATTTGAACCCAACTCTATATATCCTTTGTAAGAATTAAATAGTCTAGTGGACAGAGACAAGACTTATACAATGTTTCGTTTTATTTTATTCACCTTTGAACGTAAGTACTGTCGTAAATTTTTTTCTTTCGTAAGACCCGTTTATGAGATTCTGGAAATGTACAAAGTGATATTAATAAGGAGTGTTTTATGAGACCCCGTCCGTGTGTAATGAGGTCCAAATTATTACATCCCTTTAACTCCGTGTCTCTTTAAGTATTCGGACAGGTTCGTCAGTTCCTCACTACCTATACTCAAATTCGGGTCCTAATTAGGAGAACTGACACAGAGATTAATTCTTCTTATTTCCTGTTATGACTTATTGAATTATGTCTCGTAGTCCATGATTGAACAAGTTTTTATGAACCAGTAGTCAGTCTTACCGGTGGTAATTTTTTAAATGTTTGTTATTTACGACCTCTCCCACACCTCTTTTCCCTTAGACGAAAGTGACAACCACCCTTACATTTAACTATGTCAGTGATACCTCCTACCATACCTCTAAAGTATTTTTTCGATTCTTATGTTTGTACTGGGTTGTTGGGGTGATGACCCGTATGTGGGACTCTTTTGGAATTAACTTACTATGTATACATGGGGTTACAAGTAAGGGCGTGAAAAACGTTATCGATTCGGAGAACTACTTTCACTTTCTCCTCTCACTTTTTCAACCAAATTTCGAGTTGTAAGTCTTTTGCTTCTAGTACCGTAGACCAGGGTAGTGAAGTACCCTTTATCTACCCCTTTGTCACCTTTGTCATAGTCTAAAATAAAACCCCCCGAGGTTTTAGTGACGTCTACCACTGACGTCGGTACTTTAATTTTCTGTGAATGAGGAACCTTCTTTTCAATACTGATTGGATCTATCGTATAAGTTTTCGTCTCTATAATGAAACGGCTGATTCCAGGTAGATCAGTTCCGATACCAAAAAGGACACCAGTAAATACCTACACTCTCAACCTGACACTTCTTCCGACTCGCGACTTCTTAACTACGAAAACTTGACACCACAACCTCTTCTGAGAACTCTCAGGGAACCTGACGTTCCTCTAGATTGGTCAGGTAAGACTTCCTCTAGTCGGGACCCTAAAGAAACCTTCCTTACTACGATTTCGACGTTGAGGTCATGAAACCGGTGGAGTACGCTTCTCAACTGAGTAACCTTTTCTGAGACTAGGACCCTCCCTAACCCCCGTCCTCCTCTTCCCCTGTTGGGTCCTACTCTATCGACCTACCGTAGTGACTGAGTTACCTACACTCAGACTCACTTGAGACCCTCAACCACTACCTGTCCCTCCGAACCGAACGACGGTAAGTACCCCAGTGTTTCTCAACCTGTGCTGACTCACTGACTTGACTTGACTCCCGTGACTTCGTTGGATCTTCAGGTGACTGTCTACTTACCTATTTCTCCGACACCATGTGTATGTGTCACCTGATAATGAGTTGGTAATCTTCCTTGTATAAACTCAGTCACGACTCCACCTACTTAAATCTCGGATAATATGTCTCACTATCTTTCTCTTTTTGTTTATAGTACAAGATTTCGTATACACACCTCAGATCTTTATGTCGTGACTACTTGGATAAACGTCCCGTCGGCACCTCTACGTCTATACCTTTTGTCTGACCACCTGTGTCGACCCCCTTCCTCTCCCACCCTACTTACCTCTCTCATCGGACCTTTGTATAGGTGATGGTATACACTTTATTTATCGGTCACTCTTAAACAACAGACTGAGTCTGTCGAGTTTGACCCCAAGGCATTGTTGGATCTCCCCACCCTACCCCACCCTTCACCCTCTCTAAGTTCTCCCTCCCCTGTATATATGAGGATACCGACTAAGTATAACTACATACCGTCTTTGGTTGTGTTATAACATTTGGTTAATAGGAAGCTAGTTTTTATTTTACAATTTTTTATGTCCACCAGACCTTTAGTTTTCTAATGACAATTAATTTGTCTGTAAAGTTAATTTTTTTTTTGAATCAACATATCAAGTTTTTATCAAATTTCAATTTCCATAAGATTTCCGAGTGTTTGTAATTGGTATTTAGTTTCCACGAATAAGTGACCTCGGTTCTCAATCTTTTTTGAATCAAAAGTTAAGGTAGGAAACATTCTCAAGTACGGTTGAGACCCGAAGGGTCCACCGTGATTACCATTTCTTAGGCGGACGGTTGAGAACCACATTTTCGGGTTTAACACAAACTCTTAGTACTTAGGGTAAGGGGATGGGGGGCGAAAAAGACTGAGATAAGTGGCCGGCCTATTATGTGTACCTCTTTCTTAAACAGGGATATTTGGTAGGAGTTAAAAAAGGGAACGAAGATCCAGACTGTTAGTGGATAGTTGTAATGACCCAGGTAAGACGGTCTGGTTTTGGAACTCTTTGGTAAGAGAAACTCTGTCAAGGTTTACGTAGTCACTGGTAAGTTGTGGAAAAGGTGTCCACCAGACACGCCCCGAAGAACGAGAGTCAGGGAAATCCTAAACGTGCAAAACAAATGTAAGTGAAGTGAGGACCGGTCTCCGTTTTGGAAGGATGAAGGGAGAAGTAAACACATCTGGAACATAAAAAAAAAAAAAAAAGTGGAATACCATCGTTCCCCCCTCGAGACAATTGTCCGTCGTACAGACCCAACGGATAGCACGTGACACCGAGAACGGGTTAAGGTCAAATAATTCTCAAATCTTGGTATAAAAAAAAAGAAAATACCATGGTTCCCTAATTATTGTTCTTTTGACCGTTCCTTAACGTCAGACGTTCGACGTTAGTTATACTAAACTACGTTAGGTCTACACTTTTAAAGGGACGCGGTAGGACACGGGTGGTGTCATATCCACACACTTGAACCATTTACGTCTCGGTCATTAATGTAAATAAACCTCTATATACCGGAGACGGAAGGGGGAGGAAAAGGGTGAAACTCCCTTTCTCACTAAACCTTACATAAAAATACGAATGATTTTTCCTACACCTTTATTTTGAAATTAATGACCTTTTCGAGAATTCTTCTTTCACATAAAATAAGAAGGTCTTGGTACTCAAAAAGCCCTGTCTTACCAGAATCTAGAGAAATCAACGGTGTTTGGGTCCTTCGTTGCCTATGGAGTGTCACCAGTGAAGTCGACTCCCTACCTTACAAGATTCTGTACCGAGTAGACAAACCTGGTTTGGTCGACTTCTTTCAAAAAATGAAATTAACAGGACGAAGACAATGGTACTGAGGTGTTGTCTAACAGGACTTTGAATCGTCAAATTTTGTTATGATTAACAAATAATAGAGAGTGTCAAAGCACCCAGACCTTAGGTCTTCGTCGAGTATACCCAGAAGACTGAACCCCAGACATTACTCACACGTTACTTTGTCACCGGTCTCGACCCTAGTCTGGTTCCCGAAGAAGTGAGTGCACAAAACTATGGAATAGACCCTACCTAACCGAAGGGTCTACCGAGTCGTCCATTTCTTATACGGACGTTGCGTTGTCTACGACCTCTGTATTCAAACTAGAGACCCAACTCTTCTGGGGAACCTCCTCCTTGCCGTTAGACGAGATCATAAGAACGACCCCTTTTGGGTACCTGTCTCCTCGGACCGTCCGATGTCAGGGACCCCAGTGTTTCTCAGTCTGTACTAATTCGTGGGTACGAGTGACCCTTCCTAACCTCTGATCGTGTCTCAACCTGTGCTAACTCGCTGACTTGTGGTTTTTGTCGACCCTGAGGAACCCGTAGACAAAAACACCTAAGAAGTGTGTAAGAGAGATCAGCCTCGAACTGCCATCGACCTGAAAATGTACAGCTAGATTACAAGACCTCCACGTGTAGGTTGCTCTCTCTGTCCACTCCTTATATGTTACGGTGAAAGCCATACGTCATAACCGACTCCGTGAATGTTACCAAGTAAGTCAAAGTTTGCTAGTCTCTTCCCGTATTTGGTCGGGGAAGAACCTCCAGATAGTTACAGTGTAATACTTTGTCTACGTACCCTACCAGTAGAAACTTTTATGTTAGACGGTACACGAGGTCCTCAAGATAGGGACTGTTTTATAGTTGTTATAGGATAAGTACTATCGACGAAAATTATAGGTTGTCGTCTCGGTCGACTGATTCTAAACAACTTACTCAGTCTTCATCTCAAAGTCTACAAGTCAAAAACCTTACGACCCGGGTAACTTAGTCCTCGAATACGTCCTAGGTTAAGTTAAGGGTGCTCGAACGTATCCGTACACGTATAGTACCAATATTATTTTTACCCTTCATTTACGGTATATGATCAATAGATTAATGTTATTAGTAATTGACTCGTTCGTAAGTAATTTAAAGAATCCATCATTGTGACTTTAATAACACTCCTTCTATTTGTCCCCACACAAATTAAGGGATCTTAATCTTTTTACCTTAGTTTGAGTTTTAGGGTACGAAGGAGGTGGGTAGTCGAAATATAAATACTCAAAATGTTTTATGACACTACGATTATACTTAATAACCTTTGTAAGATTCAGAATGTACTTAAACCTTACCCCTAACCAGTCTTTTCAAACTCGTGAGTCTCTATCGGTCGTAAAGAAAGAAATCTGGAGAAATCTGGACCTTGGTTTCGTCCTTGGTCTTATTTCACATCTATTCATCTTTTTTCCTCTCGGTTCTTCTTATCGTCTCGTTTCCTTGTGTCTACTCACATATGTACCACACAAGGGTCTTGTCGATCCTCTGTGGTTCATAAGTTTCGTAAGTGATAAAAGAAAAGTTTCGTTGTAAGTGTATAAAAAGTAATTTTTACGGTAACAACGAAATGAACCATCATTTTTTTTCATATATTTTCATGTATTTTCATAATACTCCCCTTTATCTATATCGATAAGGTAATCTCTTGTTTTAGTGTCCTATACTGTCACAAAAACTTGTTGTTCGAAACTTTCCTGAATCGAAAGACAAAAGGAATGAAGAATTAAAAGTGTCACTATAGACAACGACATTACCTAGTAAACAAATTTTGTGTGTATGTCAGGTAATGTGGTTATCTTCTCATTCTCTCTTTAACACGTCCCAACAAAAAAGATAAAGTAGATATACAATTGTAGTCCTGGAAAGATATTCTAATCATTTAAGACACGTCTGGTCAAACGTACTTTCACTTATATTGTATTAGTGTTATAGTTAACGGTCAATGACTTTCGGGTACAATATAGTTGAAGAAACGTATTTTTATTGAAAAAATTTGATATTGAAATATTTCATCGATAGTATTAAAGGAAAATGTCCATTTTGATTCCTATCTTTTATATCTTTCCAAATTGTACGATACGATTTATGGTCAATTCTTCACTGTTCCGTTATAAAATTCAACTCAGTCAGCAGAGTGAGGTTTTAACACGAAGTCATACCTTCTCAACCACAAATCAGTAACAGGGTCCTTGTCCATCAAAAGTGACTACGTCGGTTGAAGATGGACGATAACTTGTAGTTACGAATTGGGGACCGGAACCGAAAGAGCAAATGATCGATAAAGTCAAGTCAAGTCAAGTCAACGAGTCAGTATAGGTTGAGAAACACTGAGGTATCTGACATCGGACGGTCCGAAGGGACAAGTAGTGGTTGAGGACCTCGAAGGAGTTTGAATACAGGTAGTTCAAACACTACGGTAGGTCGATAGAGTAGGAGACAGTGGGTGAAGAGGAGGACGGAAACTACAAAAGATCGTAGTCCAATAAAGGGTTACTCAGTCAAGAAAGGTAGTCCACCGGTCTCATAACCTCGAAGTCGAAGTCGTAGTCAGGAAGGTTACTTATAAGTCCTGACTAAAGGAAATCCTACTGACCTACCTAGAGGAACGTAAGGTTCCCTGAGAGTTCTCAGAAGAGGTTGTGGTGTCAAGTCTTCGTAGTTAAGAAGTCACGAGTTGAAAGAAATGTCAGGTTGAGAGTATAGGTGTGTACTGGTGACCTTTTTAGTATCGAAACTGATATACCTAGAAACAGTCGTTTCATTACAGATACGAAAGATCTACAGATACAACAGTATCGAAAATAAGGTTCCTCGTTCGTAGAAAATTAAAGTACCGACGATAGTGGTGGACGACACCAAAACCTCGGGGGGTTTTATTTCAGACTGTGACAAAGGTAACAAAAGGGTAGATAAACGGTACTTCACTACCCTGACCTACAGTACTAGAATCAAAAGACTTACAACTCGAAACTTGGTCGAAAAAGTGAAAACAGAAAGTGAAAGTAGTTCTCCGGGAAATCAAGGAGAAACGAAAGACGGTATTCCTACCACAGTAGACGTATAGACTCCAATAACCATAAAGAGGGTCGTTAGAACTAAGGTCGAACACGAAGTAGGTCGGGTCGTAAAGTATACTACACGATGGGAAGTATATTCAATTTATTCGTCCCACTGTTACATGTCGGAACTACATGAGGAAAAGGTCAAACCTTGTTCAGGTAACAAGGTACAGGTCAAGATTGACAACGAAGAACTGGACGGATATCCAAAGAGTCCTCCGTTCATATCACCAGACCATAAGGATAGAGAACTCCTTAAAAGGTGTCAAACAACACTAAGTGTGTCAGTTTCCGAAAGTGTATCGGTTACTTTGTCCTCATCTACAAAAAAGATCCTAAGAGAACGAAAAAGTTACTAAGTTACCTACAACCGTTAAACTAGAGACCCAGAGACGGAAAAGATTTTGGTCGAACTTGTAGACATTCAAGAGTCAAGTGGACGATAACTTCGTAACGAACCTCTTAAAACTCGTAATAAAACGATTGGATACTCTACTCGAGTTTACACACCATCAAACTCGTAAGAAACCGTAACGGAAAGAAACCTTAACCTTACTTTTGACTGGAAAAAGGTCAGGACACCGGTGACGACTCACAAAAGGTTTGAACGACCGTATAACTCACGTCGTGAAAGTGTCGTAGTTAAAAATCCTAAACTTTATCGCGTTGACCTTAAGGTAGTGGAGGTGATCGAAACAAGTATCACTACGAAGGATTCGGGGTAAACTGAAGTGGAAGACCCTACAGACCGAGATCCACTCACTAGTGTGGTAGCACCAATAGACCCAGTATTTGTAGAAAAAACATATCAAGACACATAAGAACGGTGGAGAAGAATTATAGAAGACAAAGATAATCCAGGTATGGTAAAGACAGGAAAAAACACGGGTAGAAACGTACTTTACAAGGGAACCATAGAGATTAAAAGAACTTCTCTAGAGATCAGAAAGGGTAAGATAACAAAAGGAGATAAAAAAACGGAACTAGGGAGTTCTTCCGAAATAGAGAGGAACGATAAGAAACCTTGAGACGTAAGTATACCTATAATGAAAGGAAAAGAGATCGATAAATCTGACACCATTTAATCAATTGGAGAGAAACTGTTTCAAATAGAATGAGTCTAACTTACTTTGTTAAGTATTAACAGATTCACCGACAGAATATGATTCACTAGTAAATTCTACGATGAGAATAATGAGAATGATATGATTGTAACAAAACAATAATCAAATATTCTATTAACCGAACACAATCTACATGTAGGATCAGACTTTCTTTTGGTCTTCGAAGGGTCTTTTATAAAAACCGTAGTAATTGTTTAACTACATGAACTGCCTGATGTCGACACAACTACTAGATCGGTTACGGGACATCGAAACATTGATCATAAGTCGGGATCCAGAATTTTCCCTTCTATGATGTCTTTTATCGACGGTCACCTTAAACATCAGGAATTAAAGTCAGAATGGTAAATTTCTTGACTAAGGGGAATCCCGGTTGATACTAAAGAATGTCACGTAGAGAGAAAGAATGACAAACTCCGTTGCACTTTCTCACTAACAATCGTCTTCTACTAAAAACCACATCTTTTTCTTTGTATTTTATACTCACCCTTTCCCTTTTTAGGAATTTTACAAATAGATTTCGTGTCTATTAATATTAAGGTTGGTTTTTTATTATTAAATCTATAGAAAGGAACAGATTTCTTCTTATGTTTCTTTTTGAGAGTAGGAAAGAACTCTCAATACTCTATTATATGTCACACGGACCAATTTAAAATTGAAATCTATTCGTTACTTATAAAATCGTATTTTTACAGGGTTTATAAAATACTTTGAATGAATATGAAAATTTTATTCCAAAAAAAATTGGACTATCAGTTTAAAATAACCTACAGAATATAAAAATAAGTGTTCTAGACCGTCGGGACGAATCTTACTGGTGTTAGTCAATAATAGATTGACCGAGTCCGTAAAAGTGTGAAAGATTAAAGTGTGACTGCAACCTCCGTCCTGTACTTCGGTCTGAAACCTTATACCTCGGGGTCCGACTCAGATGTGTACCTTTAGTGGTCTACCAGTTGTGGCTTTAGTCTGACTAATATAAGATACGTCGGTTTCTACCTCTTCGAGATATGTCAGTTGTTTTTGTTCTGGTCCTCGACTGACACCGAGTCTAGTACTTGAGGAATAATGGTTTGAGTCTGAGTTTAACTTCTTTCATCCCTTTTGGTGATCTGGTAAGTCCATACTGGATTTAGTTTAGGGAATACTAATATGTCACCTTCACTCTTTATCTAAATTCCCGGATCTAGACTATCTATCTCACGGACTTTGATACCTTACTCCAAGTACTGTAACATGTCCTCTGTCCCTAGTTCTGGTAGGGGTACCTTTTCTTTACGTTTTTTCGTTTTACCGACAGACCCCTCCAGAATGTTTATCGACACTTCTCTTCTCTCCATTTTTTGTTTCCTCTTTTCCTTTCTATATCCGTAGATTTACGTCTCAAGGTTTCTTATCATTCTTCTCTATTCTTTCGGAAGAAATCGCTAGTTACGTTTCTTTATCTCCTTTTGATGTCTTACCCTTTCTGACCTCTAGTGAAGTTCTTTTAATCTCTATGGTTCCCTTGTAAAGTACGTTTCTACCCGAAATATTTCCTGTCTTTACCAGACCTGGATTGTCTTCGTCTTCTATAATTCTTCTCCACCGTTCTTATGTGTCTTCTTGACATATTTTTTCTAGAAGTGCTGGGTCTATCAGTACTACTACACTAGTGATTAGGTCTTGGTCTGTAGAACCTTACACTTCAGTTCACCCGGAATCTTCCGTAGTGATGCTTGTTTGGATCACCTCCACTACCTTAAGGTCAACTCGACAAAGTTTAGGACTTTCTACTACGACACTTTCACGACGTGAGTTATACGGTCTCTTAAACCTTTTGAGTCGTCACCGGTGTCCTGACCTTTTACAGTCACAAGTAAGGTTAGGGTTTCTTTCCGTTACGGTTTCTAACAAGTTTGATGGTGTGTTAAGTGAGTGGAGTGTGTGATCATTTCATTAAGAGTTTTAAGAGGTTCGGTCCGAAGTCGTTATGCACTTTACGCTTGAGGGACTGCAGGTTCGACCAAAATGTTTTCCGTCTCCTTGGTCTCTAGTTTAACGATTGTAGACGACCTAGTACCTTTTTCGTTCTCTCAAGGTCTTTTTGTAGATAAAGACGAAATAACTGATACGGTTTCGGAAACTGACACACCTAGTGTTATTTGACACCTTTTAAGACTTTCCCTACCCTTATGGTTTGGTGGACTGGACGGAGAACTCTTTAGACATACGTCCAGTCCTTCGTTGTCAATCTTGACCTGTACCTTGTTGTCTGACAAAGGTTTATCCTTTTCCTCATANNNAATGAGGAACCTTCTTTTCAATACTGGTTGGATCTATCGTATAAGTTTTAGTCTCTGTAATGAAACGGTTGATTCCAGCCAGATCAGTTCCGATACCAAGAAGGACACCAGTACATACCTACACTGTCAACCTGACACTTCTTCCGACTCACGGTTTCTTAACTACGAAAACTTGACACCAGAACTCCCAGGGAACCTGACGTTCCTCTAGGTTGGTCAGGTAAGACTTCCTCTAGTTGGGACCCTAAAGAAACCTTCCTTACTACGACTTCGACTTTGAGGTCATGAAACCGGTCGAGTACACTTCACGACTGAGTAACCTTTTTGAGACTACGACCCTCCCTAACCTCCATCCTCCTCTTCCCCTGCTGGGTCCTACTCTACCGACCTACCGTAGTACCTGAACTACCTGCACTCAGACTCTCTTGAGGTCCTCTGCCACTACCTGTCCCTCCGGACCACACGACGCTAAGTACCCCAGCGTTTCTCAGCCTGTGCTGACTCACTGACTTGACTTGACTTGACTTGACTCCGACTCACAAAGATATACGAATCAGTGAGTCAGTACAGGTTGGGAAACGTTGGGGTACCTGACATCGGAGTCCGAGAAGACAGGTACCCTAAGTGGTCTATTCTTACGACCTCACCCATCGAGAAAGGAGGAGGTCCCTTAGAAGGGTTGGGTCCCTGACTTGGGTACAGAGGACGTAACGTCCGTCAAAGAAATGACTACTCGGTGACCCCTTCGGGGTGGTCTGACTCAGACTCTGGTTCCTTTGTAAGCATTACTTCACATACATGACTTGCTCAAGTTGGGGGGTAGAGGATCTGAAGGATCATGTATAGGATATAAAGACAACTTTACACTTTACAAAAAAGATTAGGATTTACAAGGAACTAAATAAATGAGTAGAAAAGAAATGGGATCCTGTCGGAAGGGACAGTATAAAATGGGTAATTTAAGAATTTATGACACCACAACCTCTTCTGAGAACTCTCAGGGAACCTGACGTTCCTCTAGTTTGGTCAGTTAGGATATCCTTTAGTCAGGACTTATAAGTGACCTTCCTGACTACGACTTCGACTTCGATGTTATTAAACCGGTGGACTACACTTCTTGACTGAGTAACCTTTTCTGGAACTACGACCCTTTCTAACTTCCGTCCTCCTCTTCACCTACTGTCTCCTACTCTACCAAACTACCGTAGTGACTGAGGTACCTGTACTCAAACTCGTTCCAGACTCTCAACCACTACCTGTCCCTTCGGACCGTACAACGTCAGGTACACCACGAGTTAATCTGTACTGACTCACTGGCTTGACTTGACTTCGGGATAAACCTTTACCGATTAACGGGGGTTTTCAACTGTATTACAACACCCTGGTTCCTACCAAAAATGTCATCTTACAGTAGTCTTCACTCCATAGAATAAAGACCCGGTTCCACTAATTCTTCTTTTACACAAAAGAAGGGGAGAAGAAAGAGGAAAACGATAAAATCATGTCTACCCGTATTTTTATAATCTCCGGTACACAACACCTGTTTCCTTGGTGTTCTATCTTCGTAGGACCCAAAGACATAATACGAAAACTCCTCTCTATGGACTACTAGTCTGTTCACATAAACTTTAAAATGTCTTGGTTCTATACTTGAACATTACAAAAGAAAATAAAACAATAACAAATTACAAAAGGATTGTATATCGGAAATTACTTAGTATGGGATATGAGACTTCGAAAATAGTTACTTAATTTATTCTTGTAGTAGTCCGTGATTTACATATATATTCTCATTAACTCAAGTGACAGATCAGTATTATTCCGTAGTCTAAACAACTCTAGATATACAGTTCATGACACGACCGGTGAAGTAGACATAATAAAGTAAATTAGAAACATTATTTGGGTAATCTTTCTACGATAATAATTAAGTAAGATGACTAAAATTTTTTACCGTATTCTTACCTTTTTAAAGAATTCTAGAAATAAAGTTTATAAGTTTCTACAGTTCTTTAAAAGACTAACAATCCGTTAATTCACGTCTTTAACTCAAAGTTAGGGTCTGTTAAATTAAAACCTCGGATTAACGACTTAGTTATGACTTTATGCCGTACTGTGTACAATGACTTATTATTTCATTCACCATTTCTTTCTGGTCTGTTAAAATGATCCTGTCACTATGGGTCTTTCGAAAGAGTCTAAGAACTCGACTCATTCTTTCCTCCTTCTCAATGGTTTAACATTTACGAAGGATACAGTACGATTTCTCCAAAGAAGATGGTTTTTTTACCACTCCTCGGTAATTTCTCAATTTTCCTCCCACTGTCTCACTGTAAGAAGGGTCGAAAGGGGTTATGAAAAAAAAAAAAAGGTCTTTTGTGGGTCTGGACAGAATGTTACGGTTTATGAACCAAAAATCTCGTGACTTCTTTCACTTAAGGAAAAACGTCTGAAAAGACCTTCTTTGGATGAGCAAGACTTGACAAACACGAGAAAAGTGACAACTACGAAGGAAAAGTGAAGACCGAGAGACTCTTTTGTAAGGTTTTACAGTGGTACAGTTATAAGATTATTCTGGATACTACTCTTGTCGTACGATATAATCATTATCTTTTTATTCCAACATTTGAGGCGAAGTTTCTGAAGTACAACGAGAACCGATATTGACCCCTTCTCTGAACTTCGTCCGTATACTTTATACTTTGATGTTTACGACGAAGTTTATCTTGTCAGTAACTCATCGTACCCGAATGGACTTTGTTTACACTTCAAACAGACGACGTTTTGTCCGTGAGAGAGTGATTTATATGTACTTTACTTAATTCTTGTTCTCTCTCTAAAAGGGGAGTAAACATAAGCATAGTTACCCATACCTAACGAGTCGCGTAAGAAAAAATTTTTCTAATGAACAAAAGTGAACCTCCTGTTAACGAAATGTTATAACACACCCCAGACGGTATATAGTTGAACTTGGTCGGTATCCATGTGTATACGGGGAGGGAGAACTTGAAGGGAGGATGGAGGGTGGGGAAGGGTGGGCAGATCTATCAGCGTCCCGGGGCCCAAACTCGAGGGACACAGGATGCCGTTCAAAGGTGATCGATAGACATAGTATACACCATTATATGTACAAAGTCACGATGTGAGACATAAGTGGGGCGGGAGAGGAAGGGGGTGACCCAGGTGTTCAGACAAGAGACACAGACTCAGAGGTGACGACGGGACGTTTGTCAAAGTAGTTATGGTAGACAGATCTAAGGTATATAACATGTACATAATTATATGCCACAAACAAAAAGAGAAAGACTGAAATATTCAACTTCCCTTAATCCGTCGACCGTCCCCACTTATTAGACGAGTAATTCTGAATCAGAAAATTAGGAGAGTAGGTGATTTGTGTTTTAACCTTTATTTTGATTTTCGGTTTCCTGTTTTTAAAACGAAACATCTTTTCTGACAACGTGAGTGAAAACCAGTTTCACCATTCCAAATGGATCCCCCAACCTCTATCCTGTGTTATGACTACTTTAGTTATAAACTCCGAACAAGTACCGTACCTGGTAAACCTAAAAGACCCGAACCATGTAATATCCGTAAGTTATTTACGAATAAACGACCTTATTATCTCCTTTCTTCTGAAACACCATAAGTCAAGTCTGACCGTTAAATTATACGAGTTGATAAAGAGTTATCCTCTGTTCTCCTTACTCCTTCTGTTGACCCCTGTTTCCTCACTTACCCTGTCCAACAACATCTACCGTAACCACAGTCTGTCTATTCCTCCCAAATCTACCACCGAAACGGAGAATAAACACCACACTGTACTTCGTTCCGTGATCCAGAAAGACTTGAGAAAAAAGATACATTTTACATTTATTAAAGGGAATATAGTACAGTAGACTCCTAAGTTAGTCTAATTGTTTACATTTCATTTATGAACTATTTTCGGTCAACCTATCATTCATAAATCAAACTCCCGTGACTGGGAATTCCTGATCCTACTATTAGGGGTTCCCAAGTGATTAATCCGGTGTATCTGATAGATACCGGTCGTAGAAAATTAACCAATCAAAGTGATACATGGTGGCGATTTTCAAAACGGAGAGTGGAGACGGATTTCTTTAGTAGTATAGTGTGGTACGTTATTTAGTTACGTAAATTAATACTCACATCATTCTTCCTTCTTCTATAACGAAAATTTCCTTCTAGAACTAGGTGGAACTTATTACAGACAAAAGGACTTCTAGTTCACCAATCAGTACCTAAATACGTCTGTTAAGTGAACGATCTTCTGACTTTAGGATTACTCACATCCGGTTGTTTGATAAGAATACTATCGAAACGGAGTAATTGAGTCTCTTTAATCGAGTGTCCTTCCCGTGTCCAAGTCTATTTTACTTCGGAACATTTACCCTCACAAGACAACTCTACTCGTTTCAGAGCTTCGTGGTTTCCGAGGAATTTCGTCCTGACCTCTCACCGGAAGTCTGTCACCGAAACGGATGTCTCGTTCCGGTCAGTCTCCCGAATACATTGTCTCCCGGAGAAATTGAGGTCGTCCTTTGGGATACAGGTCTGCTTAGAACGAAGGTCTGCGACGATCCATCGTCGGACTGACGGAAGAAAGAAGAAGGAAGGGGAACTGTCTCTCTGAGCCTCGTCTAAAAAGGGAGTGTCGGACTTAAGTAATCTAAATAAAAAAAAGGAGAGTTGGTACGACACCTCCAACTTAACGGAAGTAAGTATTCAACTGAGGTTTGGTTCTCTTTCTCTGTCGTTCTAGGTCGATAGTGTGGAGCATTTTACACAGGCGACTTTTAGTACTCGCTTATAACCTACTTTCTAGGATTTATTGTTCCCATGAGTCCTTGGGTATGATCTTAGGGTTATGAAAAATGTCCAAATCCCCGTACTTCTACAAAATTGTAATTTTTATTTTCTGGGAGGACGAGTGGGAACTAGTAGTAAAGTAAGGACCAAGGTCTACCAAGAGACCCCAAAAGGAAAAAAGGTGAGGTTTGTTTGGTGAACGAGAAATACCCTTTTCCACATAACTCGAATTTCCATATAGTCTCCGTTCCTAAACTCTTAGTCTAACCAAAATCGGTCTCTTGGGGTGGGGGAAAAAGAGACTTGACAGAGAAGGCTTAGGACGAGTCATCGTGACAATTATTAATATAGACGACAGTATTACGATAACGAAAACCGTTATTTGTGAATCGTGTAACGATGACCAAAAACGGTCCTATCGTACCGGGTAAGTCTAAATACCAGATCTTCTACGTTCTGATTGAAAGTGTGGTATGAAGTAAGATATTTTCTTTCGCTAGTATAACTTTCGGTCGAGAGATGGGTACAGGTAGAGGGGGAGGAAAAGGGGTCTGGGTCCTGTTCAACGTCTAACAAATTAACCTGTACTCTTTCTGTCACCGATTTATGCTGTTCTTGAACGTTAGACTGAACTTCAGATAAAAAGGACAGTCTTATATAAAGAGAAACAAGAAGTTTCGTTTTTATTTGGTCTCCGTTTTAGTATTTATTTTGTCTTTAAAGGATGGTATTAAAAACTAGTGAATAGGGTGTATACATGGAAAAATTGTGGAGATAATTAGGGGAGACATGGGGTTTGTAGGTAGAATAGGTTCAGTTACTCCGTCTCTTGTGTTGTCCGAAATCTTAGTCTACATGTACCCAAGTTCAAGTGATTTAGAGAAACTCAGAGTCATACAGATAAAAATTTACAATTATCAACCGTATTTTTGTATAAAACACCGGTAACACTTCCCCGAATTTCTTTTTGGTCACGACTTCAGACACCCACGTCCTAACCGTACCTGTTTTTAAGATCGAAGGAAGAAAAGAAGGGAAAAGGGGAAGGTGACGGGTAGTCCAAAGGAGACAGTCGAACACATAGGAAAATTACCGGTGGAAGGTAGTAAGACTCGATACGTTTTTATGATACCCATGGTGTAGAAGGACAAGGAATGGATGGGCAAAGGAAAGGGTCAGAGAGTCTTGTAACTCTTGATTACGCACCAATGACCATTCCTCTCCTCACCTGTCCATTCCCCCTAATTCTCCACGTTTGATGATCCACATTTTATTTATTCAATGTTCCTATATTATATGTCGTGTTCCTTATATCGATTACAAAATGTCATTGAAATATACCTCATATCAGATATTTTTATAGTTTAATGAAACAACATATGGATTATATTATAATTTAGTTAATATGGAGGTAATTTTTTCTTGCAAAGAGACGGAAAGCAACAAGACTATTGGATTGGTATCAATCTCCTTTTACCTGCGTGCACCAATGACACCACGATGAAAGTCTAATGTCGGAGTAAAACTATTTTTACCTCTGTTGTAGAATTGGGTTTTGCGACTCCGGGAATTCATTAAGTTGAACCGTTTATGACTGACTTACGAACTATTACATTGTCTACTTTGTCTACAAACCTTACTGTGTCTCTTTTCTGAACCGGGAAAGGAAGCGTCTTAAACATCAGACCCCACCTTCTGTGTGGTCTTAATTCACAATTTTCTAACATAAGGTTACACAATCTTCTCTTCCACGTGGTTTCCAGTGATCTCATACATTTTCTTCCTCTACTTCAGGTCGGTGTCTTTAATTTCTCGACAAGTATATCCTCCGTACAAACTCGATTGAGTACCTCATCGAACTCATTTCTGGGTCGTCGATTTCTACTTTTCACGAAAACGTTTTATAACTCCTTTGATACCACTGACACACCTATTCCTTTCGACAGATAGTATAGTAACTTTTTTCCTACAACACCGGTAGTTGTAGTCAGTGACGTCGGTTGGGGTCTAACATGGACGACCTTTAAGTCCTTTCTCTTTTGGTCCTATGACCGGGATCTATGGATTCCACGTATAGTTTCTTTACTAAAGTCAATTCAGGTCTGAGAATGTAGAAAGGTATTTCTCTTTTCACGGTTCACGTAAATGAGTTCTACAAACCAAAAGAAAGTAATTAACATTAACGAACTTCGAGGTTGATGAACCTAAAAGGAAACCAAACAACAACAACAACGTTTTTTGACGTATAGGACTGGGAAGACAATGCAATAACCTTGTCAGGAAGTCTTGACTCTCCGGTAGAGGACCCAAATTCAGAAGTCATACAGGAGACTTATTTTATATTAAGAGTTCAAAATCTAACACGACACAAAGGTCAACTGTCGACATTATGTTCGATGTTCAACCTTCACGTACGACATCATCTTTTATTTTAATATTTACTTCAATCTATATCTCAACTCCCGACACGAAGTGTCGAACTCGGTTCACTTGAAAAGTGAACGCCATATTTAGATGACATCTAAGATTTCGTCCTTCCTGGTACTGATGAATATATAAAATCTCTCCGTGAGACCACTGTCTAAACATAACCTTAGTCTCTCTTCGGCCATGATCCGACTGGTCAACCTTTTACCAATGATCTTAAGTCCAGGTGCATTGTACCGTTATCGACAGTCCCCCACTACTTCACTGCCTTCCTTCCTTGTCTACCGTCCCTGTAAAGTCTGGTTTCTGTTGTCTCGAACCTAAGAAGTGTTTCACATCTTCCAAGGTCTCTTCCTTTTCAATTTCTAATTAGATCTGATAAATGGGACCTTCTAACTTTCGTACCTCTAAGGTAGTCGCTTTACCCATTCACCGTTCAAACCAAACCTCAAACGTTATCTTGTTTATCTCCCGTCCGTCTAAAAAGGACTAGAACCTGTCGAAATTTGAGTCACCCCGTGTTAAAAGAGTGGATATTTTATTTGTAGTATTAAGTACAACACAAATAGAGTGACCCAACGACACTTTTAGTCCGTTCCAGTACTCACACAGACAAAAGATTTAATAGTTTATATAAGGGTTTACTTTCCAGTTACTTTGGTAAATTTTGGGGATACGACGGGTATCACTGTTGAGTTACATCCAACCGTACCCCGAAAGGTGTGTACTTTGGGCGTGGGACTGGATAACGTTTTACTCAAAAATTCTTTTCGTTAGAGTTCTTTTACGAGAGATTTATAGTGTAAAAATTATAGACTGGGTCGTCAGACACTTAAAATGATGGTTTTGTAAGACTTAACTTAGTCGACGTAAATCCCAAAACTGGTTTTGTCAAAAGTTTTATTTTTTCTTGTTTTCGATAACAAAATCTTCGGTCTTTCCAGAAGAAAGGACTTCAACCGAGTGTACACACTGAAGTCGAAAGTAACTCGTCGAAACCCATACTTACTCCGGTCCGTGGTGGTCCCCGGCCTTTACCCTTTTACTTAATTTAGATCGTTGTACTTACGATGTTTCAGAAAAAATGATAGTTCGATCAGTCCCCTAAACTACAGAAATGGTGATTCACAGTGGACATGCAAGAAACATGTAAGTGACATGTCTGGATGTGGACTAATATAAGACACATCCAAAGATCCTCAAGACTCTAACCTTTCTCTTAGTGTCCGCACCAGAAGACTCTCCTACACTAAAGACACGGACTAAGGGACGTCTTTTTACATTCTTCGATCAACTCTTTTTCCCCGTACACTTGTCTACGATGGGTGCCTGTAGACTAATCTCCGAGAAATAAACAGAATTCAGATTAATACTGTAATATATAGATATAAATATGGATATACATACGACTTATATATATATATATACTGTAAAACAAACAGGTAATTCCTACATGCATACTTATATAAACAACAACAAGTCAACACAGGTTCCTCTTTCGTTACCATGGGGTGAGGTCATGAGAACGGACCTTTTAGGGTACCTACCTTCTCGGACCACCCGACGTCAGGTACCCCAGCGTTTGTCAGCCTGTGTTGACTCGCTGAAGTGAAAAGTGAAAGTACGTAACCTCTTCCTTTACCGTTGGGTGAGGTCACAAGAACGGACCTCTTAGGGTCCCTGTCCCCTAGGACCACCCGACGGTAGATACCCCAACGTGTCTCAGTCTGTGTTGACTTCACTGAATCGTAGTCGTCGTCGTCGTCAGCACAGGTTAAGAAATGTCAGGGCCTCTGACGTCGTACGGTCTGGAGAGACAGGAAGTGGTTGAGGTCTTCAAACGGGTTCAAACACAGGTAACGTAATCACTACGTTAGGTCGGTAGAGTAGGAGACTGTAGGAGAAGAGGAAGACGGGAGTTATAAAGGGTCGTAGTCCCTGAAAGGGTTACTCAGTCGACAAGTGTAGTCTACTGGTTTTATGACATCAAAGTCGAATTCGTAGTCAGGAAGGTTGTTTACAAGTCCCAACTAAATGGAATCCTAACTGACCAAACTAGAGGAACGACAGGTTCCCTGAGAGTCCTCAGAAGAGGTCGTGGCTTGAAGTTTCCGTAGTTAAGAAGACGGGAGACGGAAGAAATGTCAGGTCTAGAGTGTTAGTATACACTGGTGACCCTTCTGGTATTGGGACTGATGAAACAATCTTCTCATTATAGAGACGAAAAGTTGTAAGACAAGATCCAAACAGTATCGAAAGGACGGTTCTTCGTTTGTAGAAGACTAAAGTACCGACGTCAGTGGTAGGTGTCACTAAAATCTCGGGTTCTTATCCTTTAAACAGTAATGAAAGTGGAAAAGGGGAAGATATGTATAGGTACATACATACATACGTACATATATTATGTATATACATATATATATATGAGGTAAATAAATAAATATGGACCGGAAACAAGACCTTCTTTAATTCCGTCGGAATTTCGATTATAATTCATGTTTATTTGTCTATTCCTTTAACCTTGTCTTCCCTTCAAAATACCAGACTTACAGGTAAGGGAGGTTTTAAGTATGTGACTTGAGATTAGGGGTGACACTACCTTCAACATGAAAATGTTACATTAATCCAGTATTCCTACTTCAAAAGTACTCACCCTAATCATGGGAATACTTTTGTGATCGGATCGTGATTTGATCGAATAAGAGAAAGATGAAACACTCTTATGTTCCCTTTTAGTCGATAGACGTAGGACTTTCTCCCGAAAGTGGGTTTGGGTTGATACGACTGTGGTTTGGACCCTGAAAATTCGGAGGTCTTTATACCCGTTATCTAAAGAGAAAAAATATTCTCTGGATCAAAGACCATTAAACAACATTGTCGGACCCTACTGATTCTGTTATTCTCTTTTGTTATTTAGATCCCTATCGTGTTTGTTTTTGATCGGTAGTAAGTAAGAACTTCTTGACGGCGGATTAAGACCGAAATCTAAATAATTATCAGCTCCATTTGTACTTTGATACGAGTTACTGGTACCCATAAGGTCTCCGTGTGTCGATAACGACCACCATTCTGAGTTGAGTTCAAAGACAACACTTTGGAGTGTTTCCGTTGTAGAATCTTATATCACCTGTTGTACTAGTAACATCTATAATACGTATCAAAGTAGACTAACATAAACACTATTAAAAGGAGTTACTTACTTTCGTCACAGGAGTGTGACTCTACGGTGTTTAGTTACACGTACTTCTCGTCAAAAATTGATTGTTTTACCTTTGAGTGTGATATTTAATTTTCATGATATAGTTTTAGTTTAAATGACTTCAACTATTGATAAGACACCCATGATGAAGAAAAAACGAGGAACTAACAAACGAATTAAATAAATTCTGATATATATGTTTTTCTAGAATTACTGGGTCTATTGGTACTACAACACTAGTGGGTAGATCTCGGTCTGTGGGATCTCACACTCTAGTTCACCCGGAATCCTTCGTAGTGATACTCGTTTCGATCACCGCCACTACCGTAAAGTCGACTCTCTAGAGTTTAGGATTTTCTACTACGACACTTTCACGACGTGAGTTATACGGTCGTTTAAACCTTTTGAGTCGTCACCGGTGTCCTGATCTTTTCCAGTCAAAAGTAAGGTTAGGGTTTCTTTCTGTTACGGTTTCTTACGAGTTTGATGGTGTGTTAACATGAGTAGAGTGTGCGATCATTTCATTACGAGTTTTAAGAGGTTCGGTCCGAAGTCGTTATGTACTGGATACTTGAAGGTCTACAAGTTCGACCAAAATCTTTTCCGTCTCCTTGGTCTCCAGTTTAACGGTTGTACGTGACCTAGTAGTTTTTTCGTTCTCTTAGGGTCTTTCTATAGATGAAGACAATATGACTGATGCGATTTCAGAAACTGACACACCTAGTGTTGTTTGGCGAAGGACTCTTTGGACATACGTCCAGTTCTTTGTCGTCAATCTTAGCCTGTACTTTATTACCTGACCAAGGTTTGACCCCTTCCTCATATAGTTCCGAAATACAACAGTGGGACGAACAAATTGAATATATGTTTTATGACTCAACCTACTTCGTGTTCGACCTTAGTTCTAACGGTCCTCTTTATAGTTATTGGAGTCCATACGTCAACTGTGGTGGACATACCGTCTTTAGTTTCTCTTTGATTTCTCGGAGGACTACTTTCACTTTCTCCTCTCACTTTTTCAACCAAGTTTTGAGTTGTAAGAGCTTTGATTCTAGTACCGTAGGCCAGGGTGGTGAAGTACCGTTTATCTACCCCTTTTTACCTTTGTTACCGTCTAAAATGAAAGACCCCGAGGTTTTAGTGACCTCTACCACTGACATCGGTACTTTAATTTTCTGTGAACGAGGAACCTTTTTTTGATACTGTTTGGATCTGTTGCATAACTTTTCGTCTCTGTAATGACTGTTTCCAGGCAGATCAGTTTCGATACTAAAAAGGTCATCAGTACGTACCTAAACTCTCAAAGTGGTATTTCGACTCGTGGCTGCTTAACTACGGAAAGTTGACATCACAACCCCTTCTGAGAACTGTCAGGGAACCTGACGTTCTGCTAGGTTGGTCAGGTAGGACTTCCTTTAGTCAGGACTTATAAGTGACCTTTCTGACTACGACTTCGACTTCGAGGTTATGAAACCGGTGGACTACGCTTTTTCTAAGACTATAACCTTTCCTAACTTCCGTACTCTTCCCCTACGGTCTCTTACTCTATCAACCTACAGTAGTGATTGCACTACTTGCACTCAAACTCGTTCGAGGTCCTTAACCACTACCAGTCCCTTCGGTCCGTACGATGTCAGTCCCCCAACGTCTCGTGACCTGTACTGACTCACTGACTTGACTTGATATATAGTAACCAGGGGTTGGAAAAACATGGACCCTAGTCAAAGTAAATTCTGTTAAAAAGGTATCTGGTCACCACCCCCCCTTACGAAAACTCTACTAAGTTAGTGTAATATGAATAACATGTGAAATAGAGATAATAATAATGTAACACCATATATTACTTTATTAATATGTTGAGTGGTATTACGTCTTAGTCTAGAGTCCGTAATCTAAGAGTATTTGTCGTACGTTGGAATCTGGGAGTATACGTGTCAAGTATCGTCTCAAGTATGAGGATACTCTTAGATTACGACAACGACTAGACTGTCCTCCGTCTAGAGTCCACCTTTACACTCACTACCCCTCACCGATATTTATATGTCGTCGTCAGGTACCGGACCCCCAACCCCTATGGACGATATATATTACTTTGTGTTTTATCGACTTTTTTGAGTGTATATAAAATTACTGAACTGAAACAAAAATCTTCTTTTAAATTTTTTATAAAAACGTTTCGACTATATAAGTATTACGTCTGTAAAATCTTATATTTTGGTCTTAATTTTAGTGAACAGAATAAATAACAAGTTTATAAAAGATATATACACGTAAATGTTTTTACCTTGATGAAGTATCATCAAAACTTTAACGGAAAACATTCGAATTATATTTAACAAAAGATATTTTAACATAGAAAATTTGTCAACCTACACTAAGAATTGAAATTGTAAAATAATGACAAATAAAAGAAAACACCTTCAATAATCAACTCAACCAACATACACATATTTCTTCGAACCTTACATTGATGGACCATTTAAAATCTTTGAAATATATATTATATTAAATCCCCCTTTAAGAACGACTCAATGGGTTTAGTTGGTATTCCTTTCGATTATTTGAGATTATCTGGTTAAATTGGAACTTCGAAGATAAATTCGTTTTCTCTAAAACCCACTACTATCATAAATTGGAATACCTTTGAAAAAAAAAGGGGTTATTTTCAATTCATTATCGTTAAGACCCTATTAATTTCCGTCCAGTATAAAAGAACACTTTTGAAAAGGTCACTTGTCCTTGAGGTCAAAAGTCAAACGAAAGGCTAGACCAAAAATCCACTTAAATTTTTAATCTCCATCTTCTATTTATCCTTTACTTTTGTATTTACCTCTCTTAATTTAGGATTTTCGAATTACTCAAGAGACTAAAGTCTTACGGACCAACTATAATATTACCTTTATATGAACCGTTTCGTTCTTTCTAACGTTTACTAGACACTAAAGATAGTTACCAAGAATTTATACAAGAGGTACCTCCCAATTCTTTTATTTTGTTATTCTGGGGAAAAGTCAACCTCCTATTAACGACGGAAGAGTATGTTGGGTTGACCAGAAGTTTCGGTTGGTACTAAATGATGATGTCAGTAAATTCCATTTTCCCCGACAAACGAAATGTACCTTCGGTTCAACCTTCTTTCGTGTAACACCCTTCAAAGAAGTTGTGTTAAAGTACGTTAAACTTTTACTTTACATGAATTTTCCCGAGTTTCTCTATATAATCAAGTCCGACTCTTTTCATTTCTTTTAATGATCCCTGTTCCTGTCTTTCTACACTGAAATAAAACCCCTGTAATTAAATGAATAAATTTATATAGAAAGAATGAAACTTCCAGCGACTCTACTAGAATCAAAAGGTTTTGTAGGATTAAGTGAAAAGAATTAGAGTAGACGAGTCTTCTAAATGGAGTTTTCATAGTCCGTAGGAACGACTGAAAGGATCATTTATATCGTTCGACAAGACCCTGGTTTCTTACTTTTTGTAAACAACGATAAGAGTTTTTGTGTCTTGTCATGAGTGTCCACCTGATACAGTCAATCTTGGGAAAGTTGATTTAGTTTCAGGGCACAAGGGTATCGGTAAGTAGTACCTGGTAAGTGTCTCCATAGGTCACGTCTAAAGCGTCGACAACATTTCGTTACAAACTAGAGACGGTTCTAACGTACTCCTGACTTAATGACACTCAGTACTAAAGGGGTCTTGACTATCTTGAGGAAGAACATGTTGGTCCGAGTATATAGAGTTATTGTCTCAAAGACGATCCCTTTCAGGTCCATTTGAAACTATGTCTTTGTAAGGAACTTCAAACTAAACCGTGTTTTACTGAGTCTAAGGAGACAACGGAATGACATACTAAAAATAGGGTAACCACCCTCTTTGACAGTAAACAGGGAATTTATGTGAGTACGTTATTAGATAACGATAAGGGGAACTCTCGAATTGGTCGTTCTAAATACTGAACTTAGTCCTGTAAGGTACATTCCGAGCTCCCTTTAAGCTACCGAACAAACCCGAATGAAGACGACCGAAAGAGATTGAAACCCAGTTTATAAACGATCCCGTTTTAAAACAAAGAAAAGTACCGACTCCAGACCGAGGTGTTCACCATTGTCACTTATTTGACAACGTTCAGAAAGGTGAGTGTAGTACAATAAACCAACAAAATTAACGAATAGATTTACGACCACGAAGGACGTCAGTAGTCAAACTCAGTAAAGGAAGTACTTCGGTAGAGGTCAAGTCTTGTCCCAGGGTACCAGAAAAGACGGAAACGTCTTTTACTTCTCAAAATTCCTACACCGGTGTTACACCACGAAGTATTATACGGAGAATAAAATGTAACAAAAGAAGTATTACAAAGAAAGGGAGGTTCAGATTTTACCACGGGTTAAATCTACTAAATCTCGAACACGGGACCTCTTCCTTCACCGTTGGGTGAGGTCATAAGAACGGATCTCTTAGGGTACCTGTGTCCTAGGACCACCCGACGACAGGTATCCCAGCGTGTCTCAGTCTGTGCTGACTTCGCTGAATCGGACGTACGTACGTAACCTCTTCCTGTACCGATGAGTGACGTCATAATAACGGATCTCTTAGGACACCTGTGCCCTCGGATCACCCGAAGACAGGTATCCCAGTGTGTTTCAACCTGTGTTGACTTTGTTGAGTTGTCGTCGTCGTCGTCGTCGTCGAGACCTTAGTCTTAAAGATGTCAGTATAAGAAAGTGGACGATCAATAAAAAAATTGTGATCCACTCAAGGACCGGACAGATACGGAATTTACGGAGTAGATATTTTATCACTATTATTGTCTTAGTTGGTTTATGGTAATAAACTTTCTGATTTACTCTATTGTAGTGTTCGGGAATTGTGTCACGGACACCGTCATTCACAAGTGAATCACACCACGGTGACGGTAGAAGATCTTCTACCCTTCGTGTCGACACTTAGCGGACAGTTGGTGTCTTCGGATCCTCCACCGTCACGATTTGAAGCCAGTTCGGGGAATCTAGTTCAGGTCTTATAGAGACATCTATCTATATTATGTACAAGTTTTCTGTTTTTATATTATTAACTAAAAGTGTAAGATGTATCATTTAAGTACCAACTAAATATTAAACACGATCCTAAGGGTTTAACATGTAATAAAACTCAATAAAAAAGTTTTGAAAGGACAAAAAATTAGTAATAACTGTAAAATCTCTTCAAAGATGAAGATTTGTTAATAACGATTGAAGTACGTTTACAAATTCTACTGATAGTTTAAACCCTTTTTTTTGTATAGTCTATAAAAAAGGATACACTTGATGACTCAAAACGCCACCAAGTTTAAACGAATGAGTCATGTACCGAAATTTTGAACGTTTAAGTACTATTAGAAAGTGGTCAAACAAGATCTATAAATGTAACATGACAACATCACAGTCAAAATACAACAACAACAGGTACAATCACAAAGTCAAGTTTAATTACCCATAGGTGAACAAAAAGATTACATAAGTATGCTAAGTTAGGTGAAACAATTAAATTAATAGTTAGTTTTATTATCGGATAAGTCATGAACAGAAGTTTACGTAGAGAAGAATTATTGAATGACGAAATTTTTACTCTTTATTAACAATTTTATATGAAAAGTCATAGTCTTATTAAAGATAACTAACGTATGCCATGTGAGACTTTTTATTAAAGTAACATATTCCGTAATTATTAACATATACGACGTAGTAACTTTTGTAATGGTTATCCTCTCTCGAAGTGTACTTAATTTATGACTTATACGTCGGTGGACCTACCGAGTCTGCCATTTCTTGGGTGGACAGTTACGTCCAAGTTAAGGACCCAACCCTTCTAGGGGACCTTCTCCTTTACCGTTGGGTGAGGTCATAAGAACAGACCTTTTACGATACCTGTCTCCTCCGACCACCCGATACCAGGTATCGTAGTGTTTATCAGTCTGTGTTGACTCGTTGACTTGGAACTCATATCTAAACGTTTGATAGGTCTCAGTGAGACCGTGGTTTTCCGTTTTCTCATCTTCACTCTTACCTTTCTCTGTCGTCGGAATTCACTATTACAAATTTTACAGAAAGACACAGTCGAAATTTTCAACAAAAACGACAACAAGTCAGTGATTCAGTACAGGTTAAGAAACGCTGGGGTACTTAACGTCATACGGTCCGAAGAGACAGATAGTGATAGAGGGACTCAAACGAGTTTGAGTACAGGTAACTCAGTCACTATGGTAGGTTGGTAGAGTAGGAGACAGTAGGGAAGAGGAGAACGAGATTTAAAAAGAGTCGTAGTCCCAAAAAAGGTTACTCAGCCGAGAAGCGTTGTCCACTGGTTTCATAAACTCGAAGTTAAAGTCGTAGTCAGGAAGGTTATTTATAAGTCCCAGCTACAGGAAATCCTAACTAACTAAACTAGAGGAACGACAGGTTCCCTGAGAGTTTTTAAAAGAGATCGTGGTATCAAGTTTTCGTAGTTAAGAAACCGTGAGTCGGAAGAAATACCAGGTTGAGAGTGTAGGTATGTACTGATGACTTTTTTGGTATCGAAACCGATTTGTCTGAAAACAACCGTTTCATTACAGAGACCAAAAATTTCGTGACAAATCCAACCAGTATCGAAAAGAAGGTTCCTCGTTCGTAGAAAATTAAATCACGATGTCAGTAGTAGGTGTGACTAAACCCTCGGGTTCTTTTACTTTAGACAGTGACAAAGGTAACAAAGGGGTAGATAAACAGTACCTCGCCTACGGTATTCTGATCTACGGTATTAGAAATAAAAAACTTACGACTCAAAATTCGGTCGAAAAAGTGAGGGGAGAAAGTGAAAGTAGTTCTCCGAGAAATCAAGAAGAACTTAAAGACGGTATTACCACCATAATAGACGTATAGATTCCAGCAACTATAAAGAGGACCTTCAGAACTAAGGTCAAAGAATGGTTCATTCTCAGTAGTTTCGATTCGTAGTAATCTAAGTGTCGGTTAGTTGGAGACGAGGAGGAATATGACAGATAGGATGGGGAGAACAATTACGAAGTAAGGTGTTCTTTGAGAGTACCAACACACAGAGAGACACGGGTCAAGGGTTTTGTTGGTTGAGGACGAAGGAGTGGACCTTAACGACTTAGAAAAGAAGTACACAGAGAAGAAACACGGGATCCCAAAACGAGGAGTTGGACACCACTTACCTGGTTTTTGTCCCCTAAAAGTTTTCAAGTTATAGAGTCCAGGGTATGGTTTAGATGATTTAGACTTAAAAAGAAATTTTCTAGAGGTCGTCGTAAAGTAAGTGAACTCCCAAACTCTTCGTGTAGGGAACTTTGGTGGTGAGTCTTGGTACCTCTTCCTCTCTTATGAGAAAAGATCAGATTTACTTCAAAAGTGGATAACGTTAGTTTAGGTCTAAAAGGGGATTGAGACCTTTGTACGAAAAGCGATGGGAAAGTATTTCTTACAGAGGTGAAACGTAGAGATCTTTCCTTCCTAACCGGAAAGGTAAAACACAGAAGAAGATCCGTAGTTTAACCAATAGTAATAAACCGCTGGATGACCCGTGAACCGAGTCAGAACCTTCTAATAGTCATGACAATTAACAAAGGTATCTGTAAACTTGTAAATGTATATTATGACTATACTGTTTTAAATGGGATGTAGAGAACTTTTTGAACATACGTCCAGTCCTTCGTTGTCAGTCTTGACCAGTACCTTGTGTCTGACCAAGGTTTATCCTTTTCCTCATGTAGTTCAGATATATAACAGTGGTACGAATAAATTGCATATACGTCTCATGTAGTACTCTTTGCGACCCGACCTACTTCGTGTTCGACCTTAGTTCTAACGGCCCTCTTTATAGTTATTGGAGTCTATACGTCTACTGTGGTGGGAATACCGTCTTTCACTTCTCCTTGATTTCTCGGAGAACTACTTTACTTTCTCCTCTCACTTTTTCAACCGAATTTCGAGTTTTAAGTCTTTTGATTCTAGTACCGTAGACCAGGACAGTGAAGTACCGTTTATTTACCCCTTTCTCACCTTTGTCACCGACTGAAATAAACCCCCCCAAGTTTTAGTGACGACTACCACTAACGTCGGTACTTTAATTTTCTGCAAATGAGGAACCCTCTTTTCAATACCAGTTGGATCTATCGTATAATTTTTCGTCTCTGTAATGAAACAGTTGTTCCCAGGCAGATCAGTTCCGATATCAAAAAGGTCACCAGTACACACCTACACTCTCAACCTTATATTTCTTTCGACTCGTGGTTTCTTAACTACGAAAACTTCACACCACAACCTCTTCTGAGAACTCTCAGGGAACCTGACGTTCCTCTAAGTTGGTCAGGTAGGATTTCTAGTCAGGACGCACAAGTAACCTTACTGACTACAACTTCAACTTTCAGGTTATGAAACCGGTGGACTACGTTTCTCCACTAAGTAAACTTTTCTGGGACTACGACCCTTCCTAACTCCCGTCCTCCTCTTCCCCTGCGGTCTCTTACTCTACCGACCTACCGTAGTGACTGAGTTACCTGAACTCAAACTCATTTAAGGTCCTCAACCACTACCTGTCCCTCCGGACCACACGACGTCAAGTACCCCAGTATTTCTCAGCCTGTGCGGACTCACTGATACAGAGTAATAACACATATGCAACTACTAGACTTTTTACTAACTGGAGTGTAAGGGTGAGTTGGATTCGGTGTATTCATAATAAATTAGTAAAGTACGTCTGTAAGAACAGAGGGGTTAATAAAACTACACAGAAACTTCACAAAACTACCGTCACTGTCACACGTACTAAAGAAAAGTCAAAAGTGTCTCGATTCGTCTCTTGCACTGTACAATGAAGGCCAATTCCCAAAGAAACTACTGACTCTTTATAAGTTCCGATGTCTTAATTATGAAACTTAATATTAAGAATGACTTATACTATGTCTTGGGTTATAAAATAATAGTAATAATAGGACTTTACACGTAAAAGGAGTGTGTAAAATCACTGACGAAACATAGCGTAAAATCACGTCTTACGAATCACATTACTTTTACCGTTACCTGGTCTTCAAGATAAAAGGATTTATCGGTACATGATCCATACACGAAACTTAGGTCAATGACTGGGAGTAAGTAAGACAAAGGAATTTCTCTTATTATTATTTCAGTTGGAATACTTCAAATATCGTAAATTATTCTATTTTATATACGTTTTGCAAATGTTTAATTATGTTTAGAGTTGTAAAGAGAGAAATTAGGTAATGAGATTTAATACTAAGAACTATAACTTTAAGTTTAGTAACAAGATTATTCATACCACCGTAACTCATGATCAAAGTTTTCATTTATTGTTGGTTGTTCAAAATTCAAACCTTAATCCGATACTGATACATCAGTGAACATGAAAGATGGGGTGTCCACTTGGTGTCTTTAAAGTTTTAATTGTTCCCTCATCACGTTACTGAGTCTACTGATCCTTTCTAATTTTAACAAAATTTTTCGTCTACATCCGACGGAGTGTTCCCCGTGGTCGTCATTGACTTGTCGTCTCTGCCCTTTCCACTATTCAGTGTCGTTGGAATGAGCGGTTTGTGGACTCGACGAGCCTGGACCCTTCCCGTGTTTTGTGTCAGGGTTGACTTAGACGTGGAGACTCCCGATGGACTCGCGACTTGGACTCGCCGAATCTGGCCCCTCCACGTACGTCGGATCTCGGCTGGAGTCTGCCAAGGGTCGTCTCGTCGCATCTCGGACTCGCCACACGCGGTACTCGTCCCATACGGGTCGTACCGACTCTGTGACGCACGTGTTCGGTCACAATAAAAAAACGACGTAGGGAGGGAGGGGTGTCGCGCTGACTTGTTCACTCGGATTTTTTTTTTTTTCACAGGGGTGACGGGGCGGCACAGTCCTGTCTTCAGTCTGGGACTTCTCTGGTCGTTTGTCTTCTTTAATTTCTCTCCCCTGGCGGAACCTTCTCTGGGGAGTGACGAGTGTTGTGGTCTCTTTCCCGGTCTATATAGAAATGATAAAAATACTAGTAAGAAAAAAGAAAGAAAGAAAGAAAGAAAGAAAGAAAAAACAACTACAACAAAACACCAACAAAAAAGAAGAAGAGAAAAAGAAAAAAAAAAAATTGAAAAATTTTAACAATTCAGGAGATAAAGAGGAAATTAAAAATGAAAATATTGGATGATAATGAAAAGTTTTTTTTTTTCTGGGATAAAAAATTTCGTTTGAGGTATATATCAGAAACACACCAACAACAAACAATTANTAAAAATACTAGTAAGAAAAAAAAAAGAAAGAAAGAAAGAAAAAACAACTACAACAAAACACCAACAAAAAAGAAGAAGAGAAAAAGAAAAAAAAAAATTGAAAAATTTTAACAATTCAGGAGATAAAGAGGAAATTAAAAATGAAAATATTGGATGATAATGAAAAGTTTTTTTTTTTCTGGGATAAAAAATTTCGTTTGAGGTATATATCAGAAACACACCAACAACAAACAATTAAGAACACCGAAAAAAAAAGAAGAAGAAAAGAAATTGTAACATAAAAACTTTTAGGTTGGAGATGAGATCTAAAAATTAGAAACGAAAAACCATAAACAACAGTTAAAACATGTAAATTTTTGGGTTTGTAGTGATGGGTTAAAATGGACTCTCACTCTAATGACCGAACTGGTGAGAGAGGAGGAAACCTGAGAGGAAAAAGAAGTGGTCCACCGGAGACAGAGAAGGGAGGCGGAAAAGAAGAGATGGGTTGAGACACTTAGAGACACACAAGGTGTACCACCTCTTGTGAATTCCTTGACCAATGACCGACCTAGACAGAGAGAGGAAAAGCAAAGGGAGAAAATACGAGGACCGGTGGAGACAGATGAAGGAGGGAGAGTAGAAGGGACATATTGAGGCACTTATGGAGACTCACCAGGTCTGACACCTCGCGTGTATTCCTTCACTAATGACCGATCGAAAACTAGGGTGGAGTAGAGTAAGGTCAGTGGAGATTGATGGAGGAGGGAGAAGAGAAGAGGTACATTGAGTCACTTGGAGAGACTCACAGGGAGTTACACCTCTTTGAAAGGTAGAAATTGGATCTACAAAACAGTAGTCACGACATATCTACCTCTTCAGAACTCCGATGACATTTTTATTTTGACTTTTGGTCTTCGTCCTCCGAAGTCAGGTTTAGGACTCTTGTAGTCTCTTGAGGACTTAGGTCCCTTGCAATTAGCTATCCTCGAGTAGTTTACGGAGGTATGGATGTGACTTTGGTTCGTGGTGGGTTCCCGGTTGTTCAAGGTCTCGTTCTGTATGGTACGTTTAAGAGGTCGTTGTGTCCTTGTGTGGGGACTCGAAATTATATGTCCGTCGAGTTTCAATGAGGTTTTGGTAACTACAGAGTAGTGGGTAATGACCAGTGAGGTAACGTGAGGTCTCTCTTCTTTAGGACGAGGTGGGTGTTCTTGAGGTTGTGTTCGGAGGGATTGGTTCTTTGGAACTGTTCGGTGACTATGTTGGGGTGGGTGTCACTCCTTTGAGGTATTATTTCTCTTGAGGTGTTTAAGGGTCTTATATCTTTCCGGTGGGGTTTACGTCGTTATCCTGGTTCTACTTCTCTGTCTCCTTATGAGTCGTCCATTTCCTTGTCCTCTTTACGGGTGGTTTGGTTTGTTTTCTCCTTCTCTATCCCTTAGACGGACTCTTTCTTAAGGTTTATAACTATCACTTTTACTAGGTTTTAGAAGTTTATTTTTACCTTAGTGTCTATTTATCGGACCTCTGTTCCTAACTCTTCTACGTCCTTTCCAAATTGTTCCTGGATCTTCTTTATTTTTTCTCAGTTATATATTACTTATTGTGTTATTTACTCTAGTCTTTGTGAGACCTCCGTTGTTTATCATCTTATTGCCTCCGTCTTCTATTCTAATCACTTTATCTTCTATCTTACCGTCTTTATTTACTTAGTCTCTCCTTTTTTCTTTTTGCTTAATTTTCTTTACTCCTGTTAGAGTCTCTGGAGGTCCTGTTATACTTTGCGAGGTTGTAAGCTTAATATCCTCAGGGTCTTCTTCTTCTGTTTTTCTTTCTGGTACTCTTTTAGGAACTCCTTTATTATCAACTTTTGAAGGGATTTTACCCCTTCCTTTATTAGTAGGTTCAGGTTCTTTGGGTCTCTCAAGGTTTATTCTATTTGGGTTCCACTTCGTGGGGTTCTGTGTATAATTAGTTTAATTGTCTCTAGTTTGTGTTTCTTGTTTATAATTTTCGTCGTTCCCTTTTTGTTGTTTATTGTGTGTTTCCCTAAGGGTATTCCTATTGTCGACTAGAAAGTTATCTTTGAGAAGTCTGATCCTCCCTTACCGTTCTGTATGAATTTCAGTACTTTCTTTTATTGGATGTCGGGTCTAATGACATGGGTCGTTCCTAGAGTAAGTTTATACTTCCTCTTTAGTTTTCGAAATGTCTGTTTGTTTCCGACTGTCTTAAGTCGTGGTGGTTTGGTCGAGAGGTTGTTTAAGATTTCCTATAAGAGATCTGTCGTTTGTGTTTTTCCCACATATTTGGTCTTGGGTTGTGTTATTTCATTTACCGTTGTCCTAGTATGAATAGTTATTAATGCAATTTGCATTTACCCAACTTACGGGGTTGGTTTTCCGTTTCTGACCGACTTACCTATGTTTCTTTTCTGGGGAGATATACGACGGATGTTCTCTGGGTGGAGTTTTGTTCCCTGTGTATGTCTGACTTTCACTTCCCGACCTTTTTCTATATAGTGTGTTTATCTCTGGTTTTCTTTCGTCCGCACCGTTATGAGTATAGGTTATTTTATCTGAAATTTTGTTTCCGACTCTTTTCTCTGTTTCTTCCGGTGATGTATTACTAGTTTCCTAGTTAGGTTCTTCTTCTATATTGTTAATATTTATATATACGTGGGTTATATCCTCGTGGCGTTATACATTCTGTTTACGATTGTTCATACTTTCCCCTTTAATTGTTATTGTGTCATTATCACCCTCTGAAATTATGGGGTGAGTGTGGATACCTTTCTCGTTGATTTGTCTCTTAATTGTTTCTTTGTGTTTGAAATTTACTATGTTATCTGGTCAATCTGGATTAACTATAGATATCCTGTATACTAATAGAGTTATCTACGTCTCTTCCGGAAACTGTTTTAAGTTGTAGGTAAATACTATTTTTGAGAGGTCTTTCGTCCTTATCTTCCTTGTATGGAGTTGTATTATTTTCGATATATACTGTTTGGGTGTCGTTTGTAATAGGAGTTACCACTTTTTAACTTTCGTAAAGGGGATTTCAGTCCTTGTTCTGTTCCCACAGGTGAAAGTGGCGATGATAAGTTGTATCAAGACCTTCAAAACCGGTGTCGTTAGTCTCGTCTTTTTCTTTATTTTCCTTAGGTTTAACCTTTTCTTCTTCATTTTGAGAGTGACAGACGTCTACTGTACTAGGAGATGTATCTTTTGGGATTTCTGAGGTGGTCTTTTAGTGATCTCGATTAGTTACTTATATCATTTCAACGTCCTATATTTTAGTTGTGTGTCTTTAGGGAACGTAAGGATATGTGATTATTAATCTTTCATCTTTTTCTTTAATTCCTTTGTTAAGGTAACTGGTAACGTTACTTTTCTTATTTTATAAATCCTTATATAAATGGATTTCTTTGATTTCTGGATATATATCTTTTGATGTTTTGTGACTACTTTCTTTAGTTTCTCCTGTGATTATCTACCTCTTTATATGGTACAAGCACCTAACCTTCTTAGTTATATCACTTTTGTTCATGTGATGGGTTTCGTTAGATGTCTAAGTTACGTTAGGGATAGTTCGATGGTCGGTATAAAAAGTGTCTTGATCTTGTTTATTAAAGTTCTAAACATACCTTTATGTTTTTTGGAGCTTATCGGTTTCGTTAGAACTCTTTCTTCTTACCTTGACCTCCTTAGTTGAACGGACTGAAGTCCGAGATGATGATTCGGTGTCAGTAGTTCTCTCATACCATGACCGTGTTTCTGTCTTTATATCTAGTTACCTTGTTTTATCTTACGGGTCTCTATTTAGGTGTGTGTATATCTGTGGAATAGAAACTGTTTCCTCCGTTCTTATATGTTACCTCATTTCTGTTAGAGAAATTGTTTACCACGACCCTTTTGACCAGTTGGTGAACATTTTCTTACTTTGATCTAGTGAAAGATTGTGGCGTGTGTTTTTATTTGAGTTTTACCTAATTTCTAGATTTACATTCTGGTCTTTGATATTTTGAGGATCTCCTCTTGTATCCGTTTTGTGAGAGTCTGTATTTAGTGTCGTCCTAGGAGATACTAGGTGGAGGGTCTTAAGACCTTTATTTTCGTTTTTATTTGTTTACCCTAGATTAATTTTAATTTTCGAAGACGTGTTGTTTCCTTTTATATTCGTTCCACTTTTCTGTCGGAAGACTTACCCTCTTTTATTATCGTTTACTTCGTTGACTGTTTGTTGATTAGAGTTTTTATATGTTCGTTGAATACGTCGAGTTAAGGTCTTTTTATTTGCTGGGTTAGTTTTTTACCCGGTTTCTTGATTTATCTATAAAGAGGTTTCTTCTGTATGTCTACCGATTGTTTGTGTACTTTTCAATGAGTTGTAGTGAGTAATAATCTCTTTACGTTTAGTTCTGGTGTTACTCCATGGTGAAGTGTGGTCAGTCTTACCGACTCTAGGTTTTCAGACGTTCGTGACAAATATTATCGGTCCTGTACCTTTGTTGAATCTACAGGTAGTCGTCTACTTACCTATTCTTTCGACACCATGTATATGTGTTACCTGATAATGAGTCGGTACTTTTTCTTATGTAAACTTAGTCAAGACTACTCTACCTACTTTGACCTCGGCTAATATGTCTCACTTCATTCGGTCTTTCTTTTTGTGGTTATGTCAGATGATTGTGTATATATACCTTAAATCTTTCTACCATTACTACTGAGATACACTCTGTCGTTTTCTCTGTGTATACACATCTCACCTGAAAACCTGAGACTCCCTCTCCCGCTCCCACCCTACTAAACCCTCTTACCGTAACTTTGTACATATGATAGTACGTTCTTTACTTAGCGGTCAGATACAAGCTACGTCCTACGTCCTACGAACCCCGACCACGTACCCTTACTAGGTCTCGCTACTATACCCCACCCTCTACCCTCCGCCCAAGTACAAACCCTTGAGTACATGTGAGCACCACCGAAGTACAGTTACATACGGTTTTGGTTATGTCATAACATTTCATTTTATTTCATTTTTATTTTTAAATTCTTTTTTATAAAATTTTTTTTCGTCTACATTCCATACTTGGAAAGAAGTAAACAAGACAATTCTTTTTCTACATAACGAACTCTAACCCTTACTACTACTCCGTTACGTATAAAAGTCAATCGATATCCGATGACCTGAAAGGGTCCCTTTATTTTTATTACGTGAATTCTCAAAATCCTCAACCTGTCACCTTTGTTCGTTTTCTCTTTTCTTTTCTTTCTTTCTTTTCTTTTTCGTCACATCACTTAAAAATACAGGACAGTTCTAAGTATACAGTTTTAGGATCGTGAATTACACTACAATAATTCTTCACTCCTCTCCACTAACCCAGTAGTTCCACTCCTCACCTCGGGGGTATTTACTCCAATCTCGGGAATCGTTCCTCTGGTTCTCTTAAGGGAGTGGGAAATACGGGACACTCCTGTATCGTTTTTCTATTGACAGATATTTGGTTCTTCTGGGAGTGGTCTGTGCCTTAGACGGTCGTAGGACTAGAACCTAAAAAGTCGGAGACTTGACACTCTTTATTTAGAAATCTTAAATATTCGATGGGTCAGACACCATAAGACAAAGTCGTCGGTCTTGTCCTCTTCCTTCCTTTCTTCCTGTCTCTTACCTTACCTCCTTTTTGCTTTTCTTAGTCACTCCTGGTCCACACTCACTGCCCGAAGTTACGTACATTGAAAGTTCACAATATTACTATATATCAGTTTGTTGAACGTCTAAACCAGTTGTATGTTGTTCTATATGAAATTAGAGATAAAGTTTTAGGAAGAAACTTTTCTGGACATAAAGGGTTTCTACAGGTGTCGTACAGGGCAGTATGGACGAGTAGGTGGTACACTTGAACGACGAGGCACTTCTGAGTCTTAGACAAAGAGTTCGGAGGGTCTTGGACCGGGTTACGGTACGTACTGATGAAATTCGTTGTCTTATTACTACGACATGTTGTCTTAACTACGACACGAGTAAAGGTGTTTTAGGGAATTATGTGGAACGTCGAGACGAAAGACAGAGATCCTTCTGTCGTTGACAAATTCTTCACATGGTGGGAGTCTAGTGGTATTGACCCTTTTCGGTCTCCAGACTCCGAAGTCTACTTACTCATTTCTTCGACAGAACTCTCATTTAGGAGATAGGGGTCTGTGGTGTCGACCCCTAGTCCTTGTTTGAACGGTCTGCTCACGAATATTTTAAGAAGTCAGTATCTTAACACTCGTCTTGTTTAGAAACAAAATGCAGTGACTCTAAATCCCATCAAAAAGTCTATCGTTTTTTTATTGGTCTATATTTTGTTTGTATAGAATTCTATATGTTGTTTAAAGATGTTTAATCATTCTTTTTCTGTCTAATGGGGTTTAAATTTTACACTTTTGTTAAATTTGTACGTGAAAATATTTTCTCCTATAGGTTGACCGACCATTTGTATACTTTTCTACGAGTTATTAATCCTTAGTCAATTTTAGTACTGCTCTATAGTGATGTATGGACGGTCTTACCGATGTTAAATTTTCAGACTGTTATGGTCGTAACCCTTTCCTACACCTGGTTGATCTGTCTGTGTGACTTCCGTCCTTATATTTCAGCATGTTGGTGAATTCTTGTTGCAAACGGTCGGTGAAGACTTTATTTGGAGGTATACGAGACGTACGTACAATTCAACGAAGTCAGTACAGGCTGAGACACGTTGCGATACCTGACATCGGGTGGTCGGAGGAGACAGGTGTCCCAAGAAGTCCGTTTCTATGACTTCATTCAATGGTAAGGGAAGAGGTCCCCTAGAAGGACTGATTCCAAAGTTTGTGCACAGAGAATGCAAAGGACGTAACCGTTCGTCCAAGAAAGGTGATCTCGGTGGACCCTTCGGGATCCTAAGATATTAAGACTTATGTGGATTTTTGACATCAAAATATAGGCGGTTTTCTGTACTTGTTCTTATAGGTGACGTAGAAATTGGTATTAGTGGTCTTTAACTTTTGTAGAGTTTGTGTAGTTGTCATTTTACTTATTTCCTAATACCATACTATAAGTGTATGATTTTATCATGTGTCGTTATTTTAGTGTGTATGTATATGTGCAATTATAATACAGTATAGGATATTGAAATGTAAACGTAATAGTATCTCATATATAACTATATATACGTGTCTACTTAGAGTCATAACTTTCTTTCTTTAGTCTAACTTTCTTATATATCTGACTTACTAAAAGTGAGTATACTTAAAGTTTTTGTTCCCTTTGAGAAGACGTTATTATTTCGGGTCTTCTCACGGTAACTTCCCATGTGGGTTCTCCTCCTTATTTCAGGTAATCAAGGGAGGAAAGTCCAGTACCCCAAACTTAACCCGATTAGGGTGGGAACCAGAAGGGAACACCGAGTCACCATTTCTTAGACGGACGGTTATATTTCTGTACCCAAACTGGGAACCCAGTCCTTCTAGGGGACCTCTTACTTTACTGTTGGGTGAGGTCATAAGAACGGACCCTTTAGGGTATCTGTCTCCTCGGGCCCCCAATATTAGTGACCCCAGAATTTCTCAACCGTACTAGATAAGTTGTTGTTAGGGTGGGAATCAAGGTCCCTAAGTCAAGTCAGGTCAAGTCAGTGAGTCAGTACAGACTGAGAAACTTCGGGGTACTTAGTGTCGTGCGGTCCGGAGGGACAGGTGGTAGTTGGGGGTCTCAAGTGAGTTTGAGTACAGGTAGCTCAGTCACTACGGTAGGTCGGTAGAGTAGGAGCCAACAGGGGAAGAGGAGGACGGGGGTTAGGGAGGGTTGTAGTCTCAGAAAAGGTTACTCAGTTGAGAAGCGTACTCCACCGGTTTCATAACCTCAAAGTCGAAATCGTAGTCAGGAAGGTTTCTTGTGGGTCCCGACTAGAGGAAATCTTACCTAACCAAACTACAGGAACGTCAGGTTCCCTGAGAGTTCTCAGAAGAGGTCGTGGTGTCAAGTTTTCGAAGTTAAGAAACCACGAGTCGGAAGAAGTATCAGGTTGAGAGTGTAGGTATGAACTGGTGACCTTTTTGGTATCGAAACTGATAAGTCTGGAAACAACCGTTTCATTACAGAGACGAAAACTTATACGAGAGATCCAACCAGTATTGAAAAGAAGGTTCCTCATTCACAGAAAATTAAAGTACCGACGTTAGGAACCGTGGATAATTTATTTGATTAAGTTGTCAGAAGTAACTTATGGACACCCTCCAGGTCCCTTCAAGGGATGAAAGTATCCAGAATGTAAGATTTCACCGTACACTGGCTAGTGACAACTATAAATGGACTCTAGGGTAAGATCCGTAAAAAAGATCTTGACAATCCTTTCTCCACACGACAGAAGGTGACTCCGGGACACCAAAATCCTTGACGACACTCGGTGTAAGTACTATATTCCTTTGTCTGATCGACTTTTAATTCAGTCGTATCTTCTTTTATTTTTCCCCCGTACTTAGATGACTTCGGGGTTTAATTCAGGATAAAAGTCGGTGTGATCTTCGACCTTATCGGGACCTGGAAAACCAACACACTTCGTTAGTTCAGGGTCAAACTCCATCCATAAAAAAAGTCAAACGTTTGTTTTAAAAACCGATTAAGACACGGATTGTTATCTTCGTGGAACTTTCCTTTGTAGAATCTTTATAAAATCTTTAATCAACCGTTTCTTCGGTGTGATCTGAGTTTTCAAATTCAGGTGGTAATATAGTATATCGATCCTTACTCTTTTTGTTCGGTGTCTGTAACTCAAAAATAACGTGATCAGTCGAGTTTAGTTTAGGGGAAGTTCAGAAAGTACGAGAACAAACTTCCAGTAGTATAAGGGAGAGTCAGAGGTTGAAATAAAAATTATAAACTTAGGTAAGTAAAAGGAGAAATTTACTAACTTACCCAAACTAAATGGGTGTCATTGGAGTTAAGAAAGACCCTTACACTCAAATAGGAGGAAAGTAAGATCCTATGGACCTCTTCTTTTAGTTTTGTGTAGAGACTTCGTGTGAGATCGTAAGGAAGACCGGAATAAGATCGAAACGTCGTACTCCTCACAAAGTTGTGAACATAATAAAGAAGAATATAGAAGACTAAAAGAATACCATTCTCTCTCCTGAACTTGTTTAGAAGTAGAAAGACAAGGTCTTCTGATCTTCCGGTTTCTTCGGAGGAAAGATCAATCGATCGACAACGACTCACTTGGGATCTTCTCTTTTCTTTCATAACCCTTCCTCTAAGACGGTTTCCTAAAACTACAGTTTGATCTGTGTTACCATCAATTCCCTATGTCATAGTTTATAGAAGTATAAGGTGTTTTAGTGATCAAGTTGGTTTGAACCGTTACAATAATTTACATGAACATATTCTACAAAAGACTGAAATAATTGTGTAACACCATCCGTAATCCTAACAAGTGTTAGACCCCGCTACCGACCTCACGTGAAAGGATGATAGTCGGAGACTACACCGGTCTACTGAACGAAAATGGTTACTTTATACTTACCTTCACTAAAGGTGGTTCCGTCTTCGAGATTCCCCTATCGTCTAGAATCGGTGTAGTACTAAAGGGAGACGGTGTCTCGGACCCTTTTAATATCTATAATCTATAAAACAGGTGGATTGGATGGTCTCTTCATACTATTGTTGTACCTTTCTCTTAAGGATCCTTCAGGTGTCACTAGTCTTACTTTTTTATTTGAACATCAAAATGTGGTGAACTTAAAACACCAACAATATATTCAGGTCTAAGAAGTTTCTTTGTTTCGGTTATCCTACATATACTTCTCTGAATAAAATTCCTTGCCCGAGTACGTCGACACCCTAGACCATTCATGTTTTAGACTTCCCGTCCGACCGTCCAACCTCTAGGTCCATTCTCAACTATAATCTAAGAACCCAGATTTAGGTGTCCCGTCCGATCGTCCCACCTTTGAGTCCGTCCTAAAGTTAAGTTCACCACTCTATCTTAAGGTAGAAGAGGTTCTTGGGAGTCAAAACGAGAATTCCGGAAGTCAAATAACCTACTCTAGACGGTGTCCTACCTCCTATTATACGAAATGAATCTCAGTTGACAATGATTATGATGAATGTAGATGTTTCATGGAAGTCTCGTTGTAGACCTCATGACAAACTATTTTTTTTTTGAACCGTGGTATTGGATCGATTCGACTGTACATTCTACTTGATATATCAACAAAGATGACACGACATTAAGTCGAGTTTGACTGACTTTTTCGTAAACGACATTTTGAGAATCTTTAATGTTTTGTTATAGATTTTTATTGTTAATGAAAATAAAATAATATTTCTAGACTATATTTGTAAAGTGACATGAAAGAAAGTTAGTAAAAGAATATGTTGTTTTAAAAAAGGAGATGTAAATTTTTTAATCATCTTGTGTAAAATATCACGTAATTACTTAGGAAACCATGGACTTATCAAATATACTTATCTTTCGTTAGGTCACAATATACTGGAAACGATTGTAGATTACATAATTATTTTTATTTTTAATGTTATCTATATACGTATGGTGAACGTCTTGGTTATTATTAGTAAATTGTGTAAATCAAAAAGGTTGTACATCGGGAGCCGATGTTTAAATCGACTGAGACGATCAGTGTCTTATACGTTTAATTTACAGGATCTAATGAGATTTATAAAATTAGTTGAAAAGAGTGTCTCTTTTAGGAGTGTAATAATATTAGTATTTCGGTTTTCTGTGAATTTAACTTTGATAAATTTTCACGATTCACCCTCTCCCTCTCCCACCACACTAAACCCTCTTACCGTAACTTTGTACACATTATAGTATATACTTTGTTTAGTGGTCAGGTCCAAGCTACGTACTATGACCTACGAACCCCGACCACGCTGGGTCTCCCTACCATTCCCCTTCCTCCTCCCTCCCCCCAAGTCTTACCCCTTGTGCACATATGGACACCACCTAAGTACAACTACATACCGTTTTGGTTATGTTATAATATTTCATTAATTGGAGGTTAATTTTATTTATTTAAATATAATTTTTATTTTTATTTTCACGATTCATATCACTTAAAGTTAATTAAAAGAGATGATAGTAAAAAAGAATAAGACTGAGACTAAAGAATAAGAAGGTTCTCGATGTCACAATGAAACACACGGATTTCTCACTCAAACTTAAGTCCGTCTTCTACTACTCATTTCTAAATCCTGACCCCTGGTTCAGAACCCACATAGAAGGTTCTTCTAAGATGGATGTAAATAATCGACCGATTCGACCAGGACAAATATCTAGAGTATGTAATATGTCATAATCTTAAAAGTTGACATTAGTTAGGATAAAAAATTAGACACACACACAGACACACCCGTCTCCTCCATATGTTCAAGATAATATTAGTAATAAAATATTATGTCGTACCATTTTCAGATGGAATTTTATTAACAAGAGTCAAAAAATATAATATGTAATCTATATTCGGAAAAAGTGTTGACGACGAAGACTCTCCCAGGACAAGTCGGTTTAAGTTTCTGGTAAAGAGTTAATAAAGTGACCTTAACATAAAAAAAGAAAAATAGTTGGTGACTCTGAATGTTACAATATAGTTTTCACAACAAAAGTACAGATATTTGAAAACTTTGTATTAACAGTACAATTTAAAGATATATTTAAAGATACCATTCTCATATCGTGTCAAAATTGTTTAAAACACACATAGTGTTTTGTCCACTATAAGACACCACAAAGAAACGATTGTTAAAAGTTGTGTGGAAAACTTTAAAGAACCTTAGAAGGGTTAGTTCCCTAGATTAGGTGCAGAGGACGTAACCACGTTCCTAAGAAATGGTGGACCTGGTGGACTCTTCAGATAGTGATTTTACTTTTACTAATTTTTACTCTCTTTTTTATAAGTCTAAATTTGTTAATCTAAATACGTATTAACTTTTGATTGAAGTTCTAAACCTTTTTTACGTTTCAGAGGAGATTTCGATATTTAAAATCTTTCATTATTCCTTTGGTAGTTTTCCTTTATAAATCTTGAACTATTCTAGATGTTAACTAGATCTTCCCTTTTACTCGTTTTGTCTGTCATGTCATGTAAAAAGTTTACCTTGTATCGTCATAATTTTATAACAGAATTCATATGTTTAATTTTGTCAGACCTTTACCATTTCCCTTTCTTTTTACCTGGTTAGTGATTCCGTTGGGTGAGGTCATAAGAACGGACCTCTTAGGGTACCTGTCTCCTCTGACCAACCGAGGACAGGTATCCCAGTGTGTCTCAACCTGTACTGACTCCGTTGAATCGTATCGCATCGCATTCCGTGTAATTTAAAAATATACTTTTTACCTAAAAAGTTGTTTATCGTAACCCTGTTTATAGATCTATAAACCCCTATTTACTCGTCTAATATAACGATGAAGTATCAAATATGATTTTGTTTAAGGTCCTTCCTATTTTAATTTACATAAAAATTACTTCGTTATTTTCACGATGTTCTACGATAATTTATAAAAAAAGAACCCCTTACTGAACTGAAAGAGTCATAAAAAATAGATCGTTGTTTCCATCTTTAGTATTTCCCCTTATAATTACAAAATTGTCTTTGTAAATATTTTTGAATTTTTTATAGATTTTTATTGTAAACTTTCAATTTCCATATTAGAAGTTTTAGTAGTTCCAGTACTTTCTGTTCCTTACTGACTCCCCCAACGGTGTTTACCTTTTCTTGGTTTCTCCATGTTGTTGAGTCACGTTACTGTAACGATCTTTTACCTTTCTAGGTTTACTTTAGACATGACATTATCTTAACATGGTTGTAATATGAGAGTCAAAACTATTGACAAGACACCAAAATTCTGTTGTTTCCCTTTCCACTGTACCCCATATACCCTTAAGAGACATAATAAAAATGTTGATGAGATATTTAGATTTGTCTTTTTCAACCCTCTTTTTGTGACTTTCTTTTCTGTTTCACACTTTTAATAACTATTAAAATTTACTCAATACTTTCTGATCATAATAATTACATTTTTATAGAGGAAATGTTGGATTTATAGGTAGTTGTCTATTTATCTACTTCTTCTACACCATATATATGGTTTTCTTATGATAAATTGGTATTTTTACTTTCTTTAAAACGGTAAACATCGTTGTACCTACCTGAACCTCCCGTAATACGATTTAATTTATTCAATCTCTTTCAGATTATGATATTCTAGAGTGAATACACACCTCAGATTTTCTATGTTGTTTGTACTTTTATTATTTTTTCTTCGTCTGAGTATCTCTTGTCCGATCACCAATGATCACCCCTTCCCCTCTCCCCGTTGAGTCCCCGTCTCCTTATCTTCCATGTTTGATGACTACATTCAACATTCTGTCCGAGTCCTAAATAAAGTGTTGTACCCCTTATATCAGTTATAAAATAAATTGATATTCACCTCAAATTGGAAATTTTTAACACTTAGTGTTATAATATGTGAACTTTGAATGTATTATAGTGACATAGTTGATATGAAGTCTATTTGAAGACATTCAGACATAAGTTTTCCTTATGGTATTATATTTTTACTAAGTTACTTTGGTCGTTTATTTAGTGCATTCTTTATAATTATTTATTGGTATAATTTTACACTTTCACAATCAAAAAGTCAGCACAGGTTGAGAAACCCTGGAGAATGTGATATCGGGTGGTCCAAGGAGACAGGTACCTTAAGAGGTCCCTTCTTATAATCTTACCCAGAGGTAAGGGAAGAGGTCCCCTAGAAGAGCTGGGTTCCTAGTTTAATTCCAGAGGACGTAGCGTCCTTCTAGGGAATGGTACACTCGGTGGTCTCTTCGGTTTTTTTTTTTTTTTGGCCCAGAAGAGACTACCGAGTGTACCATTTCTTAGACGGACGTTACGCCCTCTACGGCCAAACTAAGGACCCAGTCCTTCTAGGGGACCTCTTCCCTTACCGACGGGTAAGGTCATAACGGACCTCATAAGAACGGACCTCTTAGGATACCTGTCTCCTCGGACCACCCGATGTCAAGTGTCCCAGAGGTTTCAGCCTGTACTGACTCACTGTTTCGTGTGTGTATGTATGATTTTATAAAGTTGAGTTCATTTATGGTGATAATTTATGGTAAAGTAGGTATTTTAACGGTCTATAAAATCTTAGATTTATAGGTTAGATTTATTTATTTATAGGTCAGAATCATCCTACACCACCACCAAATCAACGATTCATATATCGAAGATTTATGGAAGATTATATTCTGATTATTTTATTTAGTACTGACTAAGGATTTACCCTTTAATCTGTTAGTAATTTTCACTATAACGTCTCATTTTTAATTCTTATATTTTATAATTATGATAAAACTATATATTTTTAAGACTATAATTCTGATAGAAATGGAAGTAAAAACAAAAGGACTTTTTTTCGAAATTGAAAAATAAAAATTTAAATTTTAATTATCTTATAATGTCGGTCCTTATATTCTCTTCGTTTAGGATACGTTTGTTCTGACCTTTTATCTCCCTTGTTTCGCTTTTTTTTTTTTTTTAACAGTCGATTCAACTCTTTCCCGTCTTCATCCACCTAATCTCACTAAATCTTTACCAGGAACTGACCTCTCATACGGTCCACACCGCCTATGGACTATTGACTATACACAATCTTCCTTTGTGTCTACTTTCTACAGTCCGATATATTCCTTCGTTCTTGATCCTCACAAACTGTGTTCCGAAAAGTGTTACACTGGTTTTTGACTATCAAAAAAAAGTCATAATTATAGTAACTGAAGTAGTGACAGTATTAATAATTCTAGTTTAACTCCGAGTCTCTCTAATTGACTAAACGAGGTCTGGTGGGTTGATCTTTTCTTAGGGACGAGATTAAACTTAAGATTAGATGAGTTGAGGTTCCGGAAATAGAGAACCTGAGTAAATCTTTTAAACCCCGTTACCTTGTGATCGTAGTCTTACGTTTTTTTACTTCACAACGGAGGTGGGTCAAACCCCTAGGTCTTAACGACAAGGTTGTGTAAAAAAAGAAAAATTATCGTTAAAGAGTCCACCACAAATCCACTACGATCACCACTTCCAACTACGATTTCGACTACGAGGTTTTGAGACCGGTGGACTATGATCCTTTTGTGGGACTACGACCCTTTCTAACTTCCGTCTTTCTCTTCTCCCACAGTTTCCACTCTACCAATCTATCGTAATGGTTGAGTTATCTGTACTTAAACTCGTTTGAAACCCTCCCTCGTTTTCTGTCTCTTGACATGAGAAACGAGACACCACTGGATTTACTCTTCCTTTAGGTTTTATCTCCCTTATACACATATGAATCTCGACTAAGTAAAACGATATGTCGTATTTGATTGTGTTGTAAAACATTTCGTTGATATGAGGTTATTTTTAATCAAATTTTTTATTTATTTTCGAATGTTCTCCTATAAGATAAAGTAGTCACTAAAGTGAGAAAGGTCGTGTCGACCTGGTAAATTCTACAAAGGTAGGGGTGTTAGGGGTGTAACACTTTAGACTTTTCTGTAAAGGAATGGAGGGAGGTAAACGAAAAGGTTTGAGGGCTCAAACGACAAGAGGATCATGAAATTAAACTCTGTTGTTAATCCTAAAGGAGACGTCAGACAGAGAAGATCAAGTTATTAAAAATGAGAAACGAATTTAAGATGCAAGAGTCAATGACACTAATAGGTGAACCTAAAACTGTTATTACTGAAGTTTTAGGTAGTGGGAACAAGAGAAAAGTCGAGAGAGGTACAGAAAAAATTGCAAGTAAATAAATAAAATAAAATCGTTACGACCCAGAATCAATGACGTGTCCGAAAAGAGACCAACACCTCTCGCCTCCGATGAAACATTAACGGTACTCGTCGGAAGAGTAACGTCACCGAAGAGAACAACACTTCGCGGTCGAGATCCCACGTACCTGAAGTCATCAACACCGAAGACCCGAGAACTTCTGTCCACGTCATCAACACCGTGTGTCTGAATCAACAGGACTCCGTATACCCTAGAAGAGTCTAGTTTCTAGTTTGAGCACTGCGGACGTAACCGTCCACCTGACAAATGGTGACTCGGTGGTCCCCTCGGGAGAACTTCAGAAGTAAGACTAAATAAACGAAAAACGAACCTCAAGAATGTATTTATAAGAAAGTCACCCTATCTATTTATCATCTATAAGAAACCATAGAACTGATAGAACTGTAAAAAAAAGAATAGGTATGTCAATTCACAATATGAACCCAACGGTAGGAAAAACGCTTGACAAGACACGGACAATGGTGGGTGGTGAAAGATCGAAGGTCACAAAGTATACTTTTAGTCTATGACTAAAATAAAAAAGATGAAAGAACTTGTGGTAATAGATTTTAAGTCACCCATAAAAGGTAAAAGTATTATTTAAAAATTAAATAAATAACAAAAAGAAGTTAATAAAAAGAAGTTAACAAAAGAAGAAGCCTTTTGAAAAAAAAATTGTATGACCCATAGGACCAAGGTAAGAGGTTCTGAGGAAAAGAATTATTACAGGTAGAGAACGAAAAACACACCCACAAAACTCTATGTCCAAAGTGGGTGATGGTCTTTCATCTCTCAAGGATACTTAGTAAAGTATCCGTCTGTACTGTACTTTACTTCTATTAGGGGGTTGAAAGATTTACAAGGAAATACGGTAAAACAAAGATACTTTCTGGAAGTGATCATATCATTGTCGAAAAAAGTATTTTCACTTTTAAGAAAACTAAAGAAAACCAACCTCTTTTGTCCATGATTACTTCTAGAAAGAACTTTCATTTCACCACCTTTGTCTTTACTAGTCTTTCTTCTCGTTATACAGATAAATATGGTTCGGGATGGATTCCAGAGTCGATACTGGGGAGGGAAAAAATGAAGACTGATCTACGAAAAAATCAAGGGGACAGTACAAATATTTCTCTAACTCTAACAAAAAAACAAAAAACAAAAAAAAAAAACCATAAACTGAGAAATATCCACTAGAAAACCAGAAGGGTCCACCACGATCACCATTTCTTGGTAGGACGTTTACATCCTCTACGTTCTCTACACTCAAGTTAGGGACCCAACCCTTCTAGGGGACCTCGTCTCGTACTGTTGAGTGAGGTCATAAGAACGAACCTCTTAAGGGTACCTGCCTCCTAGGAGTACCCGATGTCAGGTATACCAACGTTTCTCAGTCTGTACTGACTTCACTGAACCATGTGTGTGTCCACTAAAAATGTAATTTTATTTTTATAACAGATTGAAGAGAAGTCACAACAAGGAGACCCTTGGTTCACAAGACACAGAAGACAAACAAAAAAGAGACAGACTACTGAAATAAACGGACTACTCACCTAGATTCCGGGTTGACAAGTCCACGGGATTCACCGTAGTGGTGAAAACAACCGTTCTTCGTGTCTCCAGAGACATGTACACACGGGAACCGGTGTGTGTACCGTATCTTCTTTGGGAAAGACGAAATGGTAGAGGGTTTGATGGTCTGACCTTTTTCGACCGTCTAACGTCGCCCGTAAACGGGTAGAAGTCCTCTTCCCCTCTAGTAAGTGAACACCCTGAAACGGTTTCGAGAATTATGAATTTTGTACTAGACACCCGATCGTCATCGTTTAACTTTTAAACTTTTTTACAATCTGGTCCTAGACCAATCACTTCGAGTCATAACGGGTTGTACAAACTGTTAATGAGGGTGGTTAGTCTAACCTGTCTCAGTAGTAATCTCAAAACACAATACGGGGTCGTGTGTATGTATGTGAACAGTCTCACATAATAAAGAGCAACTTAAGTTAGACGGATGTTAATACTGATTATTGTATCTTATGTTAATCACATTGACTAACGGTTACGTCCTCTAAGTCCAAACGAGGGACCCCTTCCTTTACCGTTGGGTAAGGTTATAAGGACGGACCCTTTAGGGTACCTGTCTCCTAGGACCACCCGACATCAGGTACCTCAGCGTTTTCCCAACCTGTACTGAATCGTTGATTTGTTGTTATTACTTCCGTTGTCACATAAGTTCCTTGGGGTCCTAATATTTTAGTAGTACGAAGTGTATATTAAACTCTAAGTCTTAAAGTCATTGTGAAAGGTTACAAACATCCTAATACCCTAAATATCACAGTATATCAAAAAGATTACTTGTCTAAGATCCCTTTCGTTGAATATTTCGAATCAGTATTAAAGACTTTACTTGAAATTGAGTTCTCGGGTTGATTTAAAATTAGTTACTGACGGAAGTTTATAATTTTCTTGTTCTTTAAATTATCCGAATTTCGTACAATTCGTGTCACTACCACGTGTTCGTGACTCCGACGATGACTCTCCTCGTCGGGACACGGGCTCCAGTCCCCTCCGTCGACACGTAACGACCTCGTCGGCACTTCTCTATGGGGTGTAGGTTCCGTTCTCTTTGTGTTCATTCTACCATCTACGACTCTCTCCCGTAGTCTCCCGTCTGTCTGACTTTGGTGTCAGTGTCTGTTGATCGGTTAGACTAGTGTACCTGGTGTCGGAACAGATTGAATTACTTTGATTCGATACGACACACCCCGGTGGATTCTTCCCGTCCAGTACCACCTATCGAAACTGTCTTACACCAGGTGACCTCTTCCCTTACCGTTTGGTGAAATCATAAGAACGGAATTTTTGGGGTACTTATCATCCTTTTCCGTTTTTCTATCCTGTGACTTTCTACTTGAGCGGTCCAACCATCCACGGGTTATACGATGACCTCTAGTCACCTCTTTATTAAGGTCTTTCTTACTTCCCTACCTCGGTTTTGTTTTTGTTATGGGTCAACACCTACCCTGACCACTATCTTCCTTCCAGACTACGACATTTCTCGTTATAACGTATCCTTGGACCTTACATTCGAGGTACTTAGTTCCGTTTAACCTTCACCAATTTGTCCTCTACTGTTATCACTTGCAACTGTAAGATCCTTAGTCGCTTGATTATACCCTGACCTTACCCACTTAAATTAAGTCTAATGGTAATATAGATGATGCCACCCGTCCTTAGGGAATCTTCTTTACCTCCTCGGTAGTATCAGTTGTTTTCTCAGGCTTTACGTCATGTACCTACGTTAGAGTTTTTGCTGTCTTACTAGAGACAAGTAAAGGTTCCGTTTGGTAAGTTATAGTGCCATTAGGTTCGGATACGGGGTTGGTCATTGCGACTTCTTCGACTTCAACTTGTTAAGATACTTCTCGATGTTCTGGAAGATCTTGATTGTGGGGTTTTTCTACAGGAAAAGTAATATCCCCTGGTCTTACGTTTTCATCCTTCACTTCTTTGTTGACCTCATTGTCCGTTTAATCCGGAACCTCATACCTTACTTCGTCCCGTTTCCGATTGTCTTAAGACGGTTCTCTTGTGTGACCAGTATCGTTTGTGGGAGAAGGTTGTTGTGTTCTCTTCTGAGATGTGCACCTGTAGTGGACTACCAGTGTGGCTTTAGTCTAACTAATAAAAAAAACGTCGGTTCTTAGATATATATCAGTTTTGTTTGTTCTGGTCCTGGACTGACACCGAGTCTAGTACTTGAGGAATAACAGTTTAAGTCTGAATTTAACTTCTTTCATCCCTTTTGGTGATCTGGTAAGTCCATACTGGATTTAGTTTAGGGAATACTGATATGTCACCTTCACTCTTTATCTAAATTCCCTGATCTAGACTATCTGTCTCATGGACTACTTGATACCTGCCTCCAAGCACTGTAGCATGTCCTTTGTCCTTAGTTCTGGTAGAGGTTCTTTATCTTTACGTTTTTCCGCTTTACCGATAGACTCCTCCGTAATGTTTATCGACACTTTTCTTCCCTTCGTTTTTCGTTCTTTTCTTTTCTATATGGGTAAACTTACGTCTCAAGGTTTCTTATCGTTCCTCTCTATTCTTTTGGAAGGAGTCGTTTCTTTATCTCCTTTTGTTATCTTACCCTTTCTGATCTCTAGAGAAGTTCTTTTAATCTCTATCGTTTCCTTGTAAAGTACGTTTCTACCCGAGCTATTTCCTGTCTTTTCCATACCTGAATTGTCTTCGTCTTCTATAATTCTTCTCCATCGTTCTTATGTGTCTTGACATGTTTTTTCTAGTGCTGGGTCTATTAGTGCTACCACGTGAGTAAGTGGATCTCGGTCTGTAGGACCTTACACACTTCAGTTCACCCGGAATCCTTCGTAGTGATACTTGATTCGACCACCTCCACTACCTTAAGGTCAACTGGATAAAGTTTAGGACCTTCTACTACGACACTTTCACGACGTGAGCTATACGGTCGTTTAAACCTTTTGAGTCGTCACCGGTGTCCTGACCTTTTCCAGTCAAAAGTAAGGTTAGGGTTTCTTTCCGTTACGGTTTCTTACGAGTTTGATGGCGTGTTAACGTGAGTAGAGTGTACGATCATTTCACTGCGAATTTTAAGAGGTTCGGTCCGAAGTCGTTATGTACTTGACACTTCAAGGTCTACAAATTCGACCAAAATCTTTTCCATCTCCTTGGTCTCTAGTTTAAAGGTAGTAGGTGACCTAGTAGTTTTTTCGTTCTCTCAAGGTCTTTTTGTAAAGACGAAATAACTGATAAGGTTTCGGAAACACACCTAGTGTTCTTTGACACCTTTTAAGACTTTCTCTACCCGTATGGTCTGGTGGACTGGATGGAGAACTCTTTGGACATACGTCCAGTCTTTCGTTGTCAATCTTGACCTGTACCTTGTTATTCAACCAAGGTTTATCCTTTTCCTCATGCAGTTCCGACATATAACAGTGGAACGAATAAATTGAATATACGTCTCATGTAGTACTCTTTGTGACCCGACCTTCTTCGTGTTCGACCTTAGTTCTAACGACCCTCTTTATAGTTATTGGAGTCTATACGTCTACTGTGGTGGGAAAACCGTCTTTCACTTCTTCTTAAGTTATCGGAGAACTACTTTCACTTTTTCAACCGAATTTCGAGTTGTAAGTCTTTTACTTCTAGTACCGTAGCCAGGGTAGTGAAGTACCCTTTACCTCTTTGTCACCTTTGTCACTGACTGAAATAAAAACCCCCCGAGGTTTTAGTGACGTCTACCACTGTCGTCGGTACTTTAATTTTCTGCGAATGAGGAACCTTCATTTCAATACTGGTTAGATCTGTCGTATAATTTTTCGTCTCTGTAATGAAACGGTTGTTTCCAGACAGATAAGTTCCGATACACAAAAGGTCATCAGTACATACCTACACTCTCAACCTGATATTTCTTTCGACTCGTAGTTTCTTAACTACGCGAAAAAAAAATTAAAAAAATAAAAAAATAAAAAATAAAAAAAAATTAAAAAAGAGATCCGTATGTTCAAAATAAAAAAATAAAATAAAAAAAATTTAAAAAATNCGAATGAAGTGAGACATATTAGCCGAGGTCAAAGTAGGTAGAGTAGTCTTGACTAAGTTTACTTAAGAAAAAATGCCGACTCATTATGAGGTAAAACGAAAACTTGACACCACAACCTCTTCTGAGAACTCTCAGGGAACCTGACGTTCCTCTAGGTTGGTCAGGTAGGATTTCCTCTAGTCAGTACCCACAAGTAACCTTCCTGACTACAAGTTCACCTTTGAGGTTATGAAATCGGTGAACTACGTTTCCCGACTCAATAACCTTTTCTGGGACTACGACCCTTTCTAACTCCCGTCCTCCTCTTCCCCTGATGTCTCCAACTCTACCAACCTACCGTAGTGGATGAGTTACCTGTACCCAAACCCACATGAGACCCTCAACCACTACCTGTCCCTCCGGACCTTACGAAACGAAGTACCACAGTGTTTCTCAGCCTGTGCTACCTCACTGACTTGACTTGACTCTCGTAGAATACCTTGACTTTAGCTGGACTTTCCGTGTTTTTATTATCCAGTTTCCAGATTTTTAGATACCTTGAAATGTTTTACATAAGTGTTTAAAGAAGAAGGAAGGAAGTTAGAATATCAATCTATAATATTTCGAGAGGTAACAAGACGAAAAAGAAAAGGTGTCTTTCCCGATAAATTACTATGTGAAATTAAGTAAACAAAATTCTATAAAAGTCTTCAGGTTAAACCCAGGAAAAAAGATACAGTTACAATTCATTAGATTATAGAAAGTAAGTTACTACATATTATCAGTACATACCTACACTCTCAACCTAGTGATTCTTCCGACTCACGACTTCTTAATTACGAAGTTTGACACCACAACCTTTTCTGAAAACTCTCAGTAAACCTGACGTTGCTCTAGGTTAGACGGTTAGGATTTCCTTTAGTTACGACTTATAAGTAACTTTCCTGAAACTATGACCTCGGCTTCAAGACTAACCAAACCGGTGAACTACGCTTCTCGGTTGAGTGACCCTTTCTGGGACTACGACCCTTTGTAACTTCCGTTTTCCTCTTCCCCCTTTGTCTCCTACTCTACTAAGTCATCGTAGTGACTGAGTTACCTGTACTTAAACTCGTTCGAGGTCCTCTACCACCTCCTGTCTCCTTGGACTTCAGGTCCCCGAGCGTTTCTCAAACTGTACTGAATCACTGACGTGTTGTCGTTGTTTGCATTCATTACATAAACCATTATCCTACACCTTAGTCCTATGAGTCTCGTCTACCTCAGTGACAAATTTAGAAAGACTATCGGTAACAGAAGGAAATAGCATACCAAAATATTGGATATACTCATAACTATTCGTTATACTAAAAGAACTCTTTCTGGGACTACGACCCTTTCTAACTTCCGTCCTCCTTTTCCCCTTTTGTCTTCTACTCTACCAACCTACCGTAGTGGTTGAGTTACCCGTACTCAAACTCGTTCGAGGGCCTCAACCACTACCTGTCCCTTCAGACAACGCGACGTCAGGTACCCCAGCGTTTCTCAGTCTGTACTGACTCGCTGACTTGACTTGACTTGACTTGACATCTTAGACGATCTTAACCTCGGAAAACATCAAAAGTACCTGTTGACGTTTTACAGGGTCCCAATATTCTCGGGTGTGTTCCTACTATTTTATGGTCTATTTCGGATTTTTTCCTAAAAATCAGAAGTGAGACGGACAGAGAGAACTATTACGGGGTCAGTAATAAAAAGTACCCTAAACTAACAAAACCACTACCGTTTTCCTGTTAATATTCGGTAAACTTGTATTTGTTGTTGATTTATTCTTATTCAATTAAAATTTTTTAAAGTTTGATTTACACGATGTAAAAAGACGGAAGAGGGTACTTTGACCATACATTTGTAAAGGATTACAAAGAGTTCGGTGGGATCAGGTAATAAAGGAAGTATAGTACACTGGATTCTTTCTGTAAATCGTCTCGAGGAGAACCGTCATTTTGTACTACGGAAACGTAAGAGGTATACTAGGGAATTTGGCACCCTGTTAATCATGGTCTTGTAAGGTACCAGAAACGTCATGAGTTTTAGTTCACACGGTGTCTTGTGAGTCACGTGTACGTCGTAGTGTGGTATAAAATCAGGGACTAAGAGACGTATACAGAATGAGAAATCCATGTCTAGAGTATCTAAGGTGCCCACCTTTTATTCTTTTTTATCTTTCTATCCTTCCGTTCAAACCACTGCATTGGAGAGAGGTATAGAGATTCGTATTTTAAAGAGAGAAAACAATATACCTTTATCTACGAGTCCGTTTCGGTATGGTGTGAAATGTGTCGTATGAAGAGAGAAGACGAGGAGATAATGACTAGAAGTCCTAGATCTTTGTAAAGGAACGGGAGTTTAAATAAAGGACGAAGATGAAAAGAGTCAGAGATATGAGGGATACGACGTAAATAAGTTTCACTCTGGAGTCAGATATAAAAGATTTCATGACTTCGACCCTTTTGGATATCTTTACATAGACTCAGGTCTAAGAAGAAGAATGATACTCTTTAAACATCAGTCTCTCCTTTAAAGTAAAGTGTTCTGGTATGAAATCGGTCGTGATAAAAGACCTAGAAAATTGAAAGTGGGTCAAAGAAAAAGATGGTAGGAGTACGGAACAGTATTACGTTTTTTTTTTTTTTTTTTTTTTTTTTTTT
>SJYO01033645.1:15227205-15262809 GCA_006410555.1 Capra ibex | reverse complement strand
ATGTATTTTTTTTTTTTTTTTTTTTTTTTTTTTTTTTTTTTTCTCAATTGTATACGAGATAGTACTTTTTGATTAAACATTAATATTAGAATATTAAAAAAATTTCATCCTAAATCCCTCAAGTGAGGGTCAGAGGGTGAAGGTGGGTGGTTTTCAGAACATATCTTCATTAGTCTCTTTTCACGGGAAGACTAGAAGTCATAAATAACTGTAAATCTTTCAAAACTGGGTCTTCTTTCTACAGAAAATAGTCCTCGTGTCAGTCACATCAGTGAACTTGAGTTGTCTATGAAACCTTCCGAATGCAGTTGGTAGTTCAAGTGCGTGTAACCTCTATACTTGTCTTTCGTTTGTTGAAATTTTCTCTGTTAAGAGAAACTCTTAAGTTGAAGACAAGTACATTTTCTGTAATGGAGTGTTTATCCTCGAACAAAGGACGAAAAACAATTATTCCCTTCGGTTCAGGAACCCCTACTCTTTCTTACTCACCTTCTCAAGAGACCGTTCCGATGGATTCCCTAAACCGAAGAGTTGTCACTTTTATCCGGAGTTGAGTTATTTAATACGTCTAACCCTGTCGGACTTAGAGTCGGAAGGAACTACCTCAGTACACCCTTTCCTACGGATCTGTAGTCTTTAGTCCACTAACGGAAATATTGAGGGATAAATTTTTTGACGATTCTCGTTATGGACGTCATCTGACATTACATTTAGACACCTTGTGGTCAGTTTAACTGAAGTCGTCAGTATCTTTCGTCTATAAAACTGATCAACTTTTACTACTGAAGTTTGTCGTAGTGGTAAACCTTTTTACGATGAAGAACAATTAATCTTTCGTGACACAATTTTTTACCGAACGTTCTCCTCTCTAAGTCACCGGATATTCAAACGTATACAATATGTACTTAAGATTTCAGTACTTGGAAGAGACCCTGAGATTCCCCAACCCCCACCCCACCCCTGGAAGGAAAGTTTCCAAAGACCACAGAGGCAAACATCAATTATTTATAATTTCTTCGTGTTATTTATTTTGGTACTCGATTATAGTCAATTCACCGATCAGTATTAGTTCTTTCTGTCATTTATAAAATCCAAAGTCCCTCTTAAGTTTTGAGGTTTTGTTACATGGTTTTTTTACAGTTGACATCATTCTTAACTACATTTCAGTACGTCAAACCGAGATTTATAAGTAACAAATTGATGTCGAACTTCCTCAGAATCGGTCACCTCAGAAATAAAGAACCTATCTTCATTTTAAAGATGTTCTCTTCTTCGTCGATAAAGGTAAAAATAAGAACTTGAAGAGATTTGAGATGGAGTACGTAACGTTACTCAAAAAAAAAAAAAAATTATCCGAGATCACCATTTCTTATACGGACAGTTAGGTCTTTTGTATTCTCTGTCCTCAAGTTAGGAACACAGTACTTCTAGGGGACCTCCTCCCGTATCGTTGGGTGAGGTCATAAGGACTTACCTCTTAGGGTACCTGTCTCTTCAGACCATCCGATGTCAGGTATCCCATCGTTTCTCAACCTTTACTGACTTCACTGAATTGTGTGTGTTGTAAAATGTATATAAGGGTTATAAGGGGGATCCATCATAATAAAGATAAGGGTAAAACGTTTGTTCCCTCGTCTGTGATCTTGTAATCTAATGTGTCCCTCATCTATCGTCTTGACCTTAAGTTGTTTTCGTCTGGAGACGATCTCGGACATTAACTTTTCGTTATTAAAATCATAGTTTAAATTTTTTCGTCAATATACTCCTTGTCATCTTTAATAACTTTGTAACATAAAACGAATTTTATTACCCTTTTTAATATTGGTAAAAGAAGTTGGTAACCTTTTCTATGTTGTGCTTTCTTTTAACAAAAACCTGCGTCTTGATCTTAGTCAACTCATTTTCACTGTCTTCGAGTCTAAGACTCACTTCCACTAAGAATACCGTTAAACCGAATAGTTGTTTCTTACTACCTGATAGTACTGTTTATCACTATAATCGTTTACCAAAGTTGATCTCTAATAACAATTCAAGAGTCTCTTAATACACTTTCAATCAGTAAGTCAGAACAGGTTGACAAACGTTTGGGTACCTGACATCGGGTGGTCCGAGGAGACAGGTACTTTAAGAGGTCCGTTCTTATGGACTCACCTAATGGTAAAGGAAGAGGTTCCCTAGAAGGGCTGAGTCCCTAACTTGGACCCAGGAGACGTAATGTCCGCCTAAGAAATGGTAGACTCGATGGTCCCTCCGTTTCCTTTAAGTCCGTATTCTATAAAATTATAATCTCAACTACTTTTTTTTTTTTTTCCTTCTTTCTCTAAAACAGGAATTTTCATATTAAATCCTATCTACTAAGGATTCGAAAGACCAACTCGTTTGAAAGTCAACTGATGGGTTTACAAAGAGGATATATGACGAATAAAAAATTTGTATATCTATGAAATTGTAGCCCTACTCATAGATATGGTTCCTTTTGTTAGCACTTCTTTTATTTTCTGTGATATCAGAAATTTATTTATGGGAGAGGGATTGGTATCTGAGTAGAACAACACCCCACTCAGGATTCCTCGTTTCCTACTACCTTAAAAAATGGGTTTTGAATGTTCCTACGTTCTTTATAGTCCCAATCCTCCTTAAGTCTATAGTCAGAATTAATCCTTGGACGTGAACTCTCACTTAAAACTTACCCAAAACTTTTAGAACTTTAGTCTTCCCCTGTTTTAACCTCCATCACTACCTCTCTTCCCAATCGGTTCTCCACTCGTTCTTTCTAACCTAAGTCTCCTTTGTCTCTTCTCTTGATTCGTGATGAACAAAAGATTCACCCCGAAAATGACACACGTCGATGTACTCTTTAATGTCGTAAAGACCCGTTACTCAGTCTAATGATCACAACAGAAACCGAAAAAAAAACAGGTTTTCTTCCCTCATTTGGATTTTATTCTCTAGACATCTCCTAAGATTTTACTACTTAGTTAATTAAATACAATAAACAAAACGTTGGTTATACTCCGTAATACTCTCTATATTTAAGTTGAGTCGGAGGAAATGAGTGGGGGAAGGAAAAAAAAACGTTTTATATATATTTAATAAGATTTTATATACCTTAACTCCAATTATTTGTCTTTAGAGCTAATTTATCTCAGTCCTCTCACCTTCCCTCTCGCGAATACGGGACTCTGTTACCGTTTAGTGTTGTTTTCTTTCCTGAGGACAGGACCGGTTATTTGAGTCGGTTATTTTTCGGTCTGATCAACAAATGAGGGGTGAAGAAAAAGGGGAGATATTTTCTCAGGAGGAAGGGAACGGGAGACCATAAACATACACCGAATAGTATTAACGTCTAGAACTTAAATGTTAAGAGACGACTAGAACTTATTTAGACAGAAACGACCTCTTTATAGACTGTCAGTCGAACAAAATCCAGTCCTTCAGGGTTAAAAAATGAAAATTTAATTTAGGTGTAACTCTGGGTAGTGTTCTAACCGTTTTCTTTTTTTTTAATAATTCTTGGTAAGAGGTGGTACGGATCACACCAAATTGTTATAGGTCGTGACTTAGGGTCTTTTTCTTCTTTACTCGACTAAGATCAAGAGTCAGGTAACTCTGGTGGGGATAAGTATTAAGAAAGATTTAAGGTCATGGGTATACTTTCTCGCCTCGAGACGTCGAGCGGGCAATGAGGTACTCCTCTTTGAACTCTTTGACGGGTTTCGAGGATTTCGAATCACGGGTTCACGGTATCCCACCACGGGAGGTTATGGAAAGTTCACCCTGCAGATGTCATCTTTAATTTGTGTCTGTCGTTGTAAAAAAGTTAGTAATAACGAAGGACGGACGGAAAGGAGAAGAAAAGGAAGACAGAATAGATTAAAGTTTTTTCTTAAATATTATGGAATTCTTTTTCTTTTTTTTTGTGGCTACATCGTTCTGGTTTGAAGAAATTTGGTCTCTTTTCCCGTTTTCTGAACAAGACTTCCTAACCCATACTTTTTCCGTAAACTTATGTTCGCCCAAAGGGTCCACCGAGTCACCATTTCTTAGACGGACGGTTCCGTCCTCTACGTTGTCTGCGTCCAAACTAGGGACCCAGTCCTTCCAGGGGACCTCCTCTCGTACCGTTGGGTGACGTCATAAGAACAGACTTCTTAGGGTACCTGTTTTGTCGGACCACCCGATGTCAGGTATCCCAGTGTTTTTCAACCTGTGCTAAATCGCTGACTTGTTTTTATTGTCGTTTACGTATATTACGGGTATAACGTTCAAGAACCATATACGACCACTACTACTACTTGTTACCCCTGTCCTCTGGTCTCTCCGTCCGTGCCCGGACCCAATCCCTAGAAAAGGTATATTAACTTACATCCTCTACCTCCTTTTCAGACTTCCTCGTCAGTCTCTTTTGAATCTTGAGAGTTCGTAAACATTGACCCTCTTGTTACCATGGTGAATATTTTAGTCCCGATGGTCGGTCACCATTTAACTTCAAACTTTCCCTTGTCTTTTGTTGATACCTCTGTACCATGTGGAGTGGAAAGGTTGTGTTTATGAATCACGGTAGGTCGTCTTGAGTCTCGAGGTCCTTTTTCGGTCGTCAGATCAGAAGTCACTGGAATACCAGAATCCTGAGATCGAGAAGTGATGAGTTTTATACCAGAGTCCTGATCGTCATACATTCGGTAAACTTCAAACAATCTTTACGTGATAGAACCGAAGAGACGTCTGATTGACTTAGTCTTAGACGTAAAATTGTTCTAAGGTGCTACTAATCATACGTTTTATGCAAATTTGTCCAGGACGAGGTCTGATGTAACCTTTGTCCTTCTCCGTTACAGTCAATTAACCTACCGACTTGGAGTTAACAAATGAGCAATCTGACATTAGACTAATTTCTTTAAAACAAATAACTGATGTGCTTATTTAATTTCTTGGTATATTGTCTCAGAGTAAGACGGAGTCAACCAAGATAAAGGTAAAATACCCGGAAAATATCTAGACCTCTTCTCTGTTGTTTATGCCCTACAATATAACGACCTTGATGTTGGTAATACCTCGACTTTCTCAATATATAAATCTAGGGTGTTTTATTATTTTTAATAGTGATTCACTACCGTAAAAGGGAGTAATTCTCTTCTACCGAACCGAGAATCGTAATACAAGTCTAAAACTTTATTTTTGGGAAGTTGAGTCAATGAGTTTGGTATACAATATAAAATGAATCTTTTAAACGGTAACATTTGGTACGTCAAAAGAAAGTTTACAAAGTCCATGCTATATATGAGCTCGAGATATATTTCGTTTAAAGAAACTGGGACCATTAAATCTTTTGTAAAAATAATTTTACGGTGTGGTTTTGTAAACCTTACACAGTTTCAGTAACACCTTGATAAATAAAAACAACAGTGTCGTTTAGTGGAGACAATTTATAAGACGTTACGTAAGTTGAAACTAAGTATTTCTAATAAAGTTTTTGTCAAGTACAAAAAGGAGGACATATTCCTCTTATCCTTTTTTTAATTTATACCTACGATTGACGATCTTGATCTACACCCTCCCCTATAACCTAATTAGTTATACTTCGATAGTGAAGTATAAAACAAAATTTCTCACTTTTTAGTAATACGTATAAATAGAAGATATATTGACTTATGAATTAAGTGAGTAAGTAATTAAGTTCTCTATAAATAATTTATGGATGATACATATTCACAGGATCTAGGACTCGTAACCCGAGATTTCTACGTTACTTCTCGACCCTTTGTGTATAATTGAAGGGACTCCATCGAATGTCTTTAAACCGTCTATTCCATGTTACTGTTTATACTCTTTATCTGTACTACGTTACTTTGACTTCCTAAACGTCAGTGTGAGGTACGTACCAAACAAACTTCGGTAAGAGTTTAGTGAAATTGAAGTAAACCTTCCGTACCCTAACCCACCCCACTTCAGCTTGAAACGAGTTCAGGTTATTGACAGAGGTTTCTCTGCTAGAGATATTTTATGGAGAGAGTGGAAGGTTAAAACTTTATAATGACTCTTTAAACAACTTGACTTTTAGTGTTTCGACTAAACGTTGACAATGGAAACGTCTACACGTATCCATTAGTTATAGAGTGAGTCCTTATACTCCCGTGAATCTTAAAGAACAAGAGTCTGAAACCAATAGTCAGTTGTGATTTTGTTTTCTTATAGTCCTGTCGTAAGATAATTTATACGTCTCAAATACCGAAACATATATAAATTGTTCCTTTATTTACGACAAGTATTAAAAGTAATCCATTATGAATCATAGAATAAAATATATAACGTTAATGTAGGTATCACAGAAGATCTTGGAAAATTTTTTAGACTCACGACTGGTATACGGTTAACTCTTTGTTCTTGACTGTATGTAGAATGTATCATAACACTTCCCTACCGTCATTTGTAACACAACCGGTTTTTAAATAAGTCCAAAAAGACATGAAGAATACCATTTTTATAATTATTTATTTGCACACATGATGTTCACTATTCGTTATAATTCTCTTTTTTTTTTCGTGTAAATCCCTAACTTTCACTACCTCCCTTTTCCAAACGAAAAGTATAACTCACGATACCGTTTTAACGGTACTTTTATGGGATGAACTCATTCTTGAACTTATTTGACTTCCTCCTTTAGTACTTCCATTGAACTTCTCCTCGGAAGGTCCGTTCTTTTTACGTACTCCACCCTTCTACAAACTACTCAAGACCTTCTGTTCGCACAGAAAGTGACTCATGGATCTTTTCTTAATCATTATTTTCTAATCAGTCAGTCGTCGTCAATACGAAACGACCTCGTCGGTACTTCTCTATGGGTTGCAGGTTCCATTTTCTTTGGGTTTATTCTACCGTCTGCGACTCTCTCCCGTAGTCTCCCGTCCGTCCGACTTTGGTGTTAGTGTCTGTTGATCGGTTAGACTAGTGTACCTGGCGTCGGAACAGATTGAGTTACTTTGATTCGGTACGGCACACCCCGATGGGTTCTACCTGTCCAGTACCAACTCTCCAAACTGTCTTACACCAGGTGACCTCTTCCCTTACCTTTTGGTGAAATCATAAGAACGGAACTCTTGGGGTACTTGTCATCCTTTTCCGTTTTTCTATCCTGTGACTTTCTACTTGAGCGGTCCAGCCATCCACGGGTTATACGATGACCTCTAGTCACCTCTTTATTAAGGTCTTTCTTACTTCCCCTACCTCGGTTTCGTTTTTGTTATGGGTCAACACCTACCCTGACCACTATCTTCCTTCCAGGTTACGACATTTCTCGTTATAACGTATCCTTGGACCTTACAATCCAGGTACTTAGTTCCGTTAACCTTCACCAATTTGTCCTCTACCGTTCTCACTTGTAGCTGTAAGATCCTTAGTCGTTTGATTTTACCTGACCTTACCCGCTTACATTGAGTTTACTGGTAATATAGATAGTGACACCCGTCCTTAGGGAATCTTCTTTACCTCCTCGGTAGTATCAGTTATCCTCAGTTTTCACGTCATGAACCTACGTTAGAGTTTTTGCTGTCTTACTAGAGACAAGTAAAGGTTCCGTTTGGTAAGTTATGGTACCATTAGGTTTAGATATGGGACTGGTCATTACAACTTCTTCGACTTCAACTTACCAAGATACTTCTGGATGTTCTGGAAAATCTTGATTGTGGGTTTTTTCTACAGGAAAAGTAATATCCCCTGACCTTACGTTTTCATCCTTCAGTTCTTTGTGTATCTCATTGTCCGTTTAAACCGGAACCTTATGTCTTACTTCGTCCGGTTTCCGATTATCTGAAAACGGTTCTTTTGTGTGACCAGTATCGTTTATGGGAGAAGGTTGTTGTGTTCTCTTTTGAGATGTGTACCTGTAGTGATCTACCGGTTTTAACTCTAGTCTAACTTATATAAGAAACGTCGGTTTCTATCTCTTCGAGATATGTCAGTTCGTTTTTGTTCTAGTCCTCGACTGACACCGAGTCTAGTACTTGAGGAATAACGGTTTAAGTCTTAATTTAACTTCTTTCACCCCTTTTGGTGATCTGGTAAGTCCATACTGGATTTAGTTTAGGGAATACTAATTGGTCACCTCCCTCTTTATCTAAATTCCCTGATCTAGACTATCTCACGGACTACTTGATACCTGTCTCCAAGTACTGTAACATGTCCTCTGTCTCTAGTTCTGGTAGGGGTACTGTTTCTTTACATTTTTCTATTTTACCGACAGACTCCTCAGGACTGTTTATCGACACTTTTCTTTTCTTCACTTTTCGTTTCCTCTTTTCCTTTATATATTCGTAGATTTACGTCTTAAGGTTTCTTATCGTTCCTCTCTATTCTTTCTGAAGAATTTCCTAGTTCCGTTTCTTTATCTCCTTTTGTTGTCTTACCCTTTGTGATCTCTAGAGAAGTTCTTTGAATCTCTATGATTCCCTTATAAAGTCCGTTTTTACCCGAGCTATTTCCTGTCTTTACAGGAAATAAATCCAGGAACCCAAACCTGGATTTGTCTTCGTCTTCTATAATTCTTCTCCACCGTCCTATGTGTCTTCTTGACATGTTTTTTCTAGAAGTGTTGGGTCTATTAGTGCTACTACACTAGTGATCTCGGTCTGTAGGACCTTACACTTGAGTTCACCCGGAATCCTTCGTAGTGATACTTGTTTCGATCGCCTCCACTTCCTTGTGGTCAACTCGATAAAGTTTGTGACTCTCTACTACGACACTTTCACGACGTGAGTTATCTGGTCGTTTAAACCTTTTGAGTCGTCACCGGTGACCTTTTTCTGACCTTTTCCAGTCAAAAGTAAGGTTAGGGTTTCTTTCCGTTACGGTTTCTTACGAGTTTGATGGTGTGTTAACGTGAGTAGAGTATGCGATCTTTTCGTTACGAGTTTTAAGAGGTTCGGTCCGAAGTCGTCATGTACTTGGCACTTGAAGGTCTATAAGTTTGACCAAAATCTTTTCCGTCTCCCTGGTCTCTAGGTTAACGGTTGTAGGCGACCTAGTACCTTTTTCGTTCTCTCAAAGTCTTTTTATAGATAAAGACGAAATAACTGATACGGTTTCGGAAACTGACACACCTAGTGTTATTTGACACCTTTTAAGACTTTCTCTACCCGTATGGTCTGGTGGACTGGACGGAGAACTCTTTGGATAAACGTCCAGTCCTTCGTTGGTAATTTTAACCTGTACCTTGTTGTCTGACCAAGGTGTATCCCTTTCCTCATACAGTTCCGACATATAACAGTGGGACGAATAAATTGAATGTACGTCTCATGTAGTACTCTTTACGACCTTAGTTCTAACGGTTTTCTTTATAGTTATTGGAGTCTATACGTCTGCTGTGAAGGGAATACCGTCTTTCACTTCTCCTTGATTTTTCGGAGAACTACTTTCACTTTCTCCTCTCACTCTTCCAACCGAATTTCGAGTTGTAAGTCTTTTGCTTCTAGTACCGTAGACCAGGGCAGTGAAACACCCTTTATCTACCTTTTTGTCACCTTTGTCACCGACTGATAAAACCCCCCCCGAGGTTTTAGTGACGTCTACCACTAACGTCGGTACTTTAATTTTCTATGAATGAGGAACCTTCCTTTCGATACTGGTTAGATCTGTCGTATAATTTTTCGTCTCTGTAATGAAACAGTTGTTTCCAGGTAGATCAGTTCAGATACCAAAAAGATCATCAGTACATACCTACACTCTCAATCTGATATTTCTTTCTACTCGTAGCTTCTTAACTACGAAAACTTGACACTACAGCATCTTATGAGAACTCGCAGGGAACCTGACGTTCCTCTAGGTTGGTGAGGTAGGATTTCCTCTAGTCAATACCTACAAGTAACCTTCCTGACTACAACTTCGACTTTGAGGTTATGAAACCGGTGGACTACGTTTCTCGACTGAGTAAACTTTTCTGGGACTACGGCCCTTTCTAACTCCTGTCCTTCTCTTCCCCTGCTGTCTCCTACTTTACCAACCTTCCGTAGTGGCTGAGTTACCTGTACTCAAAGCCACTTGAGGTCCTCAAGCACCACCTGTCCCTCCAGACCGCACGACGTCAAGTACCACAACGTTTCTCAACCTGTGCTAACTCGTTGATTTGACTGACTAACTGTCTCTCCACTAGTCTTATGTCTAATTTCTCTTGGACCATTTCGGACCAATTTTGAAAATTAGAATAAAACTCTTTTTATAATTAAGAATCTTACAATACTTGTCTTTGTATTGAAGTTTGTATTGACTAACTTGAAAAATTTCCTAAAAGGACCGACAACGAAACTGTTAATTGACTTCTCCTATTTGAGACATCGTCCTTCTGGTCAATTTACTATTAGGTGGACTCTCCATCACGTGAACCTATTACCGACACCTTTGTCACTTTTTTACTAATCTAAGACCTGTATAAAACTTCTGTCTTGACAGTCCTAAACAACTACCTATAACATCATCCGACTTATTATTGATGGGGTTTTATAGTCTATAGTCTAGGATCAGAGACCAAAGATCTGCACAATGGAAAAAACCTTTTTCCCACACACATCCATATTAAAAACCAACTCTAAGACTCAAAATAAACCACTACCTTGTCCAATGGACGGAGGAGGGTTATCCTTTCACGGCCCCATTTCGGGGTCACCTAGGTCCCACTAAACTTCCACCCCTGCCTCAGCCGCAGGAACCTTTTTATGTATAAATTAATGTCTATATATCTCTCTAATCTTTGCCTATCACGTCATCCTTTTAATCACCTCTTTTTCTCCGACTTATTGAACCAAATACACCTTATCGTAGGTACGAGGTCTACCCTTAAGTCGATCTCTTTACCCCTCGTTCTTTCTTTGCTGTACCCCCTTAGTCAGAAAGACCTTTGACTAGACTAAAGAAATAAAACGCCAAACGAATATATGGAAAACAATGTGTATCCCTACTTATGTCTCAGTGCGACCCCAGTCGTCAGGACTGGAAATAGTTTTAGTCCACGAAGTATATTTTTCCAGAATCCCTAAAATGTAGTAGAAGACCGGTACTCTAGACGACTGTAAAATACTAGGAAAGAAAGACTATTGGTTTTTGAATAAAAAAGGTTCCCACAAAAAAGAATTCGGTCCGTGGTGGGAGGTTTATTTCAACGTAAGGATATCCCACTCCCACATCACTCAATGTCAGTTCTTTCCTTAAATAAATTGGGTTCCAATTGTACTAATTAGAATTTCCAATTATGAATAAAGAGGATATACGATCAATATAAGTAATATTCCCGTCCCTTGTACCTCTAAATCGTCGTTTGTAGTCGGGTTGTTTACTTTTAGGAAAGTGTTTACAAGGGGAATTCTAGATAAATCAGAATTCTATCACTATTTCAATGTAAAAATGTATCGTTCCTGTGTCACTAAATATTGTTTCATGTCACTAGATAGTGTTTTCTCTTTTAAGTAATTGAGTTTTTCAGGTCATAATAATTGGAATTTTTGATGATATAAAGGAAAAGATATAAGGTTTATGTAATTAATTATATAAGGGTCCACGGATTCCTATACCTCCGGACCACCGTTAGTAACTGAGTTGTTACTCTTTTCGGGATACGATTAATTCTGAGAGTTTTATGAGGTTTTGAGAGACACGACAAATACCAACTCTCCATCATTTGTTAATACACGTATCACCGTCCTCATACCTATTAGGACAGTGTGTTCGATCAGACAGTCGTCTCTCCAAACTGGACTCTGTTGGAACAGTGTGGGTCCCGTCCCTTAATCGTCGTTAATAACCGTGTTGTTTACTTTTTTGGAAAGTGGTTATATTAAGGATTGGTTGGGTAATATGATTATTAAAGATTGAAGGGTTTTCTTAAACGGAAATCATTCAGATTTTGTAGAACACGGAGAGTCCAACCGTCCGACATTTGTTAGTGTACACCGGCCTGCTTGGATATGTCCGTCCGATCTATTGGAAGTCTCCTCAGGCATTCGACTTTGAGAACAGTACGGGTCCTTAAAAATAACTGAACCTTGACGGGTAAATGAGGAAGAGACTCTCTTTACCACTCCTTGTCGGGGGGTATTTCAGTCTCCACATCCGCTCTCGTACTTTGTCATTTCATCTATCTGAGACCAAAACCCCCATCTACGAACCCTTGTCCCCCAAAGGACTCCGAACTAGTGTGGAAACGTATACGGTTCGGAGGAAGGAGTACTGGAAACGGTACCCGTCTCAAGGAGTGCGACCGGGGGCCATCCTTTCTATGATCCCCCTCTCTCCTACCCACTTTGTAGACCCCATATGAGGAGTACCAGATCTGTGACTCATCCCGAACCAACTTCCTATTTTTAAGGGTGGGTCATTTTTCTACAACCAACCCTCCGACCTACTTTCTACGGTCCCTTTAACGGATGGGTCACTTTTCCATGACCCATTCCCCCGAACTAACCCTTTTTTAACTCTTCATCGACCCCGAGTCGACTTTCTACGGTTCCAACGACACAACATCCCCTGATTAACTAGAACCGACCCACTAATTTATTCTCCGACTAGACTGTGAAAAGGAGTTAAACTGACGGTAATATCTTAAACAGTCATATTTTCACTCCTCTTGTATACTCTCGAAACGAGACTTCTTTTCCCTTTTTTTGAGGAGGACCGGACAAAACCAAAAGAGTTCACTGACTCTTTAAATGCCTTCACCACCTCCGGATCAGTATGGCACGTCACCAGGGTATCCCTTTGGGTGAGTAATTAATTTTATGAACAAATAGGCCCCCAGTGTGTAATCTTGACCGGTAAGTCACTGGACTTGTTGGTGTCACCAGAACCTAGCGACCTCCGTTTTAGACTCTGTACATTCTGTTCGACTTTGTTGAGACCCCACTGAAGACCTCCTCAATTCGAGTGTTCGTCCTGTACCTGAGAAATGTGTTCAAGTGATCACTAAGATAGGGACTGTTTAAGTCGAAGTTTACCCGTTGTTTTAGAGAGTTTTCGTCTTTGTTCTCACAGTTCTTCGGTCGGAGACTGATTGTGACGTCGGTCTGAGTACATGTTATGTATGCCTCAAGTATGAACGTCAAGTCAAGTCAAGTCAAGTTAAGTCAAGTCAGCGAGTCAGCACAGGCTGAGAAACACTGGGGTACTTAGCGTCGTGCGGTGCGGTGGGACAAGTAGTGGTAGAGGGTCTCAAGTGAGTCTAAATGCAGGTAGCTCAAGCACTACGGTAGGTCGGTAGAGTAAGAGACAGCAGAGGAAGAGAAGAACGGGGGTTAGGGAGGGTCGTAGTCTCAGAAAAGGTTACTCAGTTGAGAAGCGTACTCCACCGGTTTCATGACCTCAAAGTCGAAATCGTAGTAAAGAAGGTTTCTTTAGGGTCCCGACTAGAGGAAGTCTTACCTGACCAACCTAGAGGAACGTCAGGGTCCCTGAGAGTTCTCAGAAGAGGTTGTGGTGTCAAGTTTTCGTAGTTAAGAAGTCGGGAGTCGGAAGAAGTGTCAGGTTAAGAGAGTAGGTATGTACTGGTGACCTTTTTGGTATCGTAACTGATCTGTCTGGAATCAGCCTTTTCATTACAGAGACGAAAACTTATATGATAGATCCAATCAGTATTGAAAAGAAGGTTCCTCATTCGCAGAAAATTAAAGTACCGACGTCAGTGGTAGACGTCACTAAAACCTCGGGGTTTTTTATTTCAGACTGTGACAAAGGTGACAAAGGGGTAGATAAAGGGTACTTTACTACCCTGGCCTACGGTACTAGAAGCAAAAGACTTACAACTCGAAGTTCGGTTGAAAAAGTGAGAGGAGAAAGTGAAAGTAGTTCTCCGAAAAATCGAGGAGAAATGAAAGACGGTATTCCCACCACAGTAGACGTATAGACTCCAATAACTATAAAGAGGGTCGTTCACATCAATTAACCTCTTTAATATGATTTTCTCTAGAGTGGGATTTTACCTGTTTAACTCCAAGAAAACTATAAGATTTTATCTGTAAAAACACACGTGTTAGTCTTTTCCGACCGGCACGAATGAAACTGACCATAGATCTGCGAAGATTTTCTCCGTTACTATCTCATCGAAGAAGTGTCTTTTAGTTGTTTTTTGACGAACTTTGACAGTCCGCTCACAAACGAGGAGTCAAGACCGAGCAGTGTTGTTTCTAAACCTCACTGCCTGTAATTTCGGGAGTCGTGTAGTGTTGAGAGCCAAGAACCTGTCTGGCACAATATCGAGAATCTGTTTAGTCACAATGTCGAGATAAAACAAATCTTTTATCGTTCTCATAGGTAGGAGTTCCGTACTCCCGTACGACTGGGTTTCTGCTTCTCTTCTCTCACCCCCTCGTACGGTCGTGCGTCCTCTCTCTCTCTCTCGTGTACACGAAACCGAGTAGAAAAATGTACAAAAAAGGAGGGGGCCCGGAAGGGATACATTTAACCCGATCGGTCCTCACGACAAACAAGATGGACTCCAGGAGTGAGTCCAGGAGGCTGGAAGGAAACTGGAAGGAAACAAGACAAAAGTACCCGAAAAGGAAAGGAACAGAAAATCGGTGGTGGTAAAACCTGAGGATGAAGGATGAGATTGGTGGATTGTTTTAATATAGTCTTGATTTTTTCCGACGATCGTGACTGAGACGGTCCAGTGTTCAGATTACCTTGACCCTTCAGTGTAAACCGTAAATACGACAGTTGATGTGTAACCGTGAGTGGTTCTCGTAACAGTTGCTGACTTGTTGTTTCCGTAAACGGTAGACGGAGATACCTCTGACTTGGGGGACGACGACATCGATAACTGGAAGTTGTTAGGGACTCCTTCAAGTCCCATCTCATTCCGTGAGACACGAAGTCCCTTAGACAACTCTGTCCAGAAATCTATCAACCTACAAAAATCTTTGTCTAAAATACTAGAGTTAGGAATGTAGAGGTGTATCGATCTCTTTGTGATTTGGTGAAGTGCCACTGTAGTCTAGGAGTACTTATTGTTTATTGGAAAACATTTTACTCACGAAGTTCCATAACCTGAGGAGGTAGTGGTTTTGGAATATATAACTGGAAGGGGGTGACGGTAGACTCTCTGACGGAGGGCCCGACGTCAGGAGTAAAACAGGGTTTATTTTGAATTAAACGTCGAGAGTTTAACATGTAGAGAAATCAGGTGTCACTGTAAACCGAAAACTAAAGACCCAATAGTAAAATGTTAGTAAAACCTCGTGAGAACGGTGAACCGAAACTAAAGACCCGTAGAGAAACGGAAAACAAAGTAAACCTCACACTGAGGACCGACCACTTCAAAACCAAGTCAAACCAAACCAACCAAACCAAACTCGTGTGTCTGTAGGCCATGTTTGACGAGCTCGATTATACCCTGAGCGAGTGACATTCCAAGGTGTGAGGTGGACCCTTTGGGATCTTTTTTCTTCAAAAAAACCTGACCAGTCAGATATCGATACTAGTTTATCGTTCTTTTTACCGGATTTTTAAATCTCGAAATAACTGTATTCTATCCTTTTACTTTATTTCAAGTGAATACAGGTCTTGGAGGAGGAAATTAGTTCTCGGACCCCGACTAGTTTGATTCTGGGGTGAAGGGGTCTCCGTGTTAGACGGGAACAATAGTCCCGTTTAAACTCATGATAGAGTAGATTTAAGACGGACGTTTTGATACTGGTGTCTCTTTGTGTTAAAAAATGTTACACCAGTGTTATAAGGAATTTGAGGTCTCTTTCAGAGTTCTTTTTTTAATGGAGAAATTCTTAAGAACGGGACTCCTTTATTAAGGAGGATATGGAAAGTTGTCTCGAGAGACCTAGTGGATAGATCTTATAGAATAGAGATTAAGGACTTTGGTTTCTTTTTTATTTCCCCTTGTTTTGGAAAAATTTAAATTAAGGTTGACAACAAATGTTGATCACTCAAAATACAACACTATAGACTAAGTATCCCCGAAAGGACCACCGAGTCTACCATTTCTTAGACGGACGTCACGTCCTCTGAATCCAAGTTAGGGGCCCAGTCCGTCTAGGGAACCTCTTCCTTTACCGTTAGGTGAGGTCATAAGAACGGACCTCTTAGGATACCTGTCTCCTCGGACCGCCCAATGTCAGGTACCCCAGTGGTTCTCAACCTGTACTGACTCGTTCATTGTGCGTCCATATTAATTCAATTTCTGAAATTCTCTTCCACTATTAGGACTTAATGGGTCCACCCGTACTTCACGTTAGTATTTACACTATTCTCCATCTCCCTCAAAGGTACTCGTATTTTTCCTTTTCCGTCGTTACACTGGTACCTCCGTCTCTGAGACTCCGACACTCCCGAGACCGGTGTTCAGTTCCCCACGGTTCTCTATGATCTGCGACCTTCTCCGTTCCTTGTCTAAGCTAGATCGGATCTCGACGGTTTAAAAACTAAACCCGAGGCAATTTGTGAAGTACCGTTTATCTACCCCTTTGTCACTCTCTGTAATAAAAGAACCGAGGTTTTAGTGACGTCTACCACTGATGTCGGCACTTTAATTTTCTACGAACGAGGAACCTTCTTTTCGATACTGGTCGGATCGGTCGTATGACTTTTCGTCTCTGTAGTGAAACGGTTGTTTACAGGTAGATCAGTTTCGATACCAAAAAGGTCATCAGTACGTACCTACACTCTCAACCTACCTGATATTTCTTTCGACTCGGGGTTTCTTTACTACGAAAACTTGACACCATAACCCCTTCTGAGAACTCTCAGAGAACCTTACGTTCTAGTTTGGTCAGTTAGGATTTCCTTTAGTCAGGGTTTATAAGTAACCTTCCTGACTACGGTTTCGACTTTGAGGTTATGAAACCGGTGGACTACACTTCTTGACTGTGTAACCTTTTCTGGAACTACGACCCTTTCTAACTTCCGCCCTCCTCTCCCCCTACTGTCTCCTACTCTGTCAGTCTACCGTAGTGAGTGAGCTACCTGTACTCAAACTCATTCGAGGTCCTCAACCACTATTCGTCCCTTCGGACCTCACGGGGTCAGGTACCCCAGTGTTTCTCAACCCGTGTTGACTCACTGACTTGACTTGACTTTGTCTAAAACCTTTTAGACCAGAGGTCCTGATACTTTCTTATTTAAAGACAACAGAAGTCTATGATAAACTCCATTGAACAATTGTCGTCGGAGCACTTTGATTATGTCTGAAGCATACCATATATTTTCTACCTCTCTTCAGATTCTACCAAAGTTCGTTAAAACTGATCTACTTCACCTCCCTACCGAAAAGTTAATGACTCTACCCCTACAGACTTTTTCCTTGTCCAAACCTCCTCTGTTTTAATTTTCAATCCCCGTGAAGGGACGACCAGGTCACCAACCCTGAGACACGACGGTCACGTTCCCCGTACCCAAGTTAGGAACTCTTTCATTCTAGGGTGTACAATACAACGTACCAGTTTTTTTTTTTTTTTTCTTAATTTTCAATCCAAAATCCGTACAATTCAAACTCTAGTGACAGTCTGCAGATTTACACCTACAAGTCTTTCCTTTCAATTATTCACTCAGAACTCAAATTTCCTGTTTAACCCCGACCTCCATTTATCACCTAAATGGAGGTCTGGTCCCTAACTTGGGTCCAGAGGGTGTAACGTTCCCCTTAAGAAATGGTCCACTCGGTGGTCCCTTCGGGAATATTCAATATTGAATCTTCGGGAATATTCAATTAATATTCACTATTAATTACAATACCTTGTCTTACTCGAGTAGACCCCTCCCGTACTCTATTCCTTCTACAACTTGAGACTCTGTGAGGTTACACATGTGTTCTAATCGTCCTGGAGTCTTGTCTCTAATTCTTCGTCGTCACTGTCTTAGTATTCTTGGTTCTCTGTCGTCACAGGGCCTAAAGTTCAATCTTTCCATGGAGTTCTTCCTTGTTCACTCATTGGTACAGTTTGTGACACCTTTCTCATCTTCCACTTTTTCAAATCTCTCAATTGTCCCTGTAAACTCCTGAACGCGATAGCCACCTGAGTTGTCTTCCCCGTCCTTCAATTGCTATTTTGCTTTTATAAAAAAATTCTACTTTCAGTAGTATCGTTATCCCCGTGTTGGAAATAACCCAGTTGGTAGTCTCGTATTACTCGTCTACGTGACTTAGTCTCTCCTAACACTTACCTCGTAGTCCTTCGAGAAGACTTTAGTCTTTTCGAAAATTTTTGATTCTACTGAACTAAGAATTACGACATTTTTAAAAAAAAAATTAAAATACCTTTACTGTACTATCTTATAAATTCTTATTTTACAGATTTATAAATATATTACTAAACATGGACACTTCCAGAAAGTACATGAACTAGAAGTGAAGAATGTGGAGACACTCCAATTCACAATAGTCGGTGTAAAATTTCTCCTTATTTGACACAAAAGTTCTCAATTTTACTGAACTGGTTCTAGGTCGTTCAATGATTCACCATTTGACTTTAATGATTTTCTTTTCGACACAACTTTAATTACATCGTGTAACCTGTGATCCTCTCTTAGTGTTTATCCTTCTTTTTTTATTAATCTTTACCGTCATTAGGTTTACCTTCTATAATTTCTGGAATGGTTCCTATAACCGGTTGGGTCACTTCTGTCGTTATATATGAGACACACAAACAAACGTGTATGTGTGTTCAGACGTATGTACGTGAAAACATCGGAGTCCAATACTTTAGAGAAACATCGGTATCGAAAAAATAGTGGTTTTTTTATGTTTCCGAAGGTATACATGGAAAGTGTTCGATATTTAGAAAAAACGTATAATAATCAGGATCACTAAGAAGTCAAGTTATATTGTATAAAGTCTAGAGAGATAGTCAAGTCAAGTCAAGTCAGCGAGTCAGTACAGACTGAGAAACACTGGGGTACTTGGCGTCGTTCGGTCCGGAGGGACAGGTAGTGGATGAGGGTCTCAGGTGGGTTTGAGTACAGGTAGTTCAGCCAATACGGAAGGCTGGTAGAGTAGGAGACAGTAGGGGAAGAGGAGGACGGGAGTTAGAAAGGGTCGTAGTCCCAGAAAAGTTTACTCAGTCGAGAGACGTAGTCCACCGGTCTCATAACCTCAAAGTCGAAGTTATAGTCAGGGAGGTTACTTGTGGGTACTGACTAGAGGAAATCCTACTTGACCAACCTAAAGGAAAGTCAGGTCCCCTGAGAGTTCTGAGAAGAGGTTGTGGTGTCAAGTTTTCGTGGTTAAGAAACCACGAGTTGAAAGAAATATCAGGTTGAGAGTGTAGGTATGTACTGGTGTCCTTTTTGGTTTCGGAACTGATCTGTCTGGAAACAACTGTTTCATTACAGAGACGAAAAATTATACGGCAGATCCAACCAGTATAAAAAGGAAAGTTCCTCATTCGCAGAAAATTAAAGTACCGACGTTAGTGGTAGACGTCACTAAAACCTCGGGTCTTTTTATGTCAGTCGGTGACAAAGGTGACAAAGGGGTAGATAAACGGTACTTCACTACCGTGGTCTACGGTACTAGAAGTAAAAGACTTACAACTCGAAATTCGGTTGAAAAAGTGAGAGGAGAAAAGAAAGTAGTTCTCCGAGAAATCAAGAAGAAGTAAAAGACGGTATTCCCACCGTTAGTAGATGTATAGACTCCAATAACTATAAAGAGAGCCGTCAGAAAGGTCGAAGACGAGTTAGGTCGGGTCGTAAAGAGTACGTGTATAGTTCTTTACTTTATAGTTTAAGACTCAATGAAACGGATGACCTAGCGTTACTTTCCCATAGCAAACGTTTTGAATGGTTGGAGTTTCCTCTAAATTTAACCCTCGGTCCAATGACTAAGATTAGGGTCAGGACCGGTTCCGGTACTTGTGTATAGTCAACCCGGTAATTACACCTGTTCTTCTAACCTTTTCTAATAGAATTACTAAGGACGATCAAAACTACTAAAACATGATAACACTAAGATTGTTCCAAATACAGAGGGTAAATTTTAGGTAAGTGTAAGTAATGAAGTAGAATCTCAAATAGTTGGGGCACTATATAGTAACGGAAAAATGTATTCTCTTTGGACTGAAAGTGTCTGGTACTTCTTGAACTTCTTTGAATGTTCCAACCCTGTAACCTTCTTGATAATGAGTTTTAAGTTCGAATATCGAGGTCTCAGTTTCATTAAAAAATTTCTGTTTTATTTACCTTCTTCCGTTTCTTACTTATTTCTTGTTCCTTCACGTTTTTTTAAAGAACTATTGAATCCACCCTAGTACGAACGATTAAGACAGTTTAAGATAATACCGTCTTGAAGAAGAACACATCGATAATGTTAACCCTCTTAATGAGTGAGGAGTTAAAAACTGAAATCACGTCGGGAAATCTTGTGTCAATCTTGACCTGTACCTTGTTGTCTGACCAAAGTTTATCCTTTTCCTTATGCAGTCCGACATATAACAGTGGGACGAATAAATTGAATATACGTCTCATGTAGTACTCCTTGCGACCTGACCTTCTTTGTGTTCGACCGTAGTTCTAACGGTCCTTTTATAGTTATTGGAGTCTATACGTCTACTGTGGTGAGAATACCGTCTTCCATTTCTCCTTGATTTTTCGGAGAACTACTTTCACTTTCACCTCTCACTTTTTCAACCGAATTTCGAGTTGTAAGTCTTTTGCTTCTAGTACCGTAGACCAGGGTAGTGAAGTACCCTTTATCTACCCCTTTGTCACCTTTGTCACAGTCCGAAATAAAACCCCCCGAGGTTTTAGTGACGTCTACCACTGATGTCGGTACTTTAATTTTCTGCGAATGAGGAACCTTCTTTTCAATACTGGTTGGATCTATCATATAAGTTTTCGTCTCTGTAATGAAAAGGCTGATTCCAGGTAGATCAGTTCCGATACCAAAAAGGTCACCAGTACATACCTACACTCTCAACCTGACACTTCTTCCGACTCGTGACTTCTTAACTATGAAAACTGGACACCACAACCTCTTCTGAGAACTCTCAGGGACCCTGACGTTCCTCTAGGTTGGTCAGGTAAGACTTCCTCTAGTCGGGACCTGTAAACAAACCTTCCTTACTACGATTTCGACTTTGAGGTCATGAAACCGGTGGAGTACGTTTCTCAACTGAGTAACCTTTTCTGAGACTACGACCCTCCCTAACCCCCGTTCTTCTCTTCCCCTGCTGTGTCCTACTCTACCGACCTACCGTAGTGCCTGAGCTACCTGCACTCAGACTCACTTGAGGCCCTCAACCACTACCTGTCCCTCCGGACCGCACGACGCCAAGTACCCCAGTGTTTCTCAGCCTGTGTTGACTCGCTGACTGGACTTGAATCTTGGTATCTATGTGACTTACTAAGGTAGTCCCATGTGACACAGTAGAGTTTGAGTTGTACGGGATTTAAGGGTAGTGTTTGGATAAAGAGAAAAACTTTAAAAAGTAGTACTATTTTCTAAGATTAGATGGTCCTCGGACTCTGTCTTTAGACTCTTAATAGAAGTCAAGAAGAAGGAACTGACGTGTGGAGTTTAGTCAATACTTCGGAACAGATTAGGTAGGGAGGTGAAGAGAAGAGAAGTAGTAGTAATAGTGCTACAAGTTTGGTAGTGAAGAAGAACGGGGGGTGGGGGGTGGCGGACGACAATAACGAAGGTTGCACCAGAGGAACGGAGACCAGAAAAATAAGACTATATTAGAAATGGAACTATAAAGATACTAAGATTTAACGTTTTATTATAATTATGGTTTAGTACGGGACCGACTTTGGAAGGTATAGAAGGAGGTTAAATCACCACTACAAGTTTAGAAATATATTATATCTATCGGAAAGTACTAGACTGGAGACAGACAGTGTAGTCGAAGTAGAGGAAAACTAAGGTAACATATGATTTGATGAACGACAGGAAGTTTACATGGTATAAGAACCGTGGACGAAAGGAGAGAGGAAGTGGGATTACTCCGAAGTACCGAAAAAAAAAAAGAACTTGGGAGAAGGACCGAGAAATAGTCGGGGACAAAGCAGGGGATAGTTCTATAAGTGGGAAATGAGACATAAGAATGTCATGTAACTAATATTGTTTAATATAAATTTCATACAAGAACAAAAACGTCCACAACGAAACGGAAATGACGTAATAAATTGAAGGACTTATGTCTTTAAGAAAAGATATAGAAACATAGAAGTCTTGTAAGGTATCACGGAGTACATATCGTACAGGATTTATTGACTAATTTTTACACCTTTTTTTACTATGTAGTCACACTACCTTATGAAGTCCCTGATTTTAAGTCTTCTCAATCTAGTTGGATTAAATATCGTATTTAGAAAATGTCTATGCAAAAAAGTACAGACCCGAAACCAAAAGAGTAGAAATTTTCGTACGGAGAATTGATCTATGAGAGTTTCCGGGGAAGTCACGATTTTACAAGGTTTGTATAGACAAACCTTAGTTTAACGAATTACGTCAAGATAAAAAAAAAAAAGTCGTTTTGGGGTTTCGTATGTTTTAGTAGTTCGGTGGACTTTTTCAGTTAGTAGAAGGTTTGTCACTTGTTAAATAAAGGATTGGTGACCGTCTTGTGAAGGTTAGAAAATATTTATCTTTAGAAGGTCATTATGTTTGTTTTAACTAACCTGGATCTCTAACTCGGAAACCTTTTATACTAACTTAAAAAGTAGGAGAAACCTTCTACTCATATACTAAAATTCTCCAAAGTTAAACTTCAGTCGAGCATGTACTTATAGGGTGAAACCTACATTTATCGTGAGTGCGAACCTCAGAAAGACGACTTAGAGATTTCGGTAAACGATTCAAGTTTTTATAAATCGTTTTATTCATAAAAACTGTTTTTAGAAACGAAGGGATTATCGTAAACCTTCATTTTTTTCCGAAGAACGAATACCTTATAAGTAATAACCGTTAAACCCCACGTAAACGTTCGGTGTTTTTAGGAGATGACTAATATCTGAGAGAAGTTAAACAGTATCACACAAGACCTTCCTCGACTTAAACCAGTTTAACCTCGGTTCCATATAGTCGGAATGTGACTTATGTGAGTACCGCCGACTCATAGAACAAGACGACGTCGTGTCGACTCATCCCTTACAGTACACTCTATAAACTTTATGTTCTTCTATAAGAAATTTGATGACAATCTGTATCAGTTATATAATTATAATTTTTAGACTACGATTCTCTGACGTTTGTACCATTAGGATACTTAAGATATTAATAAACACCAACACCATGTCTTGGTTGACTCAAAGTCCTATTTCAGTGACTATTGACTACTACTTACTGTCTTTAAGTCGAAAGTTACCTACATTAAAGTCAGAGAAGGACGATTTGTAGTCGGAACCAACGGTCTTACAGACATTGACCACATATCTTCTGTAAATACGGTATGACTTGTGTTTTCGTTACGACCAAGATAAGGTACAATAAAGACTTACCACCGGAATTTTTTCTTCAGTTTTTATAGGGTATCAAGTTAAATAAACACGTTTCGAACGAAATTTTTTTTATTAATTCATCTTATCTAACTCTTTGTTTGAGGGGAGAGTGTGTGTATGTCTCAGTGAGTCCTGAACTGGTGGTTAAAAAAGACCCTACTTATCAAACATAGTCGTTTTTTGTCATTAAACCGTCTTTCGATATTTTCATAAAGTTACTCATCAAATATGATGTTTTTTTGGGTACACTAGTTTTCATTCTTTACCGATAAACCTCTCAAAAAAACGTCACCACTTCTGCATTACACACTTAAAACTATTTCGTTACAAGGTAAAAGGAGTCCGGTATAAAGATCGTTTAAGTTAGGAGGTTTATACGAAAATTCGTTTTATCCGAGGAGTGAATAGAGTACTTTATCGGTAGTGTTTTGAGTTCGTGGTTTGGGTATACGGAACTCTCCAAATATCTTATCTTATCTTCAGACTCCCTCTCTCTATAAGTATCTTTGAAAACTTTTACTGACAAATAACAAATTGTATCTTCTTTTTCTGTCTTTTCATGTCACGTCTCGTTCGAAAAGAGTGACAGTCTATGTCTTTACCTCTGGGTTCCTGACTATGAATGAATAATGTTCAAGTCATAAGGGACACAGTCTTGCGTTTCCTCATCTCTTATGTAAAAACCTATCGTTTTCAATTGTTAAAATTCAGAACCCGAACTTTACTTGTTACAATTGAGTCTTTTTAGGAAATTGGTCTTCTCTTCGAAAACATTTCCACGGATTGGATTTTTCGTGACGACAAGTAAAGATTCCTTTGAATTACTCGATTGTACGTGCTCGATATTCACCATATATAAAGTAAAGGTTCTGTGATGACTCGTGTAGACCGGTTACCGTCAAAGACCGATAAGGAGAAGTAAAAAGATCATTTATGGATAGAAAAGAGGAGAACAAAGGTATCACTCAAACGGTTACGAACCGTTACCACTACAGGTAATCGTACGGTCGTCGACGAACTCGTCGTGTTAAAGAACTCTAAAGAACGACAGTGCCTACTACTGTTACTTTTCTGTTTTCGTTTGTTCTATGATAACGAACCTGAATACGACCTCTTTTTCTTTTTAGTTACTACACAAATCTTTTTTCCGTGAGAAGGATCTTTCGTTATTCTTGTCGAATGAAAGTGTAAATGTCCTCCTCTTTTAGACGGTATAAAAAGTAGATGAAGTTACTACCATTCTTATAGTTACCTTCTATAAAGGTCAACCTTGTGGACGTCGAGTCGAGAGACACTCCTCGTACTTTCGAATTCAAGAAGATAGAAGGACTTCTGTTGTGCTGGAACAGGTTACAATTTTGTCGGTCTTCTCTTCCTTCTTTTCGTGAACCTGAAATAAATGAGATAGGACTTTCGAGGTTTAAATAGTTACTTCTTATTGACCACCTAACGGTTCAAAACACTTTGACGACTCATCCCAACGAGACAGGTTCTTTCTACAGTTAACTTCCAATGCACATTCAAGTTCCAAGGATCCACGGTGGTGTACAAGACTAGACTACCCCTTTACCCTTTTTTACCTAATTGGTGAAATCAGACAAGGGACAAAGGAAGAGGAACCGTATACGAGTGTAAAGAAGGAGAAGAGAAAGAAAAACGGAGATAGAGATGAAAAGACAGGAAAAGAAAAAAATGATAGTAGGAGAATATAGTGAACGTCGAGAAAGAAGATAGAGAGAGGGGAGGAGGGGATAATTATAACTAAAGAGAAGAGGAAAACGTCAAAAAGGTTAGTGGGTGACCACAATCTGTGACAAGAAACGTCACTTTTTTATTTAATTTTAAAATTTGACATCTCTGAAGTGAGTTTCCCTAGTGTTAGAGGACGACTTCTACTTTTTTGTATTTTACACAAAGGTGACTAATATCATCTTGTCAAAATGTAAACTGACACCAATATAGTGAGTTTATTTTGTAGTCTATTTCAGAAAGGTTGTTATTAAGTTTCATCTTCATCGTGTATTAGTTCTTAAATGAGGTTAAACGGATTTAAATACCTGACAAATTGTCGGTATAACTGTCTGTCTTATCATAACGTCTACTTAGAGAGACCTAGTAAAGGGGTCTCGTAGAAACCATTGTTGGTTGGACTGAGACCCACGATTCAACCTACGGTAAGTAGTTATAAGGACAGAGAGAGGATACTGTGTATGGTGACCACTGTTTGAGTTTCACACATTTTTCTCACTGAAATAAAAGATTTTTAATTTAATTAAGATGTAGTTGGTAAGGAGTTAATAGTTATAGGTAACGGTTATACGAGGGAAATATAATGTGTTCCGACATATGACGAAATAGATAGTAAAACCCTTTGGGAGGGGTAGGGTTCCATACATCCTAGAACCTATAAATATCCCATTTATAGGGGTTTACTCTCTACTTTATAAAATTAGAGGTTGGATGATACCAGTGTTGTATGTTTCTGAAACTGTATCGAACACAAAAAAAAAAATTATACCGTAAATACGACGATGAAGAGTTAGTACATGAGTCTTCCAACAGAGTGAGAACCGAGAACTCAGAGTGGTTGTAAAGACTTGAAGGGTACTTCGTCATAGAGAAGAATCTATGCTACGGGTACTCTCTACTGACACGAAAAAGGAGACGAAGGTCTTATGGATCGTATTAAAGAAGTTACCTGAAATCGGAAGATGTTTTGATCTTTTCGATGTATTGGAATTTTGACAGAAAAGATGAGAACTTCTATGGACTTCGTTCCGTATACTTCTATCTAATAGGTAGACTTCATTCTCTTCGTTCCACCTCTCTCTCTTCAAAGTTTTTACACCTCTTTTGTTCGTGTTTACTTAATAGGATTTTAATAAAGTGGGTCTCTAAAGTTCACATCTTTACTACTCCGGATTTATTTAAACCGATCAAGTTTTCTCTCGGTCTTCCAGTCACACCGACCACGTTTCCCATTTTCATCTTCGTCTCTCTGGTTCAATCTTCCAATAATGACTTCGGGGTACCACTCTACCAACCGCCGAATCTGATCTGACCCTCTTCACCCCACCACACACGTATTATGTTTTCATAGCACCACCATATCCGCAACACTAAATAGGAAAGAGTAGGAGAAATCATCTATTCCTCGTTTACCTTCGGGTGAGATCATAAGAACGGACATTTTAGAGTACCGGTCTCCTCGGACCACCCGATCCCAACGTCTCAGTCTGTACTGACTTACTGACTCGTACTCATCTATTCGTTCCTCTTTCCCGGTTTTAGATCAAGAAACTAAGGACCTGTCATGGAGGGTCCTTTCTTCTACCTTTTCCCTGGTGACTCTTTCCCAATTTTCAAAGTGAATTAAAAGATTTGAAATAATAGTGTTCTTCGAAACGAATGGTAAATAGGAGGTGAACCCAGAGTTAGACGTTAGGGTTATATACAACTGTACACTTTCTTTTTTTTTTTTTTTTCAACAATGTTTCGGACTGACCAGTAGTCTAGTAAACCTATGAAAGAAATTTTATATCAAAGAATCAGGAATTGAGATCTGGACATCTTATTTTTACAAGATTTGTACCCCGTGTGTAAATCTTAAGACTAAAAATTTTAGAAGGGTCTAGTAAGATTACTACTACCCAAATCCTTGGTGACCTCGTTTCATATACATTGTATAGGGACACCAGAGGGTCTCCATTAACTTTCACTGGACCGTACATTATTCCTTTCTCCTAAGTTCACAGTTATTTTGCCAACCGGATAAACGTAAGTCTCTGAACACTTTGGAGTCGTATTCCGTACTATATGATATTTATTTTGGAAAAACCTAGACCCTTAAACTTTTTGAGTTTAAATCAAAGTTGAGTAGTTGGATAACCGTACGTATAGAGACCCGTTCTGTACATTTAAGAGTAAAAGAGTTAAAAACACACACATTGTACTCCCATTCGCATGGACTAAATTTTCCAGTGATAGACCCCTGACTCAAGTCCCAGGGACCCTACGAATAGTCATGTAGACTGTTGGGATCATCCTGGAGTCAATTGTAAATCTTTACTTCTACATCTCTTCTTTCTTTTCCTAGTCATGGTTGAAAGTTTCAAGAGAGAAGAACTTCGTTTAAAGAGATTCTTCTAATAAACCTTTCGTCACCGGGCAAATCTTGTCAAATTTACCCAGGACACACACACAAAGGGGACTGGAGGACGGATCTTGAAAATGAATCTGAGTTTAACCAAATTCCAACTTTCTTTTAAGAGATCATCGTACTTTAAAAGATTATGACCCTCTTCAAGAACTATACCCAGTAACCGGGACGAAACTCACTTCAACAATAATCCCTAAACGTACTTTTACATGTTCCTGTAGGTAATCTAGAGGTTTACCGTCCTCGTCCTTTCCTCTCGATAGTGTACACAATGGTTGAGTTCGAGGGTTTTCTATACCAGACCAATAGGGTCATCCGGTCTCACCTGTTCTATGTCCTATTGGACACATTCTCATATTTCGGGTCGTGACTCTAGGTCCTATAGTAAATAAGTTTATTTCCTACCCTCTCTGAATCATTATCAAGGACATTTTTAGAGGATCCTCAAAACAAGTGATCTTTCTCGTCTTAAACCAGTGTAGATAAAAACATCAGTGTCTTATAGTAAGAATACAGATATTATCGTGAATCTTATAAAACAAAATACCAAGTAAACCTTAGACAGAGAGTAAAATCAGGTACTCATTATATTTTTGTCTGTAATGTAGAACAAGTAGAAATTTCTAGGTTGTAGTTATAGTCTGGACCGTATCTTACATACGAGTGAGTTATAAGTAATGTATTTACCTCTATACATACTTACGTTCTTATTGTTACATATAGTCATCCGATCCTACACCATCTTTAGTTCCATACCATCTTTACCTCCGGATTCCTCCCCATCTCTCTTTTTTTTTAGATAATTGGATATACCTACTAAGATTAAAGGTTTCTAATTGTTAAAAAGTTCTCATTTTACTATTACAGTATAAAGGATTTCACACTAGAAGTGAATGTTCCATGAAACTTCTTTATTTATGACCCCTCTTCCCTACTAAAGGACAAATTTTTACCAGTCAGCAAAGACTTATGAACCGATTGTATTCTAAGTGTTACATAAATATAATAATAAAATTATAAATAAAAATAAATAGATAAATAAATAACCCGACGTGACCCAGAATCCAGGTCGTACGACCTAGAAGATCAACATGTTCATCCTATATCAAGGGACTGTTCCCCAACTTGGGACCGGAGTACATAACCGTCACGTCTCAAAATTTGTGACCTGGTGATCCCTTCAGGGTGTTATATAATGTAAAACAATTTTCGAAATTCTTCAAGACGTTTATTTTGAAAATCGAAATGGATAGGATAACAAATTAGGATAGAAACACTTAATCAAATTACTGTCTTAATGAAAACACACACTCTCTCCCCATAGTATGATTTAGAGGGTTTTTTTCGTAAACCCCTTCGGATAACCTCCTCATGACGTGACCCTCAGTCCTAGGGACCCAAGATGAGGACTGAGTAGTTATGACCGGGTCTCGTATTTAGGAATCACAGACATGGAATAGTCACGACCTAACGGAAATAGTGGAAATGGTTACAATGTAGAATAATACATACCTTAATCCCGACCTCAAGTCACATCTTCTCTGAATGAAGGATCGTAAAGTCCCTCCCTCCTCCTTGTACAAGTCAAGTTACGAGTCAGTACAGGTTGAGAAACGCTGGGGTACCTGTCGTTGTGCGGTCCGGAGGGACAGGTAGTGATTGAGATCCTCGAATGAGTTTGAGTACAGGTAGCTGAGTCACTACGGTAGGTTCGTAGAGGAGACAGCGGGAGAAGAGAAGGAAGGAAGTTAGAAAGGGTCGTAGTCCCAGAAAAGGTTACTCAGTCAAGAAGTGTAGTCCAAACGGTTTCATAACCTCAAAGTCGAAGTTGTAGTCGAGAAGGTTACTTCTAAGTCCTGAATAAAGGAAATCCTACCTGACCAAACTAGAGGAACGTGAGGTTCCCTGAGAGTGCCCCGACCACGTGACCCTACTGGGTCTCCCTACCATACCCCTCCCTCCACCCTCCCCCCAAGTCCTACACCTTGTGCACATGTGGGTACCGCCTGAGTACACCTACATACCGTTTTGGTTATTTTATAACATTTCATTAATCGGAGGTTAATTTTATTTGTTTAAATATAATTTTTTGTCAGACACTGTGGTGTCAAGTTTTCGTAGTCAAGAAGTCACGAGTCGACATAGATATAAGGTTGAGAGTATAGGTGTGTGGTGATGACCTTTTGGTATCGAAGTTGATCTGTCTGGAAACAACCGTTTCATTACAATGAGGAGGAGTTATACGACAGATGTGACCAGTATACAAAAGAAGGTTCCTCGTTCGCAGAAAATTAAAGTACCGACGTTAGTGGTAGACGTCACTAAAACCTCTGGGGGTTTTATTTCAGAGAGCGACAAAAGTAACAAAGAGGTAGATATACGGTACTTCACTACCTTGGTCTACGGTACTAGAATCAAAAGACTTATAACTTAATATTCGGTTGAAAAAGTTAGAGGAGAAAGTGAAAGTAGTTCTCCGTGAAAGCAAGAAGTGAAAGACGGTATTCCCACTACAGTAGACATATAGACTCCAATAACTATAAAGAGGGTCGTTAGAACTAAGGTCGAATACGAAATCGATCGGGTCGTAAAATGTACTACATGATTCGTCTCACTGTTATATGTCGAAACGGTATGAGGAAAGGGATAAACCTTGGTCAGACAACAAGGTACAGGTCAAGATTGGCAACGAAGAACTGGACGTATGTCTAAGGAGTCCTCCGGTCATTCAACCAGACCCTAAGGGTAGAGAACTTCTTAAAAAGTCTCAAACAACACTAGGTGTATCAGTTTCCACAACCGCATCAGTTATTTCGTTTTTATCTACAAAAAGAGACCTTGAGAGAGCGAAAAAGTTACTAGGTCTTCTACAACCTTTAAACTAGAGACCAAGGAGGCGGAAAAGATTTAGGTCGAACTTACGGACCTTCAAGTGCCAAGTGTAAGACAACTTCGGACTGAACCTCTTAAAACTCGTAATGAAACGATCGTACACTATACTCACGTTGACACCCCATCAAACTTGTAAGAAGCCGTAAGGGAAAGAAACCCTAACCTTACTTTTGTGGAAAAGGTCAGGACACCGGTGACGACTCAAAAGGTTTAAACGACCGCATAACTCACGTCGTGAACGCGTCGTAGTAGAAAATCCTAAACTTTCTCGAGTTGACCTTAAGTTAGTGGGGGTGATCGAACAAAGTATCACTAAGAAGGATTCCGGGTGAACTGAAGTGTGAGGTCCTACAGACCGAGATCCACTCACCAGTATGGTAACACCAATAGACTTAGTAATTTTACAAAAAAACATATCAAGAAGAGATGTAAGAACGGTGGAGAAGAATTATAGAAGACGAAGAGAACCCAAGTATGTTAAAAGACAGGAAATAACACGAGTAGAAACGTACTTTACAAGGGAACCATAGAGATTAAAAGAACTTCTCTAGAGATCAGAAAGGGTAAGACAACAAAAGGAGATAAAGAAACGTAACTAGTGACTCCTTCCGAAAGAATAGAGAGGAAAGATAAGAAACCTTGAGACGTAAGTTTACCCATATAGAAAGGAAAAGAGGAAACGGAAAACGTAGACAAGAAAAGAGTCGATAAATAGTTCGAAGTAGTCTGTCGGTAAAAAGGAAAAACGTAAAGAAAAGAAACCCCTAACAGAACTAGGGACGGAGGACATGTTACAGTGCTTCGAGACGGGTATCAAGAAGTCCGTGAGATAGTCTAGATTAGGGAACTTAGAGAAAGAGTGAAAGTGACATATTAGTATTCCCTAAACTAAATCCGGTATGCACTTACCAGATCCCCAAAAGGGAGTGAAAGAGGTTAAAATCAGACTTAAACCGTAATTCCTCAACTAGACTCGGTGTCAATCCAGGGTCAGAACAAAAACGACTGACATATCTCGAAGAGGTAGAAACCGACGTTTCTTATATTAGATAGACTAAAGCTATAACTGGTAGACCACTACAGGTACACATCTCAGAAGAGAACACAATAACCTTCTCCCACAAAAGATACTGGTTACGTAAGAGAACAGTTGTCAGATAATCGGAAACAGAACGAAGTAAGGTATGAGGTTCTGGTTTAAACGAACAATGAGGTCCACAAAGAACTGAAGGATGAAAGTGTAAGGTCAGGGGACATTACTTTTCCTGTAGAAAGAACTCACAATTAAGATCTTCCAGAGTATCCAGAAGTATCTTGGTAAGATGAAATCAAAGAAGTCGTAATGACCAAACCCGTATCTGAACCTAATTATACTATAACTTATCAAACGGAACCTTTGCTTGTCTCTACTAAGACAGTAAATCCTCTAACGTAGGTTCATGACGTAAAACCTGAGAAAACAATTGGTACCCCCGATGAGGTAAAGAAGATTCCCTAAGAACGGGTATCATCATCTATATTATCAGTAGACTTAATTTAAGTGGGTAAGGTCAGGTAAAATCAAGTGACTAAGAATCTTACAACTACAAGTGAGAACGGTAGAGGACACACTCGTGAAGGTTAAACGGAACTAAGTACCTGGATTGTAAGGTCCAAGAATACGGTATAACGATAAATGTCGTAGTCTAAAATGAAGGCAGTGGTCAGTGTAGGTGCTGACCCATAACAAAAACGAAACCGAGGTAGGGAAGTAAGAAAGACCTCAATAAAGAGGTGACAAGAGGTCATCGCATAACCCGTGGATGACTGGTCCCTCAAGTAGAAAGTCACAGGATAGAAAAACGGAAAAATCTGATAAGTACCCCAAGAGTTATGTTCTTATTACTTCATCAAACGGTAAAGGAAGAGGTCACCTGGTGAAAGACAATCTTGAGAAGTGGCACTGGGCAGACAGAACCCACCGGGATGTGTTGTACCGAGTATCAAAGTAACTCAATCTGATCCGACTCCACCTGGTGTAAAACAGTCTTGAGACGTGGTACTGGACAGGTAGAACCCACCGGGATGTACCGTACCGAGTATCAAAGTGACCCAATCTGTTCCGCTACCAGGTATACTAGTTAAACTAATCAAAAGACACTAACACCAAAAGTGAACAGAGTAAGATCAAGGATCATTATTTTATACTCACTCTCACCCTACACCGTAAAGGTCCGGTTCAGTCACTTTTCGAGGTTCACTGTGAGGTTAGAGTGAAGGGGGACAGGATCATTAGATTCTCTTGAAGAGTGTAACTATAACCCTTCGGGGTCTGGTTTAGTCGTACCTTACGACGTAGGGACGGGACCGTCGACGGGAGTTGTCAACGGACCTAAGGTCTCCTAAAACGGAAGTACTCTTTGTTTGAGTCCACAATTGGTGACTCTAAAGACCCGACAAACAATGGTGTCGTATTCGGATCTGAGAGGACTGATTATTTCATCCCGTTGTTGAACTTTATTTTTTGGTAGACTTGGTTACAAAATATAAGGAAAGGTAAGTCAAGTCAAGTCAACGAGTCAGTACAGACTGAGAAACGCTGGGGTACTTGGCGTCGTAAGGTCCGGAGGGACAGGTAGTGGTTGAGGGGCTCGAGTAAGTTTGAGTACAGGTAGTTCAACCACTACGCTAGGTAGATAGAGTAAGAGACAGTAGGTAGGGGAAGAGGAGGACGGGGGTTAGGGAGGGTCGTAATCACAGAAAAGGTTACTCAGTTGAGAAACGTACTCCGTCGGTTTCATAACCTCAAAGTCGAAATCGTAGTCAGGAAGGTTACTTGTGGGTCCTGACTAGAGAAAATCTTACCTGACCAACATACAGGAACGTCAGTTTCCCTGAGAGTTCTAAGAAGAGGTTATGGTGTCAAGTTTTCGTAGTCAAGAAACCGTGAGTGGAAAGAAGTGTCAGGTTGGGAGTGTAGGTAAGTACTGGTCACCTTTTTGGTATCGACACTGATCTACCTGGAAACAACCGTTACAGAGACGAAAACTTATACGACAGATCCAAACAGTATTGAAAGGAAGACTCATCATTTGTAGAAAATTAAAGTACCGACGTTAGTGGTAGACGTCACTAAAACCTCTGGTTTTTTATTTCAGACTGTGACAAAAGTGACAAGAGGGTAGATAAAGGGTACTTCACTACCCAGGTCTACGATACTAGAATCAAAAGACTTATAACTCACAATTCGGTTGAAAAAGTGAGAGGAGAAGGTGAAAGTAGTTCCCCAAAAAATCAAGGAGAAGTAAAAGTATACGTATAGACTCCAATAACTATAAAGAGGACCGTTAGAACTAAAGTCGAACACGAAGAAGGTCGGGTCGTAAAGAGTACTACCTGAGACGTATCTTCAATTCATTCGTCCCACTGTTATCTGTCGGAACTGCATGAGGAAGAGGATAAACCTTGGTCAGACAAAAAGGTACAGGTCAAGATTGACAACGAAGGACTGGGCGTATGTCTAAAGAGTTCTCCGTCCAGTCCACCAGACCATAAGGGTAGAGAAAGTCTTAAAAGGTGTCAAATAACACTAGGTGTGTCAATTTCCGACACCGTATCAGTTATTTCGTCTTTATCTACAAAAAGAGCTTGAGAGAACGAAAAAGGTACTAGGTCATCTACAACCGTTAAACTGGAGACCAAGGAGACGAAAAAGATTTTGGTCGAACTTGTAGACCTTCAAGTGCCAAGTGCATAACGATTTCGGACCGAACCTCTTAAAACTCGTAATGAAATGATCGCACACTCTACTCACTTAACACGTCATCAAACTCGTAAGAAACCGTAACGGAAAGAAACCCTAACCTTACTTTCGACTGGGAAAGGTCAGGACACCGGTGACGACTCAAAAGGTTTAAACGACCGTATAACTCACGTCGTGAAAGTGTTCTAGTAGAAAGTTCCAAACTTTATCGAGTTGACCTTAAGGTAATGGAGGTGACGAAACAAGTAGTACTATGAAAGAACTTAAGTGTAAGGTCCTACAGACCGAGATTCACTCACTAGTGTGGTAGCACTAATAGAACCAGTACTTCTAGAAAAAACATGTCAAGAAGACACATAAGAACGGTGGAAAAGAATTATAGAAGACGAAGACAATCCAGGTATGGTAAAGACAGGAAATAACTCGGGTAGAAACGTACTTTACAAGGGAACTATAGAGATTAAAAGAACTTCTCTAGACATTAGAAAGGGTCAGACAACAAAAGGAGATAAAGAAATGTAACTAACGACTTCTTCCGAAAGAATAGAAAGGAACGAAAAGAAACCTTGAGACGTAAGTCTACGAATATATAAAAGAAAAGAGGAAACGAAAAACGAAGAGAAGGAAAGTCTCGATAAACATTCCGGAGGGGTCTGTCGGTAAAACGAAAAACGTAAAGAAAAGGTACCCCCACCAGAGTTAGGGACAAAGGACATGTTACAGTACTTGAAGGCAGGGATCAAGTAGTACGTGAGACAGATAGTTTAGATCAGGGAATTTAGATAAAGAGTGAAAGTGACATATTAGTATTCCCTAAACTAAATCCAGTATGGACTTACCAGATCACCAAAAGGGATGAAAGAAGTTAAATTTAGACTTAAACTATTATTACTCAAGTACTAGACTCGGTGTCAGTCGAGGGTCAGAACAAAAACGACTGACATATTTGGAAGAGGTAGAAACCGACGTTTCTTATATTAGTTCGACTAAAGCCACAGTTGGTAAACCACTACAGATGCACATCTCAGAAAAGAACATAATAACCTTCTCCCACAAACGATACTGGTCACGCAAGAGAAGCGTTTTCAGATAAACGGAAACGGGACGAAGTAAGAAGTAAGGTTCCGGTTTAAACGGACAATGAGGTCAACAAAGAACTGAAGGATGAAAACGTAAGGTCAGGGGATATTACTTTTCCTGTAGAAAAACCCCACAATCAAGATTTTCCAAAACATCCAGAAATATCTTAGTAAGTTGAAGTCGAAGAAGTCACAATGACCAACTACGTATCTCAACCTAATGGCACTATAACTTACCAAACGGAACCTTTACTTGTCTCTAGTAAGACAGAAGAAACTCTAACGTAGGTTCATGACGTAAAGTCTGA
>SJYO01033645.1:15176474-15226588 GCA_006410555.1 Capra ibex | reverse complement strand
TTTCCGTATATACTTTGTCATACTTTTCCGTTTTACTATCCTATGACTTTCTCCTTGAGGGGTCCAGCTATCCACGGGTTATACGATGACCTCTAGTTACCTCTTTATTGAGGTCTTTCTTACTTCATTACCTCGATTTCGTCAGGTAAAATCAAACGACTAAGGATCTTACAACTGCAAGTGAGAACGGTAGAGGACAAACTGGTGCAGGTTAAACGGAACTAAGTACCTGGATTGTAAGGTCCAAGGATACGTTATAACGAGAAATGTCGTAACCTGGAACGAGGATAGTGGTCAGTGTAGGTGTTGACCCAAAACAACAACAACAAAAAAAAAACGAAATCGAGGTAGGGAAGTAAGAAAGACCTCAATAAAGAGGTAACTAGAGGTCATCGTATAACCCGTGGATAGCTGGACCCCTCAAGGAGAAAGTCATAGGATAGTAAGACGGAAAAGTATGACAAAGTATATACGGAAATCCAAGACCGTTAATTTTCTAGTAGTATTTACTTTGTATAATGAAGAAAATTGAACTTTATTACAATAAATTCAGTAACAAAATTTACGGTTTAGCATCCTTCTTTTAGTATTACCGCACGTAACCCAGGCAGTGAGGATTGAAGGTGCCTCAAGTCTAACGAAAATGTATACAATAAGACTTGTGAACGTCAGGTTCCTCGATGTTTTTCTCTCTATAAGAATACGAATAAAATGTTTCTCGTCCCACGACACGAGTTTCTCCGATCCATCACCGGAGTCTTAGAGGTTTCTTTGTTTGAAATGTTAGTACAAGGGTCGAGTAGGTAAGATCCCAAGATGGATAAGTGGGGAACTGAAACAAGACAATGTGACGAAACACTGTAAAGGAGAAGTTTGAGGACATCGTTAAAGAGACCGGGAGAGACCACCCTACAAACGAACAAGTCTTATAGATGAAATTGTTGGAAATGTCTCGGGGACTTTACACTTCTAATTGTAAAGACCAATAGTCTCTGTCCTTATTCCTGAACTCCTTCTCTTAAGTACCTTCTTTCTAATTTTACTTATAATCAGAGAACGGGATGCTCCTCCTCCTCAAGGGTCAGTTAATCTCAACTTCCTCCACCTTACGACATCTCGTTTGTTCTATGTTTTTGTGTCCCCGTCCTTATTTCTGGGGTTGACAGGTTTACACCTCCAGTGGACGGACGTCCCGGGGTCCGTCCTGAGATGAAATCTTATACTTTCTCTAACGAAAATGTACATCGTGGTATTTACCATAATCTCGAAGGGCCCACCATGTCACCATTTCTTAGACGGACAGTTACGTCCTCTATGTTCTTTACGCCTAATTAGGGACCCACTCTTTCTAGGGGACCCTCTCCTTTACCGTTGGGCTAGGTCATAAAGAACGGACCATTTAGGGTATCTGTCTCCTCGGACCGTCTGACGTCAGTTACTCTAGTATTTCTCAACCTGTGTTGGTTCGTTGACTCGTGTGTGTATGTAGTGTATGTTGTATTTACCATAACGACGACGACGACGATTCAGCGCAGTCAGCACAGACTGAGACACGCTGGGGCATCTGTCGTCGGGTGGTCCGAGGGGGCAGGGACCCTAAGAGGTCCGTTCTGATGACCTCACCCAACGGTAAAGGAAGAGGTTACGCACTTTCACTTCAGCGAGTCAGCACAGACTAAGAAGCGCTGGGGTACCTGACTTCGGACGGTCCGAGGAGGCAGGTACCCTAAAGGTCCGTTCTCATGACCTCACCCTACGGTACAAAAGTTATTAAGTTAAATGGTTTCTTTTTACCGTATTACTGACTTATAGAGAGTAATTTCCGATTTCGTTTTTATTAAAAATCATTCGGACCGGTAGACCGTCTTAACATTNAAGGAAGAGGTTACGCACTTTCACTTCAGCGAGTCAGCACAGACTAAGAAGTGCTGGGGTACCTGACTTCGGACGGTCCGAGGAGGCAGGTACCCTAAAAGGTCCGTTCTCATGACCTCACCCTACGGTACAAAAGTTATTAAGTTAAATGGTTTCTTTTTACCGTATTACTGACTTATAGAGAGTAATTTCCGATTTCGTTTTTATTAAAAATCATTCGGACCGGTAGACCGTCTTAACATTCTCGGACCCGTTCCAGTCCTCTCTTCTTCCACCTACCTACTACATATTCTACGCTATAACTAGTGTTAGCTAAACGAATTTCTGAAGTGTATTAGTTGAACATACTTCTGAGGAGAGACGGAAATTGTAACACAGACGGACGTTACGCCCTCTGGACCCAAACTAGGGACCCAGCTCTTCTAGGAGACTTCTTCCTTTACCGTTGGGTGAGATCATGAGAACGGACCTTTTAGGGTACCCACCTCTTCGGACCATTCGATGTCAGGTACCCCAGTGTTTCTCAGCCTGTGCTAACTCACTGTAGTGAAAGTGAGACGGAAATTGTTTGATTGTTAGATTAATTCATCCGAGACAATTGTCTATTAGTCTCTTGTCATCGGTCTGATTAGTTGTCGTACCAAAAGGGATCTAAGATTCTCCAGAGACTATGAAAGATGATAAGATATAGGTTACAGTGAGAAATCAAGTTCAGTTCTAATAGAGTAATCTTGATAATTTTTCTAAAGGAGGGAGAGGGGGAAGAGAAGAAGGTTATAGAAAACTTGTAAATACACGAGTCAGAAGAGAATACACGATTTGAATCGTGCATTCTTGACATGTATAATATGTACAATGCATATGTACTGAGAATCTAACGATTCCTGATGTGTACTGAATTCAATAAAATAGAGAGATGACAGATGTCTTGAGGGGGAATCGATATATTACACAAGTGTCGGACCTGAATCACAAATGAATGTGGAAGACGAGATGTCGGTATGGACCTTACTGGTTGACCTCATTTGAGTCTCTCTTTCTCTCCTATAACATCGGTACTTTATTTTCGTTCCACAGTTCTTCCTCTCTCTCTCAGGAACACTCTTTCTCAAAGGTTGTATCTTCGGTACCAGTAAAAAAGAAAAAAAAAGAAAAAGGTCTTACCCTGTAGGGTAGGGAAGACGGTATGAGACAAACAATCTGTACTTATTCATTCAAGGTGGGGGTGAGTTCTCCTCTTATAATGTGTTCTTGTACTTCTTGTCCTCTGTCCTGGAGGTCTCCGGTAGAGTCTCCGAAGATTGATGTCTTTCGTACTCTCGATAAACCGTCAAGATGTCTTTTCGGGTAGTTTTAACTCGTTGTTATCCCTTCTCTAGAGGTTCCCTTTTATAGTTTTACCTTGATCTCTAATAAACTATGTACACTTTTATATAGTTATGTCCACTTTTTATCATAACTCTCCGTATAACCTTAACACAACGTAATTCTTCTCAGAAAAGGTTACTCAGTTGAGAAGCGTACTCCACCGGTTTCATGGTCTCAAAGTCGGAATCGTAGTAAGGAAGGTTTAACCTCGGTCCTCCTTTTCCCCTACTGTCTCCTACTCTACCGACCTACCGTAGTGACTGAGCTACCTACACTCAAACTCACTTGAGACCCTCAACCACTACCTGTCCCTCCGGACCACACGACGCTAAGTACCCCAGCGTTCCTCAGCCTGTGCTGACTCACTGACCTGACTTGACTTCTTCTTTGACGACTTTTACATATCTATTAAAGTGTTACCTTTTCTTTATTGTATGTTGGCCCTTTAATTGAATACTTTATTTTGTTTTGTAAATTCTTTCTTTTATCTCAGTATCGTATGACGAACACTTTCATACACTTTCACAATCAAACGAGTCATCTTAGGTCGACAAACACTGGGGTACCTGATATCGGGTGGTCCGAGGAGACAGGTACCTTTAGATTTCCGTTCGCACGACCTCACCCAACGGTAAATGAGGAGATCCCCTAGACGAGTTCGGTCCCTAACTTGGACCCAGAGGACGTAACTACCGTCCAAGAAAAGGTAGACTCGGTGGAACCGAGTCGTCGTTTATCATAAATGTACCTGTTTCATTACATTTGCTCCTGGGCTGTTTTAACACTGTATTGATACGAGTTTCTCTCCCATCCTTCTTTGTTAATTTCTTATACCTCCCCTGTGCGATGATTTAGGAGTAGATGGTATCACCCAGTTATCTATTAAAGATTTCAACTCTAGTCCAATTATTTATTAAGAATTTGACAAATTTAGTTCTTCAGTCGTAACTACATAATAAATCTTTGTTCTTCCTTTTATAGTTATCAGTTTATAAAGTTTCAAAAATCTCTGACCTTGATCCCGTATTACCCTTTTTAATTCACAGACGACAAAAAGTAATATTCTGAACTTCCGTAAAGTCGAAAAAAAAAAAAAAAATTTTTCGTTGATACTTGTTTACAAATAAATTACTTTTATTTTATTAAACTTTTGTTTATATTCATGTTTATATGAAATCTGTGATATAATCCACTCTTCGTATGTTTCTACTTATTTCTGGTACAGACTAAAGTTTGATGATATTATCTTGGATGTCGTATCAGTGTTTCAAAAAAAAAAAAAAAAGAAAGAAAAGTAACGAAAATATTATTTACACAGACCAATCCCAAATAGAAACGGATGACTTTACCTTTCCTCAAGACTAATTAACTTCTAAGACCAATCGACTCAAAATTACTGAGTTTCTGTCTTCAGAGAGAGGTGAAACGGACAAAAGGGAAAAGGGACATTGAAAAACAAAACAAAACAAAACCCACCCCCAAACAAAAACCAAAGTAAAAAAAACCGGTATGGTGTAACGTACACCTTATAATCAAGGGGTTGGTCCCTAGCTTGGGAAGAAAGGGTGACGTCATCTTCCTACCTTAGAATTAGTGACCTAGGGACCCTTCACAAAGAGACGTGGAAAGGGTCGAGTCGTCTGGGTGGAAGGTGACCTTTGTGTGTCTCTTTTTGACTGAGACAGGAAAATGAGTTTTACTCCTGTGGACTCTTACGTCGACCACAGACAAGGTACACTCGAAGTTCCTGACGACGACGAATCGTTTGACCGGAGTGACCGGTCCTCATTGACTCACACTAAGGTCCAGGTTCGGTGACTAGTGCAGACGTCACAATACGAACTTTGGGTCTCTCTCTCCTTACATCAATAACCTTTTTACACAAAAATGGTATTTTGAAGACTCTTTTATATTCGACATTTGATCAATTGTAAAAAGAAGACCTGTCGACCAGTCTATATCTTCAGTCGACCACTATCGAAAATATTCGTTTATACTAAAGGCACCGTCTCGTTAAGATCCTCGTGCTTGTCGAAATATTTATGGTTGTCGACCGGTCAACTTCCTCTATTGGAGACGGAAAAAAAAAAAGGAAAACAAACCTCGTCGTGTGTCAGACCTCAACCTTTGACAGAAGATCTTATTGTCTTCCCAACCTAAAACTTCGAGTACATAGTTGTTTTTTGTATGAACAGATCCCTAAGTTATCAAATTGTCTCGGACCGAAAACCATTGGTTAGTTTCTACTCCTGTGATTTTTCATATGACAAGAGTCAAACATCTTAAGAAACGTTAAGTGGTTCCCAGTACCTTTATTTCTGATACCTAGTTACTGTGAGTGTAGTCTTTATCCCCTGTACTCCTGAAAAGACCACTGAGTCACACCTTCTTAGGTGGACGGTCACGTCCTCCGTGCTTAAGTTAGGAACTAGGCCCTTCTAGGGGGTACGACACCTCGTTGATTGGACACACGGTGTTGCTGACTTGGATTCGATACCCCGAGTATACGCCGTTGATGACTCGGGTGCACGTGATCTCGGACTCGAGGTGTTGGTCTTGTCGGTGACGTTGCTTTTCTGGTGAGTAGTGTTGGACTTTTGTCGAGGGTGAAAAACGTTGATCTCTTTTCGAACTCGTCGTTACTTCTGGATAATGTCGGTTTTTATTTATTTGTTTTAATAATTTTTTGTTTATTTATTCCCTGTACTTTTTTTTATGACTATAGGTCCTAGGTTAATACGGTTAGTAACCTTATCCCGAAGTCGTAATCATAAAAAGTTATTCTTACAGTCCAGTAAGATTATACCAATCGTGATATGCCCCCCTACAATTCTTACTGTTCACACCATACCACTTTTTTCGAACCTGTATCTTGTGTAGTTAGGAAGTAAATGACCAACACACTGAAACCTAGTCTTAGAGTCGCAGAAATTCAAAACCAAAGAAGTAAACGTTTTACTTCCTAACCTTAGAAGAATTGGAAATAGTCTTTTAAATTCCGAGTCCTCTCCAGGAGACTTTCGTGAAACGTTCGTCACTATGAGTCTAGGTTATAGTCAATACTCCAAGAAGACTGGGATCAAGATTGTGTGTCTTCATAGTACACTCTTTTGTTTTGTTTTGAGTGTCGTCGGACTGTTGTCGACCTTTGAGACCTACCAGTCAGAAAGGTTCTCTTCGAGATGTTCCGTATTGTAATACCAGTAGTTTTGGGTTTACCAGTGGAGAACTATTCTGGTTGGCTCTTTTATTTTAAGGCTTTTACCTTGAACCCCTTCCTCTTTCTCATTCTTTCTTCTAAGTCCTTCTTCCTTAGATGTTCTGGAGTCACTGGGAGGACTGTAGGGTCGGGACCTTCGAACGGAAAACAAAGGTAAATGTAGTCGGGACGAGAAACTCACGACTAAGTACGACTACATCCAGTTGACGGATTGTGGCTCATCTGCGAAGTTATAGTTAAGTTTATAACAGATTTTAGAGTTATATTTCTTTATGAGAGTAATATTTCAACATAGATAGAGATCCATGTTAAACCTGGGACTTTTACATTTCTTCGACTCCTTTCTTCCTACACACTCGATATTTCCTATACTTTGGATTTCAAACCGGTGTTTTCGACCTAGTGTTTCGGTAATAATTGGCGGTAGAGTCGTTGCCACGTCTTGTGTCCTGATATAGACAGACTTCGGGAGAAATAGGTCTTCTTAATTTGGGAGTCGGAGATTTTTATTAGAGGACCCCAAGGACTGTTAGTATGGGAGATTGACCACAATTTCCCTACATTAGTGACATCCTCATTTATCTCCCCCTCAGTAAGTTGTCCGCTCTCCCAGACTTGATTTTGAGGTTCCATCTGTCCTAACTTGTTCAGTTTGTTTTGTCTACAATTCTTTCGTTTGTTGTACTGATTTCCCTTTCGACGTCCGGTTTTATTGACTCTGTAATTAATATTAGATAAAAGTCCATTCTCGTCGATCGACGGTCAGATACACCCCACTCTGGACAGAGACCTCTCCAGTCTCATGGTCACCGTAAAAAAGAGATGGTATAAAGACTCACATCTACTTAAGACCATTTCAGCCAACCTATCGCAGTAAAGAAACCAAAAAATCAGAAAAAAAAAAAACCGAAAAAAATTCTCCCAGTACCAAAAATCTCCTTTTTTGTTCGTCGGAAGATGACATTTCCGTGTTTGAACAAGAGGTAAGTAACTTGTAAATCAGTAAGGTGTTCACAACCCAAACCCACTCACCATCACCTCCTTGAACTCCAATAAATAAACAAAAATCGTAGAAGATACTCACTCCGGGAAACGATTCATGACTCCTGAGTCACGACTCGTTATGTCCTAAGGACGGACATTCCTCGAATGTTCTTAGGACGGTAATTCTTTCGTTTCCTTCATCCGTCTACTCGATACACTGGAAGCTGTTTACTGAGTCGGTACCTAAAGTTTTACAAGCTTATTCCGTACATTTTGTGAGTCGTGACACAGTCTGTGTATTATGTGTGGAATATTTATGATTGACAATCACAAGGATTGGTGCAGTTGACTCGAACTAGTCCCGTTCGTCTCACCTGCTCATCCAATAAGAGACCACGACTCTGGTGACAATCTTGAGTCGGTCGTCCGAGAGGACTGGTCTACCTGTACGTAGACCGACCTAAGGTATTAAGCTTGGAATGTTGAAGTCCAAGAGATTCGAAGAGGGGTTCTCGACGTGAGTGTCTGGACTACTTTCCGTTGACGGGTACGAATGGTTAAATTCGGTTGATCAGGGGACGGTATACGGTCTGTATACACAAGAGCGCCATTTGTCAGTGTATACTTTTCTTCTTCCTCTCTTTTACTGTCAACAACGAAAAGGTCACCTTTCCTATACCCATTGGATGTTATGTCTGTAACAGTAAATGTTCTTCATTTGCTTCGGGAACCTGATGAGTCCGGCTCACAAAGGTGAACCTGTCTCGTCGACGATCGGTCTACCAGCGAACCCCCGTCTAGGTCCGACCCTTGGAGCCGTACCCAACACTACTCGTCCTCATTTACGTTTTGTTTTGAACGAAAGGAAACCTTTTATAACGGAGTCAGACGACTCCCTTAAACGGAGTAGTCTTTGGTGTCAATTTCACGACCACTAATCATTCTCTACTATCTCTACTCGAAGAGCGAAGTATAGAAGTTTGTTTCCTTCGGAGACCAGAGGGACGTTGTAAGAATAAAGACCGTGACTCGGTCCGCTACCCATCTTAAACGAGGATTTACTAACTTTCTGTTAGTCAAAATTCTATGTCACAGAAACACTACGAACTCCTAATCCGAAGGAATTACTTTTTCAAGAAAACTCTCTAAAATCCGAAAAATTCCGACTTTAAAAACCGGAGTTGAACTACTACGTTCAAGGAAATAAACTTCCGGGGAATGTTGGTTCCTAGTGTAAAATCATTGAAAACATCCCGATTGTGATAGACGAGTTATTTACTACTCACACACAGTCCCCAAACCCACCAGTCACGTACTCTTTCTGTTTCTTTGAGTACTTCCTTTTCTCTTTTTTTCCTCTTTCATTCTCCCTTTACTCCTTCACCCCCTTCTTTCCTCGTTTCCTTACTTCTTCCGTCGTATCTGATACCTGGTACCTTCGGTTCCTCCCGTGCGTGGAGAGTTCTCTACATTTATACCCCTTCCAAAACAGAGAAGTCGTCTAGTAATTTCTAACCTACCTTGTTGACCTGGAGGGTCTTTTATATCATGTCTACTGGAGCATATTTTGGATGACCGTCCTTGACCTCTGGTGACCTCTTGTTCTTCTTTTGAGATTTCCCCGGACTCGAAAGGTAGACTTAACTGATTTCAGTGGACCTTCACTGATCGACTTTGTTAGACGTCGTTCATCTTGTGTCCCGTTACTCTCTTTCTGGTTAATGTTATTTTTATTTCCAAAAACGTGTGAACTTCCAAATCGTAGTCGATACGTAGTTTACGAAGGTTGAATTAAATTGACCTGTTCACAAACACCTTTCGAACGACACTGCTGACTTTTCGGTATTAAAGGGTGTACGTTTCAAGAAAACGAAAGTCAACTCTTAATTCAGTTGGTCCCCAAGAGAGTCACCACTAAGTCTGTAAGTAAAAAGATTTCCATCCAAGAGTTTCTTTGTTAAAGAGTTTACGGAGGGTCGATACCCTTAGAACTAAAGTCCCAAAGATATAGTGCTACTATGGGACATAGATGTCTTGTCAGAAGTTGATGTCCCATACTTTAACAGTAATAATAGTACAATCAATTTTTCCCCCCTTTACTTTTCGTCTCTCAAATTGTTTCCCGAACGGTTTCTATCAGTGAGTCATTTTGATTCTGGATTTGGGACCAGAAGATTATAGTTCCTGTGATGCAAAGACAAGATAGGGTAAGTGAGTACCTATGTCGAATACCTGAAGTAAAACGTCCAAGTCTTTGATCTGAAAATTGTTGAGTGACTCCCTTTTGTAAGAGTTAGATCTAAACGACGAAGACGACGACGATTCAGTGAAGTCAGTACAGGCTGAGACACGCTGGGGTATTTGTCGTCGGGTGGTCCGAGGGGGTAGGGACCCTAAGAGGTCCGTTCTTATGACCACACCCAACGGTAAAGGAAGAGGTTACGTACTTTCACTTTTCGGTTTCACTTCAGTGAGTCAACACAGGCTGAGAATCGTTGGAGCTGACGTCGGATGGTCCGAGGAGACAGGTACGCTAAAAGGTCCGTTCTCATGACCCCACCCAACGGTAACGGAAGAGGTGATCTAAACGATNTACGTACTTTCACTTTTCAGTTTCACTTCAGTGAGTCAACACAGGCTGAGAATCGTTGGAGCTGACGTCGGATGGTCCGAGGAGACAGGTACGCTAAAAGGTCCGTTCTCATGACCCCACCCAACGGTAACGGAAGAGGTGATCTAAACGATTAGAGTAAGTATTCTCTGATTGAAGATGGTCTCTCCCTCTTCTTTAGTGACCAAGATCTCATTCTCTGGTAATAGACAGGTCCTTTAAGACCTCAATTGACCTTTTGTGTCTTATCTTACACACACACACACACACATACACACACGTACGTACATGTACAGACACAAAGACATAAAAAGAAAGAAGTGAATGACGTACTTCACACGATTGAACTAACTCGTGGAACGACAAAGACCTCTCGTAACAGGTCCTCCCCGGAGTTCCATGTAATCCAGGACGACATCTGACGCATGAACAATGAGCTGGAACTCGAGATCCGTATTCCTCGAAACAGAGGGACTGGAAAGAAACACGACTCTCCTGGTAAAGTAAGTCACCCTACCGGTAATGTCAGATCAACACTCTTCCAGATAAACGGTATCTAGTCCCGTCTTTCGGTGACGAATAGTCGTGTAGTCCCTGTTCTATACGTATTAGTCTCTGACCTCTCGGTCATTCTTCTCCAAAAAGAAACTACCTAGTATGGTAGTAGTAGGCGAACAAGTAGGGGTTTGTGACCTCACTTGGGTTTACCATGTCACTGACATAAAAGATTTGAATACAAACCATGTCCTTAAAACTGTTGAAAACGAGAAAAACCACATAATTAAAAAACTTCAGACATTCCAAGATTTGTAACTTAGTGTACTTTGTAAGAGAAAATATATACATATAGAAAAAAGGTACGGTGAAGATATTTTCCTTAGAAATTTAAGAAAAATGTTCTACGAGGTTGTTGACGTTCTTCTAGGTTGGTCAGGTAGCATCTCCTCTAGTTAGGGCCCACAAGTAACCTCCCTGACTACAACTTCGACTTTGAGGTCATGAAACCGATGGACTACGATTCTCAACTGGGTAACCTTTTCTGGGACTACGATCCTTTCTAACTCCCGTCCTCCTCTTCCCCTGCTGTCTCCTACTCTACCAACCTATCGTCGTGGATGAATTACCTGTACTCAAACCCATTTGAGGTCCACAACCACTATCTGTCCCTCCGGACCGTACGACGTCAGGTACCCCAGTGTTTCTCAACCTGTACTGACTCGCTGACTTGACTTGACTGAATTGTTGATAAATAAAAAAATTTAACGTAAATGACTTTTATTCTTTTAATACACCTTAATCTTAGTAGTGTAAAGATATGATAAACGTCAGGGAATATATTATTTCCCGAAGGGACCACCGATTCTATCATTTCTTAAACGGACGTTACTCCTTCTGGACCCAAGTTAGGGACCCAACCCTTCTATGAGACCTCTTCCCGTACCGTCGGGTGAGACTACAAGAACGAACCTCTTAAGGTACCTGTCTCTTCGGACAATCAGGTGACCAAGTGTCAACCTGTACTGACTCACTGTAAGTGATATATTATTTATAATATTACAAGAGGATAAAGGGTTTTGACGAAATTAAAAAATTTTTTGTCAGACAACGATGTTTGTTCGGTTTTTATTATACCGAAACCCTAAATCCGAGTGTGTCAAAGTCCGTTGGATACGATCTTGATGTACTACACATCGTATATTACATACTACGACATCTATACTACTGTGGGAAGGACGAGTAGTCTCTCGGAAGTCGACGGACGGGGAAATCTATAATAGAGTTGGTGTCTTTCGGTGAAACGGGCTTCAGTAAAGGAAGGACCCTCTCGAGTCTATGATAATTATAGTAATCAGTCCCGTCCCTTATTTTAGGGTCAGTAAAGTCACCCCGGGTGAGTTTACCGGTCAAAACGAGATTTAACGGGGGTACCCTATCGATTCTGACGGCACAAGTCAGTGGTTCAGCACAGACTGAGACGTCAGGGTACCTGACATTGTGAGGTCCGGAAGAACAGGGAGAGAGATAATTCGAACATAAGTTCGAGTCGAAAGGGACAAAGAAAGGAAAATAAAGGAAATTGTCTAGAACTGTAGTCCTTATAGAGTATTATTTGTAGAACCGAAGATTTGAAGAATAGTCTCTCACGAAGGGTCTGTTAAGTTGGACACCGAATGTTGTTCTTATATCAAGAACTCTTGCCCTAACAAACAGAACAATTGTCTACAGCATATAGGGATCAAGGACCCTGTCATAGACCGTTACCTATTTATTTATCTATGTTACTTACTTATCCTAATAGGACCATCTCTCATGAGAGGTCTGTCATTCATTTTTTGATCTCCATCCTCCCTCACACCTCGGAAGTCGTGAGTAATAAAAGGACTGTTACGTCTCTTCTCACACTTATCTTCTCCCTGATCCCCCTCTCCGTCAACCAATCCTCCTTCCGGGAACTACTTTAGGTGTTGGACCTTGGTCTAAGTCCGGATGGTCCAAATCTAGTATTTATCTCTCAGACAAATTTCGAGGATCCCGAATTACAGATTTTCAAGAAGACTTTTATAATTGTTTAACTTAACAGACCTGATTGTTTAACATGACACAGACGTGATGAATCATTTATCGTGTCATCAGACTGATAACCTTAAACACACTTACCCATTTAACTTAGTTACCCGATTTCTCTTGTACCTGGAAGGGAAGGGTATCTTAAAAGAAAAGATTTCTGTCAGTAAGTCCCTGAAGGGACCATCAGGTCACCAATTCTTAGGTGGAACGTTACGTCCCCTACGCTGAAGTCAGGGACCACCCCCCTGATTCTAGGGTACGCACGCCGACGATTCGGAAACACGGTATGTATGTCAACACGTGGCGTTACTTTCTAGGGGGCACTGTGTCGTTTCTGAGGTACACGGTGTCGTTTCTAAGCTATGTCTGTTTGTTTATTAAGAAAATTTTCTCTGTCAGTAAGTCACTTTCCGATGACAACAGAGACTCCCTTTTTTGTACTATACACCTTATAAACTCAAATGTGTAAATATATACTGATACTTTAGTCATTTAGTCACAGTTTTACAAGACCCTTACAAATGAATTGTGTTCTATCAAATTCTCTTACTTTCACAACTCAAGTTTTTCTTCTTTTTTTAGTGTCTGAGGTCAATTCCCTTGTACCGGTTGGAAAAAGAACTGGTACAGAACTAACGTGTAGGGAGGGAGAGGAGGAACGTTTTTCCTCTCGTCTGACACAACAGACGAGTCCGACAGAATAGTTTTGTTATGACCGACCCACCGATTTTGTTGTCTTTAAAGAAAGAGTGTCAATACTTCAAACCCTTCAGGTTTTAGTTCCACGGTCACCTAAGTCAACGATTACTTCCCAGAGAACGATCGAACGTCTACCCGGTGGAAGAACGATAATTTATGTAGGTACGTGCATTACAGGAGTTATACACACCTCTCTATCTCTCTTTCTCCTTCCCCTCCCCCTCCCTCTCTCCTCGTTCGAACGACAGACCATAGAGAAAAATATTCCTGTGTAAGAGAGTCTAGTCCTGAGTTACGAATACTGGAGTAAATTAGAATTAGTGAAAAAAATCCCCCGGAGTAGAGGTTTATAGTAGTGTAACTCCCAATTCCGAAGTTCTATACTCCAAAAACCCCTGGGTTTTGAAAGTCAGGTATTGTATATATGTTGAGGATATTAAGGGACATCTCACGAGACTTCTTGATCTTTAAAGATCATACTTGGATCATATTAGTGCTAATTTAATTTGTAAAAGACAACAGACGAAATTACAGTGACCCCGAAGGGACCCAGATCTTCTAAGTGACCTCCCCCCTTATCGATGAGTAAGGTCATAAGAACGGACCTCTTAAGGTGTCTGTCTCTTCGGACCACCCGATATCTGGTACCCTAGAGTTTCTCAGCCTGTGATGACTCATTACTTGAAGTAAATCGTTTTGTAATTCGAAATTATTTAAACTTACTGGGTTAGTTACAGAGGTCATGTGATTACTTCCTATGCCGTCTTTACGACTGTGATATTTGTGGGAAGAGACCCTTGATGTCTACGTAAGATAGTAAAACGAAGGTATATTTTGTCTGTCTTTTAGTAAGAGAACTTTTCGTTTCGTCTACCCGTTTCGTCGACACAAGTAAAAAGGTCTATTTGTCTTACGTGTCAGGTAAACTCCTCTCCTAAGTCTCCAAACGTACCGAACACCTAACAGAACTCTTGACCTGGATTTGTAAAGTTGCATTTCAAATCGTAGGATAGAAAAAGGACTCAGGGATCCTGTCCGGTTCTGACAGAAACGAGACGGAGCAGTTCGGAAGATCCAAAGTGAATTACTCCTGGTGAAAGTGGTCTCACTCTATGTTCGGGACAGTGCTACACACTCTAGTGTGACCTCGTCTTGGTTCTTGATGAGTTCGGTCGGTCGGGAGGACGTCGTCACTTGTTGAGTGCGAGGCGAGGGAACCGGTCGGATGGAAACGTTTAACTCGGGAAGGTACAGACCGATTGAGTTCCGGTCTCGGGAAGTGCGGAATACCTTTATCTTTCGACTCCGAAGGTCTAGACGAAAGTTTGTCCCTGACCCTTCGTTTTCCTAGGCACGTGATCCGTCAGAAAAGTCGTCTTTTTGTAACCCTCTTTACAGTGCCACCTCTGACAAAGGTCTAGTTTGACGTAAAGCTCCGATCACCAATTTCGTACCTAAGTCTTTCGTAACAAAGTTTTACGTATCTGGACCGACTTTAGTGACTCAACGAAAGAAGAGACGGAAAGATTGAAAAGATGGGTCCAGAACGGGGTGAGAGTAAAGATAAAAGAAGAGAGAGGAGAGAGGACGAACAGGAGACGGATGAAGAACGGGTAAATTAGGGGAAAAAGGAAAGGAGGAAGTCAATTAAAAGAGAAGACCTGGGAAGTAAGGAAAGAAAAGAGGAACAGTAATCAACGAAGAAAATTAAATAAAGGGAAAACAAATAAATGAAAAAAGGAAGAAAGGAAGGGAGTATAAACGGTCAAACAAACATTTTACTTCACTTTCGGTCGACGTCTGTTACAAAATAAACTAATACTACTAAGATCTAGGTATACTTGGTCTTTTTTATGACTTAAAGTCCTGTTAGTTTTCTCTTAATACTCTCATAGATAAGAAATGAAAAACGTTCCTTCTTTTCACTCCACATACAGTGACTCTGTACTCGTTGTCTCTTTTTTCGACACGTGGAAGGGGATTTACATCAATCGATATATAAAAAAGGGTGGAAATAAGAGTGTAAAAACAGTGACATTAGTAAGAAGTTCTACACATATGTGATGTCAATTATATACCTTATGACAATAACTACATATCGACTAAGTGAAACGATATATCGTCTTTGTGTAAAATTTAGTTGATATGTGGTTATTTTTACATTTTTTATTATTTTATAAGTGTTATTTTTAATAATTTGAAAAATTTATTTTATTATTGTTTTATTATTAAGATTTTTTCTTTGCTATTAATCACTAGGATGAGTCGGGAGGAGTGCACCGTCGTCCTAATTGTTCGGGAGGGGAGTGGGTGAGGATCAATATCAATGTGTTTAATATGGTTTCCGATTCCGGTGGTTACCGGATAGTAAACTTGTTTTTATCATCACCTCATCAAGATTTTATTGGGGTAGTATATTGTGTCCAAACCTAAGAACTCAGTAAATTGTCTACAAATGACGAACGAATATACACACGATCGTAGACTTATGTTGGTACTTAATTTTGGTTAAGTGAAAAATAAATCATTTAATGTCAGAATTTCATCTTGAACCAAAAGAATAAACTCTGTGTAATACAGTATAACGGATTTTATCCCATAAACGTCAGTCCGTCAAGACCTGAGGTCAGAACTACAATGGAGGATTGCCAATACACTGAAATCTGTTAATGAATAGAGATTCGAAGTTTTTTATTAAGTATTTGATCTCTATTAATGATGGAAGTCTTATCAACATTAATACTTTCAAGTATACGACTAGTACTACGGACGGGACATCTATAATAATAATTTAATTTTTTGTCTTAATATTACAAGTCTACCAACGTGTTGGGACATCTCAATGATTTTTAGTAACTTAACGTGGAAATTTTACCCACTTAAAGACCATACATTTAATATGTAGTTTTCGGCATATAGGGGTCCTTTTTCTTTACGTTTTTCCGTTTTTCCAATAGACTCTTCCGGAATGTTTATCGACTCTTTTCTTCTCTTCGATTTCCGTTTCCTCTTTTCCTTTCTATATGGGTAAACTTACGTCTCAAGGTTTCTTGTCGTTCCTCTCTATTCTTTCGTGTGGAGTCACTAGTTACGTTTCTTTATCTCCTTTTGTTGTCTGACCCTTTCCGATGTCTAGAGAAGTTCTTTTAACCTCTACGGTTCCCTTGTAAAGTACGTTTCTACCCGAGCTATTTCCTGTCTTTACCATACCTAGATTCTCTTCGTCTTCTATAATTCTTCTCCACCGTTCTTATGTGTCTTCTTGATATGTTTTTTCTAGAAGTACTGGATCCATTGGTACTACCACACTAGTGAGGGGATCTCGGTCTGTACGACCTTACACCAGTTTACCCGGAATCCTTCGTATTGATGCTTGTTTCAATCACCTTCACCACCTTAAGGTCATCTCGATAAAGTTTAGGATTTTTTACTACGACACTTTCACGACATGAGTTATACGGTCGTTTAAACCTTTTGAGTCGTCACTGGAGTCCTGACCTTTTCCAGTCAAAAGTAAGGTCAGGGATTCTTTCCGTTACGGTTTCTTACGAGTTTGATAGTGTGTTAACGTGAGTTGAGTGTGAAATCGTTTCATTACGAGTTTTAAGAGGTTCAGTCCGAAGTCGTCATACACTTGGTACTTGAAGGTCTGCAAATTCGACCTAAATCTTTTCCGCCTCCTTGGTCTCTAGTTTAACGGTTGTAGACAACCTAGTAGCTTTTTCACTCTCTCGAGGTCTTTCCGTAGATGAAGACGAAATAACTGATACGGTTTGGAAACTGACACACCTAGTGTTGTTATACACCTTTTAAGAAGTTCTCTACCCTTAGGGTCTGGTGGAATGGACGGAGGACTCTTTAGACATACGACCAGTTGTTCGTTGTCAATCTTGACCTATATCTTGTTACCTGACCAACCCTTTACTCACACAGTTCCGACATATACAGTGGAACGAATAAATTGAATATACGTCTCATGTAGTATGTTTTACGACCCGTCCTACTTCGTGTTCGACCTCAATTCTAACGGCCCTCTTTATAGTTATTGGAGTCTATGTGTCTACTGTGGTGGGAATACTGTCTTTCGTTTCTTGATTTCTCGGAGAACTACTTTCACTTTCTCCTCTCACTTTTTCAACCAAATTTTGAGTTGTAAGTCCTTTGATTCTAGTACCGTAGGTCAGGGTAGTAAAGTACCATTTATCTGCCCCTTTGTTACCTTTGTCACTGTCTGAAATAAACCCCCCGAGGTTTTGGTGACATCTATCACTGACGTCGGTACTTTAATTTTCTACGAACGAGGAACCTTCTTTTCGATACTGGTTGGTTCTGTTAAATAATTTTTCGTCTCTGTAATGAAACAGTCGTTTCCAGGCAGATCAGTTTCGATACCAAAAAGGTCATCAGTACATACCCACACTCTCAACTTTATATTTCTTTTGACTCGTGACTTCTTAACTACGAAAACTTGACATCACAGTCTCTTCTGAGAACTCTCAGGGAACCCTGACGTTCCTCTAGGTTGGTCAGTTAGGATTTCCTTTAGTCAGAACTTATAAGTAACCTTCCTGACTGCGACTTCAACTTTGAGTTATGAAACCCGGTGGATTACACTTCTTGACTGAGTAACCTTTTCTGGGACTACGACCTTTTCTAACTTCCGTTCTCCTCTTCCCCTGCTGTCTCCTACTCTACCAACCTACCGCAGTGACTGAATTACCTGTACTCAAACTCATCCGAGACCCTAAACCACTACCTGTCCCTTTGGACCGTACGACGTCAGGTACACCAGCGTTTTTCAGTCTGTACTGACTCGCTGACTTGAATTGAATTTCGGTATATACACATATACCCGAACTTATATATATAAGTCTGAACTTTTCTTGACATCTATATGACTGTACTTCAAGTCTTAATTTTTCTATCAAAGTCCCTGAAGGGACCACAAGGTCACCAATTCTTAGACGGAACGTTACGTCCCCTGGACCCAATTTAGGTACCAACCTCTTGATTCTAAGGTGTACAGAGCCTCATTGATTCGGACAAGTGGTGTTGATCTCTCCGGTACGTGACGTTACTTTCTAGGTATGCTACGTTACTTCTAGGAGACACGGCGTTACTTCTGGGTCGTGTCGGTTTATTTATATGACTCAAAAAATTTTATATAAGAGGTTTTCCCTCTTCAAGTCCCGTCCATTTCGGTTTACACTCTCCACAGTTCTGTAAGAATTCTTTCCCAGTCACATTATACTTCAGTGGTTCACTTACCTTCGTAAAATTAGTTTCGTCCTTAGTTTCAAACCCTATCACTCTGACTTATAGTACGATGTCTAAAACCTATGTTAGATACTCTATCACTTTTTTTAATTTACGAAAATACGGTTTCTAATTTTTTTTTTTAAAAACTTCGACACGAAACAATTACGTCTGTATTTCTGGTCAGTCTTTAGATGAAGGTTTTGTGGAATCTCAATTATTCTTGGACTGATCGTTTCCTTCATTGTCAAGTCAAGTAAGTGAGTCAGCACAGGCTGAGAAACGTTGGGGTACTTAGCGTCGTGCGGTCCGGAGGGACAGGTAGTGGTAGAGGGCCTCAAGTGAGTCTGTACAGGTAGCTCAGTCACTACGGTAGGTCGGTAGAGTAGGAGACAGTAGGGGAAGAGGAGGACGGGGGTTAGGGAGGGTCGTAGTTTAGAAAAGGTTACTCAGTTGAGAAAGGTACTCCACAGGTTTCATGATCTCAAAGTCGAAATCGCAGTAAGGGAGGTTTCTTTAGGGTCCCGACTAGAGGAAGTCTTACCTGACCAACCTAGAGGGACGTCAGGTTCCCTGAGAGTTCTCAGAAGAGGTTATGGTGTCAAGTTTTCGTAGTTAAGAAGCCGTGAGTCGGAAGAAGTGTCAGGTTGAGAGTGTAGGTATGTACTGGTGTCCTTTTTAGTATCGGAACTGATCTGCCTGGAATCAGCCGTTTCATTACAGAGACGAAAACTTATATGATAGATCCAACCAGTATTGAAAAGAAGGTACCTCATTCGGAGAAAATTAAAGTACCGACGTTAGTGGTAGACGTCACTAAAACCTCGGGGTTTTTTATTTCAGACTGTCACAAAGGTGACAAAGGGGTACATGAAGGGTACTTCACTACCCTGGTCTACGGTACTAGAATCAAAAGACTTACAACTCGAAATTCGGTTGAAAAAGTGAGAGGAGAAAGTGAAAGTAGTTTTCCGAAAACTCAAGGAGAAGTGAAAGACGGTATTCTCACCACAGTAGACGTATAGACTCCAATAACTATAAAGAGGACCGTTAGAGCTAAGGTCGAACACAAAGAAGGTCGGGTCGTAAAGAGTACTACATGAGACGTATATTCAATTTAATCGTCCCACTGTTATGTGTCGGAACTGCGTGAGGAAAAGGATAAACCTTGGTCAGGTAACAAGGTACAGGTCAAGATTGACAACGAAGGACTGGACGTATGTCTAAAGAGTTCTCCGTCCAGTCCACCAGACCATAAGGGTAGAGAAAGTCTTAAAAAGTATACCGGTTCTCCTCGATGGGTTCAGGCTCCAGTCCCCTCCACCGGGACTTCTTGGTGGGGTGTGGGCTCCGGTCCTTGATGTCGGCCCTCCTCGTTGGGTTCCTCGCTACCGACACGACCGTGTCCTCCCGGATCTCCTCGATAGGGTGCAACTTCCAGTCCTTCCCGCCGCCACTCCTCTATGGGGAGTAGGTTCCATTCCTCGTCACCGACGCGAAAGGACCTCATCGGTACTTCTCTATAGGGGTGGGTTCCATTCTCTTTGGGTTCATTCTACAATCCACAACGTTCTCCCGTAGTCTCCCGTCTGTGTGACTTTGGTATGAGTGTCTTTTGATCAGTTAGATTAGTGTGATCCTGGTGTCGGAACAGATTGAGTTACTTTGGTTCGGTACGGGCGCCCCGTTGGGATCTGCCCACCCAGTACCACCTCTCCAGACTGTCTTACACCAGGTGACCTCTTCCCTTACCGTTTGGTGAAGTCATAAGAACGGAACTCTTGGGGTACTTGTCATACTTTTCCGTTTTACTATCCTATGACTTTCTCCTTGAGGGGTCCAGTCATCCACGGGTTGTACGATGATCTCTAGTCACCTCTTTATTGAGGTCTTTCTTACTTCCCTACCTCGGTTTCCTTCGTTGTTCCTCCCTTTTTTACATTCTCTAGGACCCCTCTGTCCATGGTCTGTCACCTACTTGTGTGACTTCCTGACGGTTCTCCTTATGTCTTCTTCTTTAGTTTTACTGAATCTAAAAATCGGACTCATAATGGAAACTTCAACTAACTTGAAATTAATGTTTACCGTACATACCTATTTAAAAGTCAGTCTACAAATCGTCTAACCACTTTACACCCAGACTTTAAGACCTTGGTCTCTATCAGTAAATACACTTTTTATCACGATGAACTCGACGTTTAATCTGGAATTTAAATAAAACTCAGGGATTGGAGAATTGGGGAAGGGGACTTTGAGAACAAACTAGGGGTATACTGATTTTAAATGGGCACATTCTTACTCTGAAAAAGATTTCATTTTACAGATTCCTGAAAAGGATTCGAAAGTAGTTTAAGAGTTTCTTCAGACACTGGGGTTTTTCCAATTCTCGGTGACCAGATTCGTTACGGTCAACTTACTTTCTTTGGTCTGCCAACACACTTGACGAGTAAGAGAAGAAGGAGGGTTTCCCGACCGAGTCCACTCATACATCTTTGTATGGGAAACCGGAGTAACAACCAAGTACCGTGAAAGGACGTAAAGGTATAAATATTCAATCGAAGTGACAGTACGAGGTCCGAGGTCTTATAAGCAAACACCAACGAGACCAATAACAGGTTTTTCTTTATGTAAAATTTACAAGACGATCAAGTCTAAATTAATGCTTCTTTATATGAGTTTTCGTAAAGACTTGACCTTGTAGAGACAATTAACGTAACTGTGTAGATTCTACTCGAAAGACCTCTTCTCCTACCCGTACTTTTTTAGGTTTTACAGTACACTTCCCCCGTCTACCTTTCATTTTTTTTTTTTTTAATATAAGTCTGTCAGTAATAATCGTACCTAAAAAGTCCGTTTAATCACTTCTTTTAAATTCTGATATGACGAAATGGGTTTAAATTTTTTTTTTCCGTTTTATTGAGTCTACGAAAACAACTGTGTCGAGTAATAGGAAATAACGAGTCGAAATGAAGAAGGAACTCTTCTATAATTTGGATCTTACAACGACATTCACAAAGTCAATCTGACACACCATGTTTCGTACCAAATCACTCCCTTTGTGTCTACAACTCCCTCTCTTTGTGTTGGGCAAAATAACGAAGAAATCGTTGTCGAGACAAGACGTGACCTTTTGGTATCTCAATCTGGTTGACTTTCTTGAATCTGAAGGTTCTCCGACCCATTTTTCTCTCCTACTGAGGAAGGCAGTATCCACATACAAGGATGTTGGATCTCTTGTTCAACTGAAGCGTGGTTTTTTCCTAAGTCTCTTAACTCCTTAGAAGTCCAACGACGAGAAACTCAAGTACCCTCTACTTCCCTTTAGTCCCCTTCTCTAGAGTCCTATCTTTCTAGGGTCCGACGCCTTTAGTCCTCAACACGAATAGAATCCGTTAGTCTCCGTCGCCTCGACCCACTCTCTCTGCGTTGCACTCCTATTCCCAGTACTTTGTTTTGTAGCCTAGAATCCCCACTCTTTCCTACTGAAATCCTAATGTTATTGTAATCAACGACATTTCTGTCTTCAGTCTACCTTCGTTCGTGTTCCTTACCAAATTCTTCTCGTCTACTCTCGTTTCTACCTTCTGCCGTCCTCATACGGATGTCACCACAAACCCCGAGTGTTCACCGTGCCCATCTTGTCTTTGGGACCTTTCAGGTATGTGAATTGATAATATGATAGACGTCATACGATCTTCCGGCAAAGAAATCAGGTACGAATAACAGGAGACCTTTCGAATAGTACCTGGCTCCCTCATCTAAAATGGACCGTTTGAGGTCGTAGGTCTTCCCGTAAAGAAAATGATTTGTCTTCAGATGAAGGGTTCTCCTCTAATATTGTTCTGGTCAAGTTACCTTGTAGTCCCTCCGAGTCTGAGGGACTGGAGTTCTCGAGTGACGGTGCTGGAGACAATCTTCATTCACTTCTACTATCTTTAGTTCACCAAAAGTTTGAAACTTATATACATAGACTAACGATTTTATGAAGTCTCCGAAGTACTCACCATAGTACCTAGACGACCTAAACTCCTGGATACAGGATAAGTCTCAAATAAATCAATAAATCCGAACAAACGATTCCCTGTACGAAGAAGAGAGTTTAAGTAAAAGATCGTCTTCTAAAGGTTCACCCTCTATTCGTGGTCCTAAACAGAGGTAAGTCGTTATGAAGTAAGACTTAGAGTAGGTTCTTCCTTCCGACTCAGGATACACTATTTATATATGGGAACTCGGACTTTCGTATGGTCAAACCCTTGAAGGACTGAACTCTGTATTGGCGACACTCACACTGAAGGGGTAACGAACCGTCCATTACTTAGGTGGGTGTTACGTCCCCTGTGTACTCTGGACCTAAGTTAGGGACTCAGCTCTGCTAGGGGACCTCCTCCTTTACCGTTCGGTCAGGACGTCTAATATCATAATAACGGACCTTTTACCGTTCCCGTCTCCTCGGACCACCCGATGTCAGGTATCCCAGTGTCTAAGTCTGTACTGACTCGTACGCACGTGTTGGATTCTCACACTCGATACGGTCCTTCATATGACTTCCCCGAGGGTAAAGGTGTAAACGGACAAAAGATGGGTAGTCAGAGTCAAGACGGGGTACTCCTACGTACGTTATTCAAATGAGAACGACGATGTGTCGTCGGAAAGTCTATAAAAATCTTTTACGAGCACGGTCCAGAATAAGTAAAGGAAAGACTCATGTACCAAAGTCTCGTGCCTTGGTTAGACGTAGTATACGAAAGGTCGGTTAGGGGTTGGGACAGGGAAAGAAGACTTTCACGAGGTCCAAAAAGGATAAGGGAACTTCTAACATCACTGATCTTGTTTCATATTGTGTAATAGAGTGGTTAGATCCACCGACGGAGTGGGACATCAGAACTCTACTACCAAGACAAATGTACCGAATTCTAGTGTAATGGGAGATGATATTATTTGGGTGGAGTGAACGGAACCCTGAGAATAAAATCTCTGATAGAACGATACCGACACCTAATATCAAATACCATTCGTCAATGATCTATGACTGATACGTCACCAGGAACATTATCTTTGTTTTTCTTTATTCCAAAACAGGACGGATCTCCTGAATCTCCGATCAACCTCTGTGTACACAGGTTTACATAGAGTAATGTTGGGTGTCAGTCAATAAAGGTTTCAGTTCCTTCGATTCTATCGAGTGTCTTCCCTCTACGATCTACTATGACCTCACTCAACCCCTAGTAAAATCTCTCTTGTACCGTGAACCGTCACCTGAACGATCGATCACTTTTCAGATTCTTAAATAAGTAAGATGTTTATAAATAAAAATGTGAATCAAACACGGTCCTTGTTTTTCCCTTTAATTAAATTAATCCTGAGTCTTTTACAAAACTACATTGGGTGAAAGGTTTTTGTAGTTCCTAAGACTATCACGAGTTGAAAATACAATTTGTCCGGAGACCTATCACCTACTCTTACGGTTTTGGTTACATGTGAAGGGGACGTGATCACGTGACTCTTGTGTTCTCTATGTACTCTTGACGTATCGGTGTAGACGGGAGTATTACTGTTATAAAGTGAACCGAGTCTACAAAAGTCACACCTTTGGAATAATCGAATACTGTGGTTCAGTTACCGAAATCTGAACCTCATTGTCTGACGACTAATGAGTGTCCTACCACTAATACAAACCCAAGTAATAGTCTTTTGGGTCCGTAGGGACCCTAGACCCGTACTAGAAGAGAAACTACGTTAAGAGTCTTTGGATTTAGTTTTGTGTAACTTTCCGGGTGTATCTAGACGACCTTTTATTGTCTTGAGTCCCCCTGAAGTCTTTTATAGATGTCGACTCTTGTCACTTCCTAAAGAAATCAAAACTTAGAGTACATGTTAGAAAAGTAATTTTTTTTTTTTTTTGAGGTCATCCCTGAAGGGGCCATTACCCCACCTATTCTTAGACGGACGTTACGTCCCCTGTCTCCAAGTTATAGACGTGGTCCTTCTTGGGTGTAAGGTGTGTCGTCGATTCGGATCCGTGGTGGTGAAGACTCTGACACAAGATCTCGGACTCTCGCCGTTTATGACTCGGAAACTCAACGTTACTGACTTCGGTCTCGGGGATCTAGGACACGAGGCGTTGATATATTTCGGACACGTCTCGTTGCTTCTGGGTCACTCCGGTATTTATTTATTTATTTATTTTTAAATTTTGGGGTTATCTTATCTTCCTTGAAGAACATCACAATATATCTTTACTTAAAACTAGAACGTATATCTAAGTTACTCTTACTCAAATCTTTAACTAATCGTTACAAACGGAATTCGTGTCGTCATCATTCACCATATTCCTCACGGTGTATAAACGTCGGATCCAGTTACAGGAGTGATACGATTACCTGTTGACCCTGGTCTCGTTGGTCAGAAGTAGGTTCCAGTGTATCAACTACATTGTCCTGGTTATGATCCTAGTTATGAAGGAAAAGATAACGACACCGAATAAAGTAAAATTAGAAACAAAACTTGATTATTTCATATAATTTATATGTATCTAGGATTGTTATAACACTCTCAATTTAGTTTTCAAGTCCTCAATTCTTCTGGTTGATCCTATGTTAGTGTTCTTCGATATACCTCTTTTTGCCGTCAGACCCAATTCGACCATTGGGATATCCTATGACATTCCTTAGCGACGTATACATTTCAGTCACTGGACCTAACATAACCTATATCTCTTATCACTCTCTTTGTTGGTTCTTTATTTTTATTACGTAAAAAAAATGGAGATATCTTATCATTTTTACTTGATTCAAATACCTAAATTTTCATGGAATTTTTACGTTCTACAAAAATAATAGTGTTCTAGAATGACGGTTTATGATAAAGTTAAATGTAGAATCGAGTTCTTTTACCCAGGTTAAGGAACACTTGATTCATCTTGGTAATGTTTCTCTTCCTACGTTGTAGATTAAGACTTGAGTAAGTAAATGAGGTTGGTAATACTTGTGGTAATAACAAATTCGTAACTAGGTATACCTAGTCTCGTCCTCCCCTTAGTTAGTCTGTGTCTCTCCTTAGTTAGTGTGAAAACCATGTACCTAGTTCTCCAGTAACAAATTTAAAAGGATCTCTTTAAGTGGATAAAACCATCTTTCCGTGAGGATCTCAATAAGGTTTAATATCTTGTTGAGAACTTATCCTGAAGTGATCCACTCATCGTCTTTTACATCTTTACATACTTAGACTAAATCGATAATGTGGTTATTCGACGGTTTAACTCGAAAAAACCATTAATCGTTTTGTAGACATCGTCCTAATCACAGAGTCTTTATCGAAGATGAAAGAACCGGTTTCCTCCCCCATCCTTGTAAGTTTCCCTTCACCTATCTCTTAAACCTGTACCTGAACTGAAGTCGGGTCGACAAAGGATAAACTTCTCTCCTATTTCCTGTCTGTGACTCAGTCACCCTTTCGTAGTTCTGTTTTCGCTTTTTCCTAAACTATAGTTTAGTGGGACCGGGAGTCAACTGAGTTCACGTATGGTAACCGTACACCACTCGTTTGGAAGGGAAGAGAGGTGTCAGGACCCTCGATCGGACCCAACGGTTTTTTTACAGGGTCATTTTTATAAATATACTTTTGTTGTGTTTCCGTCACAATTCTCATGGCGACTGGAGAATTGTCAAATTGGAGTAGAGAGGTGTCGTTGTTCTTGAACCTTTTAGAGGGAGAGACACACTTACTACGTTCTGAGAACCAACGTCCTCCACCAAACTCGTGAAGGGGGACCGAGACTCGGAAGTATCTGACCCTCCTCGTGTACCCTTTGTGGTCACCTAATATCCTTAGGAAGATACCTTCTCCACCAAGGGTGACTCTTTCGGACCCCGTTCAATGATGTTCTAAACCCGGGATCGAGAGAGTGACCCTTTTCTCGGACCGACTCAAGTTAGTAAAGAAGGAAGATAACAGTTCATATTGACTCGTGTATGTGACACGCTCCGCCACACGATTTACGTCTCCTACCGCACAACCTTCACTGTCCATCTCAGGGACGGAAACGTCTTGAGTAGTGTATCTGTCCCATTTCCCATATTTTTATTACTCGGAACCTGAAGGACTGAGAGGTCACAACGAGGATAAAAGACGTAAGGAGAGAACGACACAGATGAGTCGGAGACTAATTTACCGAGAGTGAGATACGGGGAAATAAGGATAACTAGTTTTAAGATAAAGAGGTAGGACTCATGAGTTACTCTGTAGATAGGTTCCTTTCTAATCTGTTTTGACTGAAGTAAAGTCATTACCGGTCTGGGTCGGGTCTCGATCGATATAAGTCTCCCCCTGGAAATTCGGATCCCGACTCGTTTCGTAAACCGGTTTAATTCTTCATCTGTTCCGAACAGAGACTACCAGATGTAGAGGAGGTGTAAATGATTAATAAGGACACGATCTGAGGGACCAGAAAAAGTGTAAGAAGGAGACGAACCTGGTCGGGAGAAAGAAGAGAGATGGAAAGTTTTAGTATAAACAAGAAGTGTAGAGTTGAAGTAACGGTGGGAAGGCCTCCCCGACGGGTCGAAGGGTGAACGGACCATACGAGGAAATTGAGGAAATCACGACACACGAAGAAAACCCTGTTATCTCTGACAGAATAAAATAAAACGACAACAAAATGACACGAAGACTGAGTTTGCCTTGGTAGAATAAGTGGAGATATAAAATGCGTCGATTTTCACGCCTTGAAACGTGTTTCATCCATGAATTAATCCTGTAAAAGTGTGTCCCAATCTCCCTCGGACCAAAAATTGGAACCGTGACGAAAAATAAGAAAAGAGGGAGTCAGAAAATAAAAAAAATTGAAAAATACAATATAACCTCATATCAGTTAGTTGTTACAACACTATCAGAGTCCACCTGTCGTTTCCCTGAGTCGGTATGTATATGTACATAGGTAAGAGGGAGTTTGAGAGAGGGTAGGTCCGACGGTGTATTGTAACTCGTCCCAAGGAATACGATATGTTATCCAGCAACGACCAATAGGAAAAATTTATATTGTCTCACATATGTAACTTGAAACTGTGATGAAAAATACTTCTCTACTGAGGAAATAGAGATTAAGAGTCGAATGGGTAGAACAGGTTTTTAACTTTATTATTATTAACGATTTTCGTTATTCCCAATATAGTATACCTTTGGGGGTCGGTTCTTAGACCAAGTAACCTCCGTAAGTTATTCTTAAATAATAGAAAGGAGGAAAGTTATACGAAAATGACTTAATTTAGTTTTAATTTCTTTATCTTTAAATCTCTATAATTTTGTCGGGAATAAAAGGGGGTTAAGACGAAATGAACAAAAGAACATTAAAGTAGTAAATATCTTTCCCAGACGCGATATCGGGAATCCTGTTTAGACTAGGGGTTTTACAAAAAATATTTATTTCAAAATAACCTCGTGTAAAAAAATATTTATTTCAAAATAACGTTCAAGTAAATGTATACACGATTTTGAAGAAAGATAATGTAGACATCCCAAGTTATCAACGATATCTCTGATATCAGTATGGTCCTTTCAGATTGTATGACTGAGAGACTAAGAAATGTCCCTTTCAGTGATTGAGGATTAAAGTCCAATTCCGAGAAAAAGAAGTCTTTTGGGGGATACCTTTAAGGTCGTATCGTTAGTTATCCACTGTATGGTCCGGTAAACGTGACAACGTTGTAACAGAATCTAGGTTAGTGGGGTACTCCAAACTTTCGTGACTTACTCTTGACTCCCCTATTGGGAGACCTTCCCTAATTTCTTCTCTCTCTCTCCTCTTAGACCGGACTTCCCCAACTGAGTATTTTGTCTCTTCCTTCGAAAAAACACACACTCATCCTCTCACCTCTCGATCATTAGTCGATAGTAGTTTGACTGAGACTTATTCTCCTCCCCATCATCATTATTATTATTGAAACGGATAGAAACGGTCCCAAGGGTTCTTATGTATCTGTCTCCGTTTTCAAATGTACAATTCAGGATTTTCTCATAACTCTATTATTAAGGTTTTATACCCTCACTTACACTCTCTCCTAACCTCGTCTCTGCCTTCCTCTTATTAAAATTATCACACAAACATTATTCGTGTAGTTCTCGAGTTAGAGGACCCCGAAGACGTCTCTCGAAGAACTTTGGTAACGAAAGGTTCTGCTAGACAGTCTCTCACTCCTCCTCCTTACAGAGGACCAAGGACAAGTTCACCGGGACACATAGGTGTACCACCGATAACTAAGGTGGTGTGAAGTCTTTTCAGGGAGACAGAACTCCGTCGGTCCTGAGGTTTGTCGTCTTCACTGTAACCGTCGTATCCGGTGTCGTACTCCCCGGTCGGACAGCCACCGACACACGAGTAGAGACGTCACACATTGGTCCTCGGAGCGGTCGGACCGACTCACCTGGTTTCGTGTGTGTTCGTGGTCGACTCGGGTCTCGTTATCCCTCCGGGACCTTGTCTCCCTTCTCCATTCCGCTCCGTGACGAACTCGTACTGATGGTCACTGTACTTCCTGGTCAATTTCAGTAGTGTCGTCCGGGCCGACACCCTCTCTCTCGGATCTTCTGTACCATGGGCGTTACCTCCCGACGGCACATCGAGTCACTTCTGGTTTGGAGGAGAAGATGTTGGGCTTCCTTTCGGCGACTACAGTCCGTTAGAAGCAATCAGTGCACCTGGTCTTTGTGTACCGTAGCTCCTTCGTAAACCGAACCCAAACCGTGTGGTACGGAATAATTCATGGATGGCATACGACTCGAGAAAAGTTTGTGTATATACAAATTAGGAGTCCTTTAAGGGAACTCCCACTTTGTTACTAAAGGTAAAATGTATCCGTATTTGGCTCTAGGTCTCCTCAATTGATTGAACGGGTGTATAAGAGCACATACACCCCTCGACAGTATACCTTTCCCCTCGAAGGGTCCACCGTACTCGTCATTTCTTGGGCGAACGGTTGTGTCCTTTACATTCTCTGAGTCAAAGCTAGAAAGGACTCAGTCCTTCTAGTGGACCTCTTCCCGTACCGTTGGGTGAGGTCAAAAGGACGGACCTCTTTGGGTACCTGTCTCCTCGGACCGTCCGATATTAGGTACCCCAACATTTCTCAACCTGTACTGACTTCAATGAATAGTGTGTACTTTCGTACACCTTTCCCCTGATCTGGGTAGTGTTCCACCAGGATCCCTCGGCGTGACTTCACTTGTCCATCTTTAATGACCTTTTACCATGAATCTTGTCATTGAAAGACTCTCACAAAAGGTTGTTATGTCGCTCGATGGTACGACTCCACAGATAGTCACTACCTATTACGTCCTTATTAGCACAACACCGTCGAAGACCCTCTCCTCCGTCCCAAGAATCCAGGACATCCACGACTTCTACTTCCGACTTCAGAAGCTCTCAAGTAAACTTATTGCTTTCCCAGTCAGAGTTGTGTGTCTTTAAAAATGACAACAGTAAAATTACAGTTACGTCATATTTTTTTCTATGTTGTTATTATTATTATATCCTGAAGGGACCACCAGGTCACCAATCCTGAGGTGTGAAGGTAACGTCCCCCAAACCAAGGACCAACCCCTTTATTCTTGAGTGGAAGGTACGTCATGTCGGTTTTCGATTAATAAAATTAAAATTATTTTATTATTAATTTGTTATTATTTTATAATTTTATTATAAAAATAAATTTTTATAAATTTTTATTTCATTATTATTATCATATTATAGATGACCATAAGTCGAGAATTAGTCGTAGTTCGTGAAACGTTCGTTTCTCGAAATACAAACACACGAGTCAACACAGGTCGAGAAAAACTGGGGTACCCGAACAATCAATCAATCAATCAAGTCAACGAGTCAGCACAGACTGAGAAACACTGGGGTACTTAGCGTCGTGCGGACCGAAGGGACAGGTAGTTGTAGAGGGCCTCAAGTGATTCTGAGTACAGGTAGCTCAGTCACTACGGTAGGTCGGTAGAGTAGGAGACAGTAGGGGAAGAGGAGGACGGGGATTAGGGAGGGTCGTAATCTCAGAAAAGGTTACTCAGTTGATAAACGTACTCCACCGGTTTCATGACCTCAAAGTCGAAATCGTAGTAAGAAAGGTTTCTTTAGGGTCCCGACTAGAGGAAGTCTTACCTGACCAACCTGGAGGAACGTCAGGTTCCCTGGGAGTTCTCAGAAGAGGTTGTGGTGTCAAGTTTTCGTAGTTAAGAAGTCACGAGTCGAAAGAAGTGTCAGGTTGAGAGTGTAGGTATGTACTGGTGACCTTTTTGGTATCGGAACTGATCTACCTGGAAACAACCGTTTCATTACAGAGACGAAAACTTATACGATAGATCTAACCAGTATTGAAAAGAAGGTTCCTCATTCGCCGAAAATTAAAGTACCGACGTTAGTGGTAGACGTCACTAAAACCTCGGGTTTTTTATTTCACTGTGACAAAGGTGACAAAGGGGTAGATAAAGGGTACTTCACTACCCTGGTCTACGGTACTAGAAACAAAAGACTTACAACTCGAAATTCGTTGAAAAAGTGAGAGGAGAAGGTGAAAGTAGTTTTCCGAAAAATCAAGGAGAAGTGAAAGACGGTATTCTCACCACAGTAGACGTATAGACTCCAATAACTATAAAGAGGGCCGTTAGAACTAAGGTAGAACACGAAAAAGGTCGGGTCGTATCAATCTTATCCCTTTTCCTCAGGTTTTACCGCCACCGATTTTCTGTTCCTTCCCTGTTCGGGTGCTTTTATCTTGTCTCCTTCCAGTTTCCTTCCAGGTGCCTGGGCTCACTCCTGAAGTCCATCTTGTTGTGAGGACTGATTCGGGTTAAACGTATTCCGTCCGGGCCCCCCTTCTCTTTTGGTATTTTTCTCCTCGGTTTCCCGAGGGAGAGAGAGAGAGAGGGAGAGGGGGAGGGGGAGAGTGGGCGACCCCACGAGAAGAGAAGCGCAGAAACCTAGCTGTATGGGAGTACGGAGTTTCTACCTAAAAGGACGATAGAAGATTTATTTTATCTCAACATTGTGACTCGACATTGTGACTAAATAGATTCTCGATATTGTGCCAGACAAACTCTGGACTCTCGATATTGTGGCAGACAGATTCTGGGCTCTCGACACTGTGCGGTTCCCCCGAAATCACAGGCAGTGAGGTTTAGAAACAACACTGTTCTGCTTTTGGTTCCTCGTATGTGAGCACACTGTCTGACTTCGGGTGGTCCTAGGAGACAGGAACCCCTAAGAGGTCCGTTCTTATGACCTCACCCAACAGTACGAAAGGAGGTCCCCTAGAAGGGTTAGGTCCATAGATTGGGTCCAGAGGGTGTGACGTCCGTCCAAGAAATGGTCGATCCGGTGTCCCCTTCGGGTTCTTATGACCTCACCCATCGGATAGGGAAGAGGCCCCCTAGACGGACTGGGTCCTTAGTTTGGTCCCAGAAGACGTAATGTCCGTTTAAGAAATGGTCGACTCGATGGTCCCTTCGGGTTTGTTGAAACGTGTAAAGTAAATTAGAAGAGACGTTGACACTCGATTAATGGTAGTAATTGCAGTTAAATCCCCGAAGGCATCATCGAGTCTACCATTTCGTAGACTGACGTTACGTCCTCTGGGTCCAAGCTAGGGACCCAACCCTTCTGGGGGACCTCTTCCTTTACCGTTGGGTGAGATCATAAGAACGGACCTTTTAGGGTTTCTGTCTCCTCGAACCGTCCGACATGTCAGGTACACCAGTGTTTCTCAGCCTGTGCTGACTCGCTGATTGTGTGTTGCAGTTAAATATCTCCTCTTTTGTCTGAACGTCTCCGTTTCTAGTTTTGAACGGGGTCCGGTCGAACGGGTGTAAGGACCAGGGACGAACAAGATGAGACGACGGAGTCAAAAAGACGTAAATGGACGACAGTCGTTGAGTTTTGGAAACCTTAGACTCGAGGACCTTTTCTTCTCAGTCACATTTATCTGGGCTTATCAGTGAAACCGTCTGTTGCGACGGAAAAGTTGTCAAACTTGAAAAAATAATAATAAAAAAAGACACGTTTAAGGGACTTTTGGGGAAGGAGTACTTACAGAATAAAAAGGTGACGTAAATTTGTGGAGGGTCTGACAAACGACGGTGACGTTTTTAAAACTTTTCACAAAAACGTCTAAAGAAGGTTACTTTCTTAGTTGTTTTAGTGGTTTTTGATCTACAAGAAAAAAAAAGGGAGAGTTCTACTTTTACTGAAGCTTTTTACTTCCTCCGTTAACTTTGTTCCCTTTGTATCGGAGTCCTCGTTCTAAAATCGTGTTGTTTCCCGTGTGGTGGTCAGTTTTGAATTCTACTAAGTCTCCAGTAGTTCAGAAGTCCTTTACTTCTTTTTACCTCGTCTTATAATCGTAAGACTTCCGAGATCGTGGTTCTTAGATCACTGTTCTATTGGGTTTTGACGTAGACACCTTTTGAGTGTCGACGTCCTTTGGCGTCGTCTCTAAGTTTCGATGACAACATAACTAAGGTTAGAGACGGACTTTACCACGTGTAAATAGTCTGGAGACACTACGGAGTATCGTCTTTTTTGAAATTTATGAATCTGGTATAAAATTAAAACTTTCCTGTGTAGAACGATGTTAAATGAAGAAACTAAAAAGGTGGTATCGACTTTACAAAATAGAACTCAATATTAGATTGTGAAAGGACCCAAACCTTACTTCTCACATCCGAGACCTTAGTCTGACGACCTCAACATTACAGTAGAGTTAGTGAATGATTCTCTACACTTGGAACCTATTCAAGGAATTGGAGGGATTAAGACAAAAGAGTAGACATTTTACCCTAGTTAATATCGAGTGGAAAGTATGTCAAAAATAAACTGAATTTACTTTAGTACATACTATTCACGAACTTTGTCAAGGGTCGTGAGTCATTTACGAGATTTTTTAATCGTCAATACTAATATAAAATAGACAAAGATAGGTATTCTTTCTTTTACAATAAAAGGAATCCTTCATTTTTAGACTCATATTTGGTGAATTTGACAACTCACGGTCTAAAACTTTGTCTGAAAGTATTTTTCAGTTGATGTGTAGACCGAGAAGACACCCCTAGTAGGGAAGTTGATCAAGAAGATTCTGTAGTCATAGAAATATGGAAATACGACGGAGTCCAAGATCAGGTTCTTTATGTACGAGACCCACACTGTGAAAGAATCTACTAAGGAGGCCTCGAGAAGGGTAAAAATGGTGAACGAGACAGAAGGTGTTACCTCGTGAATTCAGACGTTGAAAAAGGAGAAAGAGGTCTTCCAAAGGTAGGGGTTCTATTATAAATAGAAGATCCAATTAACCGAAGGGAACACCGAGTCGACCATTTTTCAGGTGGACATTACGCCCTCTTGACCTAAGTTAGGGACCCAACCCTTCTAGGGGACCTCTTCTCTTTTCGATGGATGGTGAGGTCATGAGACTGGACCTCTTAAGGTGTCTGACATATCAGGTACCCCAGTGTTTCTCAGCCTGTGTTGACTCACTGTAAAAGAAATCCAAATAGTATTCTAATTTACTCTACCAAGTACATTTCAAGAATCTTGAGAAGGACCCTGTACCACAATTCTGGTTTGTCCTCGGTACTGTCCGAAGTCCCCCGGTTCCATCCAGATTCAGAGGATATGTCTCCCCGACTCAATAACGGTTCCTCCTCGACTCTAGTAGGAGGTGGCCGCGGTCCTGAGCTGGTTAGTCATATGAGGGACATCGGACCAAGTTCGAATAGTCCTGTTCCTACTTTTGGGGACTCTTTCGGTCGTGTGTGCTTTTAGATCGGTTAATCATCTACGATTCCTTAGGAACGTTGGTTAGGCGGGGACGGTTGAGGGACAGAAACAGAATTTGGATATTTATGACGACATTAAGTCCCGAGCCCCGGGAACAAGGTGAGGTGACGTGACCTCCACTGTACCCGGGACCGAGCTCGATCGTTATTTGAGGGAAAAACGTAGACGTAACGACACCTACAGAACAAGAGAGTCAAGACCCCTAACCCTGAAACCCGTATTGTTACCATCCTGATGACCACAATTTCTAATAACATATCTATAATTATAAAGAGGAAAGGAGAGCTGTTTTTATTATGAGGATGGACACACTGGAGTACTGTGGAGACAAGAGAGAGAACACCGTAGTCATCCAGTGGGACGACAGAATCAAACACAACGATATTAGACTGTGATGTCTGAACCACCGAATTTGATTTTCATAAATAAAAAGTGTCAAGACCTCCACCTCTTCAGATTCTAGTTCGTGACCTTCGAAGTCACAGACTACTCCTGTGAGAAGGACCAAGTATCTACCGGTAGAGAAGTCTACTGACTTTGTCCCGATGTCTCAAGACACCCCAGAAAAAATATTCCTGTGATTAGGGTGAGTGAAGTACCGTTTATCTACCCCTTTGTCACCTTTGACACCGACTGAAATAAAAAGACCCGAGGTTTTAGTGGTGTCTACCACTGACGTCGGTACTTTAATTTTCTGAATGAGGAACCTTCTTTTCGATACTGGTTGGATCTGTCGTATAATTTTTCGTTTCTGTAATGAAACAGTGGTTTCCAGGTAGATCAGTTCCGATACCAAAAAGGTCACCAGTACATACCTACACTCTCAAACTGATATTTCTTTCGACTCTCGACTTCTTGACTACGGAAACTTGACACGACAACCTCTTCTGAGTACTCTCAAGGAACCTAACGTTCCTCTAGGTTCGTCAGGTAGGATTTCCTCTAGTCAGGACCCACAAGTAACCTTCCTGACTACAACTTCGACTTTGAGGTTATATAACCGGTGGACTACTCTTCTCGACTGAGTAACTTTTTCTAGGACTACGACCCTTTCTAACTCCCGTCCTCCTCTTCCCCTACTGTCTCCTACTCTACCAACCTACCGTAGTGGCTGAGTTACCTGTACCCAAACCCATCTGAGGTCCTCAACCACTACCTGTCCCTCCGGACCACACGACGCCAAGTACCCCAACGTTTCTCAGCCTGTGCTGACTCTCTGACTTGACTTGACTTGACTTAAGATGATCACTCCTGAGCTGGGAGTAGTGAATTAATGGAGGGTTTCTGGGGTAAGAACTTGTAGTGAAACCACCATACTAAAGTTGTATACATGAAAGTCCCCTCCTGTGTTTGAAAGTCAAGTATTGTTGACGGGTACACCATATAAAGTACAATTTGTAAAGATGAAGGACTCGGTACTTTATTATTTACTAGGTTACCACTTGTGGACCTAAGACCGGTGGTAGGGGAGAAGGATTTCCGTGGACAATGAGAAAGGGGTCAACCAATCCACAGGATAATAACGTATCCGAAGACTCAACCGAGTCACCATTTTCTCTATGTCAAAGTGAGAGACCTATTTCTTCTAGGACACCTCCTCCCGAACCGTTGGGTGAGGTCATAAGAACGGACTTTTTAGGGTACCTGTCTCCTCGGACCGCCCGATGTCAGGTACCCCAGTGTTTCTCAGTCTGTGTAGACTCACTGACTCGTACGTATGTACGTACAATGACATGGAGGGGGTTGTGTCGAGAAGAATGTGGCTTAACGAAAACGTTCAATATACAAACAGAGAGGAACTTTAGTTTTGTGATTAGAAGAAATAAAGAAAAAGGTTTTGGAGTATGTCTCAGACCGTGTCTCATCCGTGAATGACAAAGAATCTATTACATGAATAAATGTAAAAATTTTATATCCTTAGGAACCCTGGATCAAGTTTAGTATCGTGTTTATGTTGATTCAGGACTCAGATATACCCCCTGTTCGGTGTGGAGAGTGTACACCGTTTAAACCTACGTAGTGTGTACACTCGTTTTAAATTCGTTTGCCCAGATAAAATGAAATTTTGAGACTTGACTTCTCTATACACTGTGAGATGATCCTTTGATGAAACACAACTTTACCCACCAATGGTGGAAAGATCGATTGAGGTGACCCTGACAAAGTGTCTTTTAGGTTTTTCTGTTTATACTTTCTTCCGGCACAAAAGGACATCATAAGTATATAAGGTAGGAACTGATCCGGAGAATACAGTAACAGGTCACCTCAGGTGGTCAGACCATAGATCGTACAATTCGTCATATATTTTCTAATACATACTATAACAGATATGAAAACAAAGATCGGAGTTTTGAAATCGAAAATCTAAAAATTATCTTTGGTCTGTAGTGTAGTAATTACACAGTAGTTTTCGTCACGGTCTAAAAGACAAGAAGGACCCTTACTGAGTTACCGATCACTCTTATGTACCTACTCCATTGGGACCCCTAAGTCAAGTTTATGTACGTCTGGGGTTTTGTGGTCTAGTCCCGGGTTCTAGGTTTTAATCGACACGTGTCTCCCCTGTCTTGTTAAAGGTTTCACTTTATGAACGTTCGGAGTCTAAAGGTCGTAACAAGGTAAGAGACCTGTCTACCTCCAAACAGTTGTTACACGGTAACAGATAAGCTACACGATCTTGGTGTTTCTACTTTGTACACAGATGTATGTGTTTGTATATCATGTAAATTCCTTGATTATGTTCTCACTAAATTAGAAGGTTTTATATAATTTTAATGTATTGTGTTCTCCATTACTACTTAATACTGTATATCAACATATTCATTCGTCATCTTTTGACATACACATCAGTGTCCTGTTTATCGGGGCACTTTAAGAAGACCATATTTAGTACACATACTAAACAACACACACTATATTTTTTAATTACGGTAACTGGTATAAACAATTTGATCAACGCGGTTTCACTCGATATTTCAAAGCACATCTTACAGCCGTATAAAAGTAATTTTTTTTTTAATTTTTTGATTGTAAATGTTTGACGTATTGGGATGCACGATCTGAACAAACGAGTGAAATAGTTTACGTAAACCCTTGTCCGAAAAAGAAACAATTCCCCATTCCTTTGACGGATATCCTACACGTAACACTCAATCGGAACGACGACGACGACGACGATTTAGTGAAGTCAACACGGGCTGAGACACGCTGGGGTAACTGTCGTCGGGTGGTCCGAGGGGGTAGAGGTCCGTTCTTATGACCTCGCCCAACGGTAAAGGATGTTTAAGGTGGGAAAGGTTTCCCAACTCTTCTCTGTCCAGTACCTCTCTTCCGGTCTTCGGATACCTCAGAGGTCATATTTCAGGTCTTTGATGAGACGCAAGTAAGTGACAATTACTTATGAATAAGACGACCCTCTCACACGTTAGAGTGTGGATTGTTTCCGATTTTAGTTATTCCCGACATAGATTATTACAAACCAACAACATAAATTGTCCCTTTAATTTTCACATCCTTTGACAAACCAATTAAAACTACTGGACTTTAAAATAAGAGTAATCTCTATTTTCTCTAAAAAGACATAGACCGTGTCTTTTTTAATCAGTCGGTCTAAACCCCGTTCAACGACTGTTCCTACCCTACTTGTCTGACAGTTCACTTTTATTTGTTGTAAATATTTCTGTTTCACCTCTTTAATATTACACGTTAATAAGACACTAAAACGTTTATAGTATTAATTAATCAAAGTATGTAATAACATCTTATAGAGTTCTTTAGGGACTTAAAATTTAGGAGTAGTTCTAAAATACACATGTACACACGATTGAACTAAGTCAACACAACTTGAGGAACGTTGGGGTACCTGACATCGGGTGGTCCGAGGAGACAGGTACCTTAAGAGGTCCGTTCTTATGACCTCACCCAAAGATAAAGGAGGAGTTCCCCTAGAAGGGTTCGGTCCCCAACTTGGGTGAGTCCAGGAAATGGTGATCACGGTGGACCCTTTGGGATTTATTCCATTAGTGGTAGGATTTAGAACACAAAGAATAAGGTAATAAAAAAGATGTTATCTGAACATTCTGTGTGTGTGTTATTAGTGTTTATTGTTATAAGATGAAAACTTCATTTGACTTCATAGAAGAAGTGACTTTCACCGAGATCGTTGTTATTTTAGATTTGACTCGAGTTGGACACTGGTTTAGCTGAGTTAAGAGACGGAATTATCGGACTGTCTTCTTCTTCATTCAGGTAAAAGTCGACATTTATAAAAGTAGTCCGTTCATGACAAAAGATTGTAAATGAGTTTACAACCTATTATATACGTCTTTATTACTGTGTCTTTTCTCCAAAAATTCTTTCTCTTAAATTATAGTTTTCTGTTTCGTTAGTTGTCTTGGTCTGAGTCTCAACTAGTATGAATACCCGACTTAACACACAGTGATTTAAGTATACAACTTCAGAATCTGTGATTACACTGATATAAACCTATATCCTGGTAATTTCTCCATTAACCCCAATTTACGTCAGTATTCGTACCGTGAGATAAGGTCATCCTGACTATAGAAACATACTTATACTTCTCCGTGGTCCCTTCATGTTCGTGTCTCTTTTACGATATACTCCTAAGTACCTCTTTCGTCAATAAACATTCGGAGTCCCTTTGGTTTGGATGGTTTCTGAACCAGAACTTAAAGGTCGGAAGTCTTGACACTTTTTTATATTTATACGACAAATTCGGTTCAGTGGTTCAGACACCATAAAACAATACCGTCGGGATCGTTTGATAATGTATACAACACACCTTTGGTAGTTTGTCTTTATAACTTTATTGATACTCTTTAAAAATTCTATGTCACTTCTTTCACATGTTTTACATGTTTATCTATCCTTTAAAGTCTTCTTTAAAATTCTGTCATTTTATTTTATTCTTTATTTTTAGTATTATTATCTGTAATTTTAATAAAACTGTCCAAATAGATTTCTATCCTCTCTCAACTCTTTTCTTAGTCACCTAGACTTGAAATAATATTTAATGACTTCTACTTTGTTTCTCGTCTCTCTCCTTCCTCGTCTTCTCCTTCTTATTCCTTCTACCATCTCTTCTTCATTCTTTCTCTTCCCTTTTCTTTTCTTGTCCACTTGTTTCTTACTGTTGTCTCGTAGGTTTGATATCCGAATATAGGTATATCATATTTACATTAACCTCAGGGTCTTTTTTTACTTCCAATTTTTGTACAGAGAGGTACTCTGTACCGGCTTTTAAAGGTTTTTAATTACTTTCAGTCGTTACGCGTATAGGTTCTTTGAGTCTATTGATATTCGTCCTAGTAATGTGTGTGTGTATGGTGTATGAACGTGTGTGTAAACAAATGTAGTCGCAATTTCTTTCTTTTTTCTCTCTCTCTTTTACAACACCCACCAATATTTTTTTCTTTATAATGAACGGATATCCTTTTTTTTAATATCGTCGATACGTACGGTCTTCTTTTACTTATGATAGAAAGGCTATGACTTTGTTTTAATCGATTCGGTCTTAAAATATAATTTTTTTTTCGTAAAGTCTGTTTGTTTTTAACTCTCATAAACGACGGTTGTGTGGACGTGACGTTCTTTATAATTTCTTCCAAGTAGTTTGTCTTCTTAATTCTACGGTCTACTTATAAACCTAAATGCTTCTTTACTCACGGTCTTTACAGTTTTTCTCTCATCTGTAATTTTATAATAAAAAAATTAACATTAATGAAATTTTTTATTAACTACCGGTTTATTTTTTATCATCATTATATAGACCCCGATCTACTTTATGTATCTTCATTTTACATCCAATTATTATTCTGTTTCCTATTTTTCTTTCTTAATCTACCATATACGATTTCAAGGATAAGATTTATATATCACCATATTGTAATGAATTTCCATCTAGTAATATTTATGTATATATATCTCTCTCTCTCTCTCTTGGGATCTCGTTTGTGAATTTTTCTCTGTATTACTTTTTTATACCTTTATTTTAATTTAGTATTTTATGAGTTAAGAAAGTCTTCCCCTTTTTTCTTTTATTTTTCGTTAATCTTATATTTTCTAAATACTAGTTGGAATGTACTGATTAAAGTATTTTATTTACCAGATTAGTGATGTCAATAATTATCTTCTGTCAAACATTCTAATTTTCTTTTTTTATTGATACACTATAAAGGTTCTTTAGTTGAAATTCATATTTTTATATTTCTCTAATTTTCATTTTCTGTTTTATGCCAGTTCTAAAGATCCAACTTTTTTCCCTCTTTAATTCTAAACTTTATTTCAAAACGGAACTCTTTCAACTCATCACTACAATATGTATTTCCACCTCTCCAATCTGTTTATTATCCAAGCCCTTCATGTTTGTTATTAAATCAATACCTGTGACACAATCAGTTTCAGTCTTCAATAATTGGATACAATGATCGACCGAAGGATAAAAACATACCGGACACTCGATTTTTATCAAAGATATGAATGTTTACCGACTGTTGTTATTTCCCTTATAAAACACTTTACGTTCGTATATTTTAAATTCAAAGTCCCGTGTATCTACTTAGCATAACCTCGTGTCGACGTAAGTAAGTGAATGTGTAACACCAACGAAAACGTGATGTTACTACTCCAACTCGTTAACGCTCTCTTTGGTATACACCGTGATTAGACAAGTGTGACTACGAACCACGTAATATTTAGTATCACGTATCAATGATGAGTTGTCTTACAGTAACAGTGTTCGTAATAGAATGTTAATAGAAAATACGTTAAAAATAACGATTACGTAGGGTAACACAGTTATTTTCTTTCCTTTTTTCGCCTGAACTTATCATACAAAAATTCCGTGCCACTTTACATCTACTAAAACAATGACTTAATCTGTCGTTTCATAACACAAGATGTACGTTACTAGGATATCGATATCTTATGTTATACACTACTGTAATGGTCTAATTTGAAAATAGTGTTATAAGAGTTATGTGTCCTTTCGTTGTCAAACTTTTTAATGATCTTTCAAATTTTGACTCATAGAGTAGTGTCGTTCTAAAGAGGTATGTTTATTTTTATTCTAATGTTGGTTTCATTTACAGATTGACCGAGTAAACAATCGGTCAGTTTGTCGTAAACCCCTCAATTACTTTAGTACGTACTAAAATCACCGGTTTCTTTATACAAATCTAATTTTAACAAATTCTGATAATCGGAAAGTCGGTTTTGCCAACAAGTTTTTCAACTCTTGTAACCCTAGTTGTAGTTATTAGTTAAATTTTGTTTACTATACTCAGAAGGGTATCATGAATTACTCAATTGTCTACAATGGTTATGACAAGTCAACAAATAAGTTCCTCAATTATGACTCAAACTTCACTGACTTCTTATTAGGACTCACTAGACACACTTTATTAATATACGTTCTTATGAAAGTTTTAACTCCTTTGTATAAAGTCATATTGTACTGTACCTTAGAAGATTCTTCGTATTGTTGATTATCACTACTTTTACACCTACCTCGTCTTTTTCAGTATCAACTTGTTTGTATTTCAAACATTCTTCACATCAAAAATATCAGAAACTACATAATAATCGACATAATAAGTAGATACCTGTAAAGGTCTTTAAAAAATCAATAGGACACTATAATGTGGTCATCAATCACTACTCGAAACGAACGAGAGTACCTGAATTAGAAGTGACTACGACTTTTGAATACTTGACTTCTACACTTAACGTCGACTTACAATACTGAATGAGGTAGTGTGTGGTCAAGTCACTGAACCGTGATCATTTTAAAATAACGACACAAAACCTAGAGTGTTTGTTCTAAACTTAAAAAGATTTGTTTTACTTGGGGTTTGCGATAATGGTTTACCACTTGTTAAAACTTTTAATGAAAAACGACACTTGAACTCTTATAAATACTTAAGTTGGGTTTTAATATGCTGTTTTGTTCCAAATAAGTTCTATGTTCATCAGTAAATTTATTGTTTATTACAAACTTAATATCATTACAGTTAGATGAAATGTATGAAGACACGACAACTTTCAATTTTGTTTTCATCGATACAAAAGTCTCAAGTGTCATCTCAAGGTTGTCGGAAAGTTACGTTCACGTTACGTTCACGTTTTCTCTACAAGTTTAAAGTTTTAGGTAAATTGACACGATAGTTTCTCAGGTGGATTCGAAGTTAAATTGCTCTAATTAGACGTTGTGACGACAAATCAGCGATTCAGTATAGGTTGAGAAAAACACTAGGGTACCTGATATCGGGAGGTCCGAGGAGACGGGTACCCTAAAGGGTTTGTTCTTATGACCTCACCCAACGGTAAAGGAAAAGGTCCCCTAGAAGACCTGGGTCCCCAGTTTTCGTTCAGAAGTCGTGACCGTCCCCCTAAGAATTGGTGACTCGACGGTCCCTTCCGGGACTAGATCTCACATACCTGTACGACTTTTCGTTGATTGTTTCTCTTCCTAAATTACTTTAAGATATTTACAGAAGGGGACTACGACCCTTTCCGTCCTCCTCTTCCCCTGCTGTCTCCTACTCTACCAACCTACCGTAGTGTCTGAGCTACCTGTACTCAAACTCATTCAGACCCTCAACAACTACCTGTCCTTTCGGGCCGTACGACGTCAGGTACCCTAGTGTTTCTCAGTCTGTACTGACTCGCTGACTTGACTTGACTTTTAATATATATTTATTCTGACTATAGTCATAAACCATCATAGATAAAAACACTTTTCTGTAAAAGTTTCTACTCTATATGAAAATATATATTATGATATCGAGTTATAACTGTCTTCTTTTAACGTTAACTAAAACAATTATCTTTTCCGATGGAACCTTGAAGTTAATCCGTTTTATAACAGGAGGGAGTTTGATCTTAAGGTAAGGAGAGTAATCGTATAGACATAATGTTTTTCATTGTATAACGAAGATTATACTATACTATTTTACTATAATAATAACGTAAAAAAATAAAGAATTATCTTTAAATCCCTTTAAACAGAGGAGGTAACTAAATTCCCGGATATTATAGAAATTAGAGAACGATTGTTACAGATTTCATAAACGATAGACTGGGAAATGTCTTTTTCGAACGGTTAGGGATCATTTCTGTTCGATACACCATCATCGTCACTTGGGACTTTATGGTTCTTGAATTGTGTTATCCGAATGTGATTCAAAATGAAAAGTACCGAGTCAGATTGTACCCAGGGTGTCCAAGGAACACGAGAGGAGGTCCTCTGAGTCCTTAGGTCCGAAGAAGGTAGTGAGTTGTGAAAGTAAAACCTAAAGAAATAAAAGTTTGGACACATACTCTTTCTTATGATTCTTAAGTGTTGTCAAAGTAGATGGTGCCTTACCTTCCCTGTTTAAGGAAGACGAGTTTAAACTCTCAGTAATCGTATACCTATAAATTACTATACGTTTATTTACTCGAGAAGATGTTTCTTTTATCTCTTTTTAGTGAGTTCCTTGTATGGAGTTTCGTGAAGTTAAATACCTCCGGGTCAGTTGTTCTCCTTTTACTTGTACTCTTCCAGTAACTCTCACTGTCGATTTTTACGTCTTTATTATCCTTTCAAATTACAGTGTTTTCGATTCGTTTCGGAGTTTTTCTGACAGTACATACCAGATATTGGATAAAGGTTAACACTGAGTCCGTTCAGTGTTGACGAGACTTGACTTGACGGGTGTGGACATATAATCATATAACTCTTATTAATGTTATTTATAAATGGGACTTATAAGTAACCTTCCTGACTATGACTTCGACTTCGAGATTATGAAAACGATGCTACACTTCTCCACTAAGTAACTTTTTCTGGGACTGCGACCCTTTCTAACTTCCGTCCTCCTCTTCCCCCTCTAGTTCCTACTCTACCGACCCACCGTAGTGGCTGAGTCACCTGTACTCAAACTGGTTTGAAACCCTCTATCACTTCCCGTCCCTTCGGACCACCACACGACATGAGGTACTCCATCGTTTCTCAACCTGTACTGAATCACTAACTTGTTGTTGGAGTTTTCTAAGTAATACTCCTCCTTTACGTTAGCACATGTGTTTTCGTGACTTTAGGGACGTGTTTAATACTGTCATTGACAAAAGTAACATCAGTGTACGTTATTGAGGAGATGAAGCACGGTGTAAAAAGACTTCTCAATCTTAAGAGGGTATTGGGTGGGGTTGGTGACGGAGGTTTAATAGTGCCGTCTAAAATGGTTTGACCAAACCAACACCTATTAGTGTCAGATTGACTTTAAGTCACTAAGGGTCGATCTTCGTAAAGTCTCCGTTCTTGATGGGTCCCTGCACTGAGAGAAAGTCATTTTACTCTAATCACACACTTTAGGAATTCTAGAAAGATTTTGTTTCGAGGTTGAGTTCGTCCGTCGAAGACTCGGGGGTGACCGGTATCCGTCTGTGTCATTCGATATCAGACTTTAAGACCATTTATCACGGGGTTTGAAGTCCCTTTAGTATTTTCGTCGACTTACTCTTGACACAGGATTTCGAGTGACCGACAATCCGCACTAGTTGTGACTTCCATTTTTATTTGTTTATATTTACTTTGAGATGAATTGAGTTCTGGAAAGTGAAGTATCTAAAAATAATTTTGTGTAAACGTTTTCATGTTTCCAATCAGACACAAAAGAAAAAGGAAGAGAAAAAAAGTGATACTATATAACCTTAACAGGTTAACTTTGGTATACAACCGAGTCATTAAGAGTTAACGTTTTACACGTGGTAAAATTTTGGGTTATTTTACTTCTCCCCCTCCCGTGATTACATAGTCCTATTTATGAGAATCTGACTATCTTTATGACACAAAGGTTAGATAACCTTTCCTCCTTTTCGGTGGAGAAAGCAATTAATATTATGGATGTCTTGTCTTTACATTACGTTGACTCCATTACTGTACGACTACGTGACCCCCCTTTTTTAGTATATTAAACCTCTTTTTTTGTCTTTCGGACTCAAACTTGGATGGAGAAGGTGGATAACCGAGTCACGGGAAAATTTTGTCAACATTAGAGTGAGTCTGAGTCAAAGTTAAGGATATTATGTTTGTTTTATTAGGGGTGGAACCTATTAACAATATACCTGACGTATCTAAATTATTCTGTTTCGTGTGTAGACACACTATGCACCAACCTTGAACTGTGACTTACTTTACCTACTGTTAAATGAGGTAAGATCTAAGACGATGAAACATAACAAGAGAAAAAAAAGACTTTTAATTAAAACCTTTTGACTCTTCGACTTATCTTATCGTTTAAGTTATTGTACAGTTTTGGACTTCGTACTTATCCTTACTTTTATTTAGACAACTCGGTGCTCGTGGATAGTAGGTGGGAAGTGGGTCAAGTTCAAAGAGGTTCCGACTACACGTGGGGTCAATGGTTCCTGGAACTAGTTTACGTCTAAGATTAAGTCATTCAGATCCCTCCCAGGACTTTAAGGTAAAGTCAGTGATCCACTACGGTTACGAACTAGTTATGACTCGTCTTCAAAACGTGTTTCCTACTAAAAAAAAAAATTAATTTTACTAATACCCAGTGAAAAAAGGAAGTTTTAAGGTCATTTAAATGACTAAAAATGGGTTTTTTTACGATAATAATCTAAAAATGTATTATTATTGTCAGTTACGACAAATCTCGAACACACACACACACACACACACACACACACACACGCGCGCGCTCGCGCGATTCAGTGAAGTCAGCGTAGGTCGAGACTCTGAGATACCCGACATACATCGGACGGTCAGAGGAGACAGGTACCTTAAGAGGTCCGTTCTTATGACCTCACCTAACGGTTCGAGAGAGGAGGTCCCGTAGAACGGTTACGTCTATAGTTTGGGAGTAAAGGACGTAGAGGACTTAACGTCCGTCTAAGAAATGGCGACTCTGTAATCTCATCGGGACGCGATTAACATTACGATTGACGAAATGTAGGAGAGTATCCATGCATTCATGGATTATAACATAATCATAAAAGTGTTATTCCTTAGTCTCCAGGTTTATACAGAAAAGAAAAGTGAGTCGGTAACAAGAAACGAATTAAGTAAGACAAAACTCGTTCCTTTAGCTACAAGTCAAGTCAAGTCAGGGAGTCAGCACAGGCTGAGAAACGCTGGGGAAGAACAGGTAGTGCTTGAGGCCCTCAGATGCGTTTGGGTACAGGTAACTCAGCCACTACGGTAGGTTGGTAGAGTAGGAGAAAGTAGGGCAAGAGGAGGACTGAAGTTAGAAAGGGTCGTAGTCCCAGTAAAGTTTACTCAGTCGAGAAGCGTAGTCCACCGGTTTCATGACCTCAAAGTCGAAGTCGTAGTCAGGAAGGTTATTTGTGGGTCCTGACTAGAGGAAATCCTACCTGACCAACCTAGAGAAACGTCACGTTCCCTGAGTTCTCAGAAGAGGTTGTGGTGTCAAGTTTTCGTAGTCAAGAAGCCGTGGGTCGAAAGAAATATCAGGTTGAGAACGTAGGTGTGTACTGATGACCTTTTTGGTATCGGAACTGATCTGCCTTGAAACAACCGTTTCATTACAGAGATGAAAAGTTATACGACAGATCCAACCAGTATTGAAAGAAAGGTTCCTCATTCGTGGAAAATTAAAGTACCGACGTTAGTGGTAGAGGTCATTAAAACCTCGGGTCTTTTTAATTCAGTCGGTGACAAAGGTGACAAAGGGGTAGATGAAGGGTACTTCATTACCCTGGTCTACGGTACTAGAAGCAAAAGATACTTACAACTCGAAATTCGGTTGAAAAAGTGAGAGAAAGTGAAAGTAGTTCTCCGAGAAATCAAGGAGAAGTGAAAGACGGTATTCGCACCACAGTAGACGTATAGACTCCACTAACTATAAAGAGGGCCGTTAGAGTTAAGGTCGAACACGAAGGAGGTCGGGTCGCAAAGAGTACTACATGAGACGTAGCTTCAATTTATTCGTCCCACTGTTATATGTCGGAACTGTATGAGGAAAAGGATAAACCTTGGTCAGACAATAAGGTACAGGTCAAGATTGACAACGAAGGACTAGACGTATATCCAAAGAGTTCTCCGTCCAGTCCACCAGACCACAAGGGTAGAGAAAGTCTTAAAAGGTGTCAAATAACACTAGGTGTGTCGGTTTCCGAAACCGTATCAGTTATTTTGTCGTTATCTACAAAAAGACCTTGAGGGAACGAAAAAGCTACTAGGTCGTCTACAACTGTTAAACCAGAGACCAAGGAGACGGAAAAGATTTTGGTCGAACTTGTAGACTTTCAAGTGTCAAATACATAACGACTTCGAACCGAACCTCTTAAAATTCGTAATGAAATGATCACACACTCTACTCACGTTAACACACCGTCAAAGTAGTAAGAAAACGTAACGGGAAGAAACCCTAACCTTACTTTTGACTGGAAAAGGTCAGGACACCGGTGACCATAAGGAACGGAAATTATATTGTCTGTCTTTGTTTATGTAAGTTCTATTCGAACTAATGTTTTTGTCAGACATAAATAACTTTCATCATCGAAAACTCACTATAAACGACATAAAATTATATGACTATTACCTATTGTGACAAACTGTAGACCCTACAGTCTTGATGGACCTAAAAACGCACGTAGGAATGTTTTCATTGAAAGATAATGATCTGAAAAGAGTTTTTCAATATAAAAGGACATCGTATTACAACCGTATAGTACCCGTAAAATATGAGTCTTGTATGAATTTCTCGAGAGTAAGTAAGAGATTTGCATGTCACTTGTGGATAAGATTTGATATGTTGTTCAAATGAAACTCTCGTTTGTCTATTAAATTTTGTTTCTAGTGCACTTTCACCAAAACCTCTCGGTGTGATAAAAAGTCCGACGGACCCTGAGTGAGTAAGGTCGGGGTTTCCTTTCACTCGTATACCATTCTTCCCATCTATGAACATTATCTTTAGACTCAATTTTAGAGTCGAGGAGTTAAATGATGAGTATACTGGAACTCGTTTAACGAATTGCAAAAACAAAAACACACGTACGAGTCAACACAGGCTGAGAAACTCTGAGAAACCTAACATTGGAGGTCCGAGGAGATGGGTACCCTAAAAAAAGTCCCTTCTTATGACCCCACCCAACGGTAAAAGAGGAGGTCCCCTAGAAGAACTGGGGTCTTAACTTGGGTACAGAGGACGTAGAGGACACAACGTCCGTCTAAGAAATGGACGACTCAGTAGCCCCTTCGGGAGTACAAATGGAAATACTCGGAGTCAAAGGAGTAGACGTTCCATTTCTACTTTTTATTAGTATGAATAAAAGATACTGACGATATTCCTAATTTATCTCAGATATTTCGTGAATCGGTTACTATTTACGATAACTACGACGTGATAAAACCAAGATTCTACGTGAAAAAACATCGTGAAATTACAGAGACTTTAATCCTTTACATTAGATTATTTACACTTGTACAGACTGTCAATCGAAAACACATAATATTGTATTCACGGACTGTAATTCAAAGACTAGTTGTTCTATTAGCAAAGTTTCTGTAGGTGGACCTTATTTGTGTGACGGTCGATGTGTTGATCTATTCCTCGGTACTTCAAAGGGAAAATCTTTCGGGACCAGTTGGATATTTTAACTACCTGATTAGATCGAAAGGGAAGAACACGAAATTCGGGGTGGGAATACAAAATTTAAGTGGTTATTTCTTATTTTGGAGTTTTTGGATCCGCGTGGTGGGAACTAGGGTTATTTCCGTCTCGGGGTCCAAGTTAGAGAAAAAGAGAGAGAAAGAAAGAGACAGTATGTAACCCAGACCGACCACTTTACAGACATCCCCGGAGTGGTGTTCATGTCATCAGACCATTCAATCCACTCACGGGGGTCAGTGACGATCGACTAGCGTAATCCCTTGGGAACTGTCTTTGACTGGTGGAACCGGTCCTTCTATTGTTAGTGAACGTACTTAATAGAGTGTTGTCCTCTAAGGTTATTCTCTGTACCACAACGGTAGTCGTTTGATTGACCCCCCTAAGTCCACCCCAGTTTTCCCTCCTTCTCTATAGTCGGGTACCATTGCCGGTTGAAGAGTCTTGGAGAACGCGATCTTACACCCAACTCTGCACACTCGTGGCGGTGCTTCCTGGACTCAGTCTGGTTTATGGTCGTGTTCGTTCTACTGACAGACCCTGTGGTACTTGAATTTTGGACACTGACGTTCGGTGTACCGTCTCGTCAAGAGGACCCAAGGGAATGGGATGACGAGAGGCGGACCCGAGAGGAAGGGTTATTTTAGAAAACGAAACAGTCGTGTACACAGAAGAGTCTGTTAAGGAAGGACTCCCATCTGTTCTCGTCTAAGAGTCCCAGACCTTCCCCGGGACAAGGTCATTGTTATCATACTGATACCTATCTGTCTCTGGTCGGGGTTTGTTCTCTCGAATATTAGCGGTATTTGGTCCGCCGTAAAACTCCATTCACAGCAAGAGACACGAACGTACTAAAATTTTCATCTACGTGTGTAGGAACAGTGAAGTTAACGACATAAACGTGTCGATAAAGGTGCGTGTGAGTGACACTAACCATAAAATCTACAAAAATTTTCTAATATACAAAACCTTGTACAAACCCTTGCGTACATTCTTAATTACTAAAATTTTAAATTTTTTTTTTTTTTAATTTTTTTTTTTTTTTTTTTTTTTTTT
>SJYO01033645.1:15048430-15176429 GCA_006410555.1 Capra ibex | reverse complement strand
TTTTTTTTTTTTTTTTTTTTTTTTTTTTTCTAATATACTAAAGTGTAACTTTGTTTTTAATAATACATACGGACTCTAGTGTCCTTTTCTCATAACTCTGTAAACTGCAATCCCTGTGTTTATAGTGACAACTCTTTAACGATTTTAATGTATAAAAGAACGTTTCGTTGTTAGTTCACAAATTGTCCTGGATTCTTTCATTGTATGGGTGTTCATTTACTTCGGTAATTGTAAAAGAACGGACGTATAGATGTTTCTCCAGTAGACAGTGTGTGGTTCGTTGTCTTAATTTCTCTCCTCTTTAACTATGGACCTTCTCCATTTCCTTAGAACTTCTTTACTCTGTGGTTGTTCTGGTTAAGAATAAAATGCGTCATAACTTGTTCTTAAACACTTTAAAAAGGAAGATGGAAACTTAAATTTAAGGTCTCGATATACTAGTTACTTCTGTTTTTCCTTCTTACCCTTTTTCCTCCTCCAATCCTCCCTCTTTCCTTTCTGTATCAATTAAAGAGAACGTAAAAGTAAAACTACATAAGGTATTTCACTATTTACTATTTTCAGATACAAATATATTCAGATTTTGTCGAGAAAGTTGGTTTGAAAAATTTTGAAGATACCATCGTAATACAATATCAAATTAACTGTCGTAAAAAAGAAAATCATGTGTTTGATTATCAGGTAGAATTTACACTATTGTAGAACTTTACCTACTTTATACCTTTTTCAATCGACGATAATTGTGTTATACCGACATAGAGATACTATAATCGTTCTAAAGAGAGTTTTATTAATAACTATCTTTTTCTCGGTGAAAGTTTTTACATGATATTGATAATCCTAGGTTAAATGTTATACATACTGTTACTTCTTCGTTAATCTACTTTAATTTTTAAGTCGGTAAATGAATAAAAAAAAGTAGAATTCATGTCGAACCATTTGGGGACACTGAAAAGAGGACCCCTCGAAAACCATTGTGAAGACATTCCGAGTTTAAGTACGACAATTGTGAATCCAATTGAAAAAACTGACTAAACAGACAAATCAGGTTTTTCACTAAGTCATCTAAAAAGGGGTCGTTTGAAGGACGGTCCTGATATTAGTGGGTTGTACTTATTATCAGAGATCTGGTGCCCTTCATGATCTCTCCCAAGACTTACAGTATTAGTCTCTGTCGGGAACTCTTTACAAATTTACTGTTTGGTAGATTTAAACAGAACTCACAATGAGAAGAAGGGAAGAAAATGAGTAACACCTACACGTGTGTACGTGCTGTGTGTGTGTGTGTGTGTGTCATGATAAGTCCGAAAGTCGATCGATTATTGTCTTTCAATTTGTATTCGTTATACTGTCTTCTTTATAAACGTTGTTATTGTCCTACTATTAAACTCATACACGCCATAAACAAGGAATGCACGATCGACACTTCCGTACGTTACCCTCTCTACGATTATTTTGGTTGAAGTAAATACCTACACTCTCAACCTGACACTTCTTTCGACTCGCGGCTTCTTAACTACGAAAACTTTACACCACAACCTCTTCTGAGGACTCTCAGGGAACCTGACGATCCTCTAGGTTGGTCAGGTAAGACTTCCTCTAGTCGGGACTCTAAAGAAACCTTTCTGACTACGATTTCGACTTTGAGGTCATGAAACCGGTGGAGTACGTTTCTCAACTGAGTAACCTTTTCTGAGACTACGACCCTCCCTAACCCCCGTCCTCCTCTTCCCTGCTGTCTCCTACTCTACCGACCTACCGTAGTGACTGAGTTACCTGCACTCAGACTCACTTGAGGTCCTCAACCACTACCTGTCCCTCCGGACCACACGACACTAAGTACCCCAGTGTTTCTCAACCTGTGTTGACTCGCTGACTTGACATGAAGTAAACACCGAAAATTCGAAGACCGTTAAGTCAAGGACGTAATTTTTTTATTATTATTATCTAAACGACCTTATGAATCGATTGGTCTTAAAGGATGGAGTCTCTGTTATATATCTTGAAGAAACCTCATCTCCTCTGTTCGTCCTTTAAGAGTTTCTTTTATTTTCTCAATCCGTCTTACACCTTTTGGACATGGAAAAGGTGAGATTCTTGTCTCGGGACCCACCCTTATTCCCTTTTATTATCTTTGTGATAATACTTGAATTTGGGTTTTTCGTCTTTTAAAGACTCATAAAAAAGAACCCACCTCGGTCTTTTTACTACTCGTAGAATTTCTTTATAAGGTGTGAACGTTTGTTGACATACTACCATCCATACCATCAACGTAGACCTCTGTGCCCCTCTGTCTTTCTGGGAGTCTTGCAAAGTGTCCTTTCTTCTCACCCTACGGATCCATTTACTAGTCAGAAGACAATTGATGTGGCAAATCACAGGAATGGTACAGACCAGAGAGCGAGATCATCGTAGGACGACGTCCTAAATGGTACGCCATGTAAACTTTCCGTATCGGAATATGGTAGGATCATTCTCACTAGAGTACAGGTCCGACGGAGAAGGCACTGAAATAAAACTTTCTATAAACACGACCATACTTAGCAAACGACTGTCCAAACCAAAACAAACAAAGAACGAAACAACAAAACAAAACGTATGAAATTTCTACAACGAGATGACAGAAGATCAAATGTAATAAATGGGGTCTTCCTTAAACAACGATGGGTGTAGAAACAAAGAGACAAGTGTTAAACAGTAAAAAGGAGATCGACTAAAAATCTAAAACAAAAAGAGTGATCGAAATTCATCAAACTAAGTACTATCTCAAAGAACTCAAAGTCCTACACATCCAAGCATCAAAATTAGTTTAAACCTTTTTATAACTGGTAATATAGAAGTTTATGAAAAAGTAACTAGGGTGGAGAAGAGGAGATCCTTGACGTTAATATAGAAGTAGTCAGACGAAGTTCTGTAGGGTGTCGAGTCTCTACGACAGAAGTATATAAAAAAATAGAAAATATAAAGACGACTTATAAATATATAAATACATATTTATGTCAATGTAAAACATACAGAAGTTCGAACAATTAGAAAAAAAAAAAAAGACGTACACAATCGATGGAAAATAAGTGAGACCAAATAAAATACGGAGTTTACAAAATCAAAAGTATAGACACCCACCAAACCAAGAATAAATATAAAAGGTGTAGAGAGGAATTGTAGTAGTCAGAAAGGAGATCGAAAGACTTATTTACCTTTCGTCAATATATTGACAAAAGTACAGGAACAGATGATCAAGTTAATAACCACAGTAAGGACCCAGTCAATACTAACTAACTGAGAGGAAGGGTAGTACCCCAGATAAAGAGATCTACTTTTCACGGACCATTTACACATATGGACGATTAAAAATTGATTACTCCTCAAAATGTAACAACCTACAACATATAAAAATGCCAGAACATTTGTGAGACCTCAAAACAACACCCTAACCCACACAATGGACCTTTATTAAAACTAAAAATGTCCAAAACAAACACTCGAGAAATCGGACGTCTCACCGTAAATCTTGTACTAATTGTAAAGGGGTGATGACTCCGTTTTAAGAGAACTCATTAGATAAGTTGTACTTCGAAAGATGAGACTGACCTACTTTAATCTGAAGAAAGGTCGGGACACACTTGAGCTCTAACAAAGGAGATTAAGGAAACCCGTCAAGAAAGAGGCGAAGACCATCAAAGGAGTGTACGGACACGAATGATTGTGAGTCGACTTCCGAAGTTCCTCTAGGAGACGTATAAGAAGACGAGGATGAGCCATGTTAAGATAGGAGAGGTACTGAGTCGAGGTACGTGAGATCAGTTGGATTGGAGGGACCTGAAGTTCGGGGTGGACCCAGGGGGAGGGAGGAGTACGGATCAAAGGAGAGAGAGTCCCCTGTGACAGGTGACGGGTTCCGCACTACAGAACTTTGACAAAAAATTACATAATACAGACCACAAAATCAATGAAAACCCAACTTTCTATGTAAGTTTAACACAATATGATAAAATCCGTCTTCGTGTTTAGTTACACTACTAAAGAATTACAGAATAAAAAGGGACACCATAAAGTCAAATGTATGATACTATTATAAGACCAAAAACAATAAACCCTACCGTAAAAAGTTAGTTTTCAAAAAGAATAAGTTTAATTTTATGGGTGTTCGGAGAATTACAAATCCTAAAATTCGGGTCCAAGGACCATATAATTTGATAGATCTCATTCTTCTTTTGTATCCTTATAAAACGGATATGTAACGGTTCGTAGGTTTCAGATTTACATAGGTTTATCGGACTACAAACCAAAGTATATCGGGATTGTAAACTGACGAACGAAGAAGAGAAAGGACAGTCGACAACCTAGAGATGTAAGTGTTTATATTTGATGTCACTTAAGTGGTAAGGTTTCGATTAGGAAAGGAAGAGAAGTTCGTCGAAACCTTAAGTCGGTATGGACTCGGTTCCTCCTGGTCTCTCCAAATTTTTATTTTTTGCAAAAGGAGATCGACTTCTAACATTTTTAGTAAGATGTTCACCTTTCGTTTAGAAATTACTGTTTAGTGAAAATCAATAAAAATTTTGAACAAATACATTAAGGATTGTCTTGTAAAAAGAAGAGACCCCTAGTAAAACAGGAAAAAGGTAAACCGGGGACGAAGACTCTATTTCGGTAATAGTTATTTGGTAAACCCTCCTCTTTTCTCCTTCTACCGAATAGGATTCGTCTTTTCGAAGAAAGAGAAGAATAGGTTTGTATGTACCTGGGGTCACTGTGTAGGGTGTCATTTCACCGAGTCATAAAAATTATGATTGACTTTGGAGATTTTGACTCTTGTAAAAATAAAACACAAGGGAGATATAATTTGTCACGTTTGTGATACAACAGTATTGTCCCAATAACATTCAGTGCTCAGAACGGTGATAAGTATTAAATATTAAACGATAGGTGAACATAATCTGTGATCAGATGAATATCCTTTCCTTTTTCCTCTTTCCTAAGAAATAGAAAAATATGGCAATTATCAGAAAGACTAGTAGTCAATGAACCAATGAACTGTCTGGAGGGACCATCATGTGTGAGATAAAAATTTGAAAGAATTTTAAGTTTGAAACAAAAAAGTGAAGTGTCGTAACTTTTTTATGAATGTCCCATAAAAGGTACTAGTCACAATTCTGGTTCTTTTTAAAACGACAATTTAAAGTAATTTTGAACGAGAAAAATAAAAAAGTAGAAATTTATATCCTTTAATATTGAAAAGGTGGTAAAAGAGATGCTTTTGGTGTAAAAGATGTGTAGAACTTTGAATCAAATTTGTAACGACTTCCTTTGGAAACAAACATAATTTTCTTTACTTTCTTTTTTATATATACAGTAGATAAGAGGACATATATTGTCCTGTGTTTAATCTGATACTTCAACGGAAGTACCATAATTATCTTTAGAGAAGGTAAATTCACTACCACACTTCGTTTTAGACCTTTCATCGTCAGAATTATTTATAATTCCTTGGACTTTCACTCTTTCTTTTTTTAATTTTAGGTTAACAGAACCTAATAGATCGAACGGAGATGAAGGACCTAAAATTCTAAAGACGAATCTTTGAGAAGTAGATCGGATCACATCTCTCTAAAAATAGTGTTTTATAATGAGCCGTTGTGTATTCTTAACGTAGAGGAGAGTGGAACGGAAGATCAGGTTGGTGATTATGACCTCTGTTTTTAAGGCTAGGTACTTTTAAATCCTTAAATTGAAGTTTGGATGTGACATTACCTCGTACGACACAAAATAAAATTGTCAGCTTACCTAGACGGTCTCCGAGGACTTAGGGGTCCTGTACCCACAAACCGAGGTCTGACGTCTGATCTCTGTTACGTGGCCTCTCAGACGTCTGGGTCTTAGTCCTATAGTCCCTTCTGAAGACGGAATTTTTACACTTAAGTCCTCCGTGAGGTCCTTCGCTCACGAAAGGCTTACAAAAAGATGGAGACATATGGAGATATGACCCCAAAGGGACTACCGAGTCTGTCATTTCTTAGATGGACGTTTTGTCTTCTGTACCCAATCTAGGAACTCAGCCCTTTTAGGGGACCTCTTACCTTGGGTGAGGTCATAAGAACGGACCTCTTAAGGTGTCTGTCTCCTCTGAACACCCGATCCTAAGTCCCCCAACGTTTCTCAGTCTGTGTTGACTCGTTGATTGTGAGAAGTGTGAAAGTATAGAGATATATGATGTCGGGAAAGAAACAAAGAGAAAAAGAAGGGGTTTAAGTATGATAGAGGATAACACCTTTTACACTTCTTTCGTGAAGTATAATTTCTTCTTGTATCGTAATGGATGTGAGATAGGTATCTTGATTTGGAAAACAGTATAGTGGTCGAACCGAAACACAACAATGAAAACACCAACAAAAGACATAATTGGTAAAATTATTTTACCCTTTGTTAGTACTATGTTATGATATACTTTATGTATTTATTTATGTAATTATTATAACATAGTACTAACAAAGGGTAATTTCTTTTTTAGAAATTTAAATTAAAAGTTTTCTATGTTTTAACCTGAAAGGACGATTCTGGGGTGTACGGAGAATCTTTTTTTGTTTCGCATTTTGTCTTCACTGTAACTTTAGCTAGGTTGTTTCTGAAACTTTTCTTTCTACGTTTTTTGGAGGTTGTATACCCATACGACGACGACGAAGACGACGACGATTCAGCGAAGTCAGCACAGACTGAGACACGTTGGGGTGTCTGTCGTCGGGCGGTCCGAGAGGGTAGGGACCCTAAGAGGTCCGTTCTTATGACCTCACCCAACGGTAAAGGAAGAGGTCACGTACTTTCACTTTTCACTTTCACTTCAGCGAGTCAGCACAGGCTGAATCGCTGGGGTACCTGACATCGGATGGTCTGAGGAGACAGGTACCCTAAAAGGTCCGTTCTCATGACCTCACCCCACGGTAACGGAAGAGACTGTATACCCATATGGTACATAAATTAAGAAAAGGATAAACTCTGTAGAAAGGACAAAGATCCACAGACAAGAACCTGTTACGGTTACTTATTAAAACGATTATTTAGGAAAATACGTAAAGACAAATACAAAGACTATATATAGGATTCTTGTTTTAACGATTCAGATTCCTATACTTTTTTAAATTTAGAGACTTATAACGAGACGTCTTTCCAGTCTGGGTAATTATAGAGGGTGAAAGTTTTAACAATATCAGTATTTATTTACAACAGGGTTAAATAAATACTGATATTATTAAAAATTGAGTGAAATACATTTTGTTTTCGTTGTCGTTGTTAAGTAAGTAAAAAGGGTGGATAGTGGGAGACAGAGACCTTTGAAGGTTAGATAAAAGACACAGACACCTGAATTCCAAAAAATAAATTTTTTTATAAAAAATCTAAGATACATATTCTCTCTAGTATAAAAAGAGACAGACCAAATAAAGTGAATCATATATTACGGGAACTTGAGGTAGGTACAACAACATTCACCGTTTTAAAGTAAGAAAAACGTCGACTTATTATAAGGTAACATATAATGTTAAAGAAATAAGTAAAACCTCTCCTTTACCGTTGGGGGAGGTCATGAGAACGGATCTTTTGGGGTACCTGCCTCCTCGGACCCCAGTGTTTCTAAGGCGGTGCTGACTCGCTGAAGTGAAAATAAGTAAATAGGTAACTACCTGAGAATCAAACAGAGGTATAGAACCGATGACATTTATTACGACGTCACTTGTGTACCCACGTATGTAGAAAAGTTTACTTGTAAAAACAAAAGAAACCTATTTATAGGTCCTACCTAGTGTACCCTAAGGATAAAAATTGAAAAATTCCCTAGAGATATGACAAAAGAAGTCACCGATGTAGTTAAATGTAAGGGTGGTCGTCGTGTGTTCAAAGAGGAAAGAGGTGTGGCAGTGGGTTGTAAACAATAAAGATCAGAAAACCTATTATCGGTAAACTTATCCACTCTATGAAGTAATAACAAAACTAAACGTAAAGATACTACTGATTCCTATGTCTCATAGAAAAACACATGGACAACTGGTAGACATACAGAAATCTTTTACACATAAGTCTAGAGGGGAAATAATTAGTCTAACAAATGAAAAAAACGATAACTCAACATACTCAAGAAACACACAAAATCTATAATCGAGGAATAGTAATATTACTAAAAATGTTGGTGAAAAATTACATTGGTTTATATAGTATAAAAGGAAAATATCGAGGAAGCTGAGAAAATAAACGACTAGTAAAGTCTCGACGTTATCGTAAGATTTCTATTCTCCGACACTGAGTCTGAGTAAAGGTTGTTTAGTTCTCAATAAACATTTTTTTTTTTTTTTTTTAAACGTCTTGTACAAATAGTCATTTACTCTTACAAACGGGTCAGATTTGTCAGTAATCGATGTACTATACGTTTGAGACGACTGTTCAGAATTAGTGTGATTACTTAGTACAGTTTAGATATGGTGATTCAGGAGAATATCGGTGTCCAGTTTTGTATACCAGTCGTAATTTAACCATTCTGTATGAGACTTGTACTAGTCTAACTTCTCGTAGGGTCAAAGTTTGTTTGTGCACGGATTTAATTCTGAATTATCACCCTGAAGAGATTACCGGGTCCCCAATTATGAACTGGAAAGTTACGTTCCCTACACTTAAGATAAAGACCAGTCCTTTGATTCCAGGGTGTACGGAACCCCGGTTTTTTGATTTTGATTTCGTCTTTATTAAAACATTGCTTAAGTTATTTCTGAAAAATTTACAGGGTGAAATTTTTTATAGGATTTTTTATTTATTTTTAAAATTAAGTTATGGATTATTCGTATAAATTCACTTAACAATATACTGGTTACAGACCTACTCAGCTGAGAAGAGGGAGGTAGACAAACTGTGAACCCTAGTACCCCCAAATAGTCACTATTCCTGCGTTACTCCTCATCCACCTTTTCACTCTCAATTTCACACCCATAAGTGATCCACCGTATTTGTTTCGACGTTTTATTCTTCACCTCACCTAGTTCAGGTCGAACCTTGATTCCAGACCTTTACTTGAAACACTTCAGAGAAGTCTGAAGAGGAGGGTTTTCGTTATCATTGTTCGGGTAAAAACTGAGTAGAAGTTTTATCGGAGATAATAGGAGAAGGTTGACGTAAAGAGATCTTAATTTTTAACCTCAACCTGAACCACTGTTTCGCATTAGTTCCTGAACAAGTGGCATCCTGTTAAAAAAAAAAGAAAAAAAGAAAAAATTTAAAATTTTAGAAATTAAGAATGTACGCAAGGGTTTGTACTTGGGGGGAGGGTGGAGGGAGGGGTGTAAATTTTTAGAGGTTCTAGAACTCTTTCTTTTCCGTTGGTTCTTACTTCTTTGGGTTCACACCTTCTATAAGGAGAACAGATTGTTTCTTTTCTGTCTTTTTACACTTATAATTGGGACGGTGTTAGGAGGTAAAGAACGAGTCAGAATAAAGACTCCCCGTAGATAAACCGGTAAAACACCCGAGGAAACATTCAAAATAAATTCTGGTCTTTGTCGTCTTACGGAATTATTCCCCTGACTGAGTCGGGGAAACAAGGAGCCACTGAAGTCGAGAACCGAATTTTTAAGGTACTGGGAACAAGATAAGGGTTAGTCTACACTCGAAGTGGAAGGAGTTTAGTAGGATCAGAAACACCTTAGAGGAGAATACTAGGAGTGACATGTGAAGTTAAACGTCTGAGAAGTGTGGGTTCAAGGGGTGTTAGAGGTGTCTCATACCTTGACACAGATTAAGAGACAAAAGGTACACCGACGATTTATTTCACGAACGTCTTAACTTCACTCTACTTAATAACAGTCAGAAAGTATAAGTGGAAAAGAGTAGAGGAGGTTAAGATAGTCTGGAGTCTTAATTTTATTCTTTTTTATTTCGTGACGAAATTCTTCTCTTTATTTGTTCCGGTCTAAGAAGAGGTCAGACTGAACTAGTGTTGGGTCCGTACACGAAAGTTGTCGTCTTTTTCACCTTTAGAAATGGTCCGTTTATTGTTCGATGGGACGTCCCACCGGATTACGAAGACTTCGAATGTCTGGTCTTGTGAGATCTTAATGTACATGTCTGACGACGTATCAAATGAATTTTCATCCAGTTTTCAATGGGAAGACTCACTATGAGGGAAGCCTTACAAGACTTGTAACCTTAAGTACTCCAAGAAAGAGAAGAGAGGACGGTCTTAGTAGGTCTAATTCACACTCTGTAGTGACCGACTGACAACCGACGTACTTTGTACACGTGTTTATTCTGATCATAGACTCACAGTAATTTCTTATCTTAAGGAATTTAAGATGTCAAATCGATAGTATTTTGAATGTTTATAACCGGGAACGATATGTAAACCGAGACACGATTAGTGTCTCTGTTATTTCCATCCATTTTGTATAGAAATGGGAACTCTTGAGTGGCAATTATTCCCCTCTATCTAGTCAAATTGTCTATTGGGTTGTGTTACGTTATGTATAATATTTTCTTGTTTCTTTTTCATGGAGACTTTGTGATGTCTTTGAAAAACAGTTTGTGATTTATCCTTCACTGGTTGAATCGGATCTCAAACGACTTTTTATCAGTGATTCGTGGAGGATACTAAGTCCGTCACACCGTCCGAGACCCCTCTGTCTTCACTTGTATCGACGACAGAAATATACGACATTCAACTCGACCTCACTGTTTGGAGATTATTTATTTATGTATTTCATGTTAAAATTTATTACCTTTCACGGTACTCCCTTTTTCTTGTCCCACCATAGTTTCCCTTACGACGACGACGACGATTCAGTGAAGTCGACACAGGCTGAGACACGCTGGGGTATCTACCGTCGGGTTGTCCGAGGAGACAGGGACCCTAAGAGGTCCGTTCTTATAACCTCACCCAACGGTAAAGGAAGAGGTTACGTACTTTCACTTTTAACTTTCACTTCAGTGAGTCAGTACAGGCTGAGAATCGCTGGGGTACCTGACATCGGATGGTCCGAGGAGGTAGATTCTTCTCGATTAATTTTAGACCTTTGGTTCCTCCCTGAACTCTCCTTTACTGTAATATCAGTTCTGTACTCTCTACTCATCGATAGTCGGTCTTTTCGTCAATCCATTCTCCTACGATCTACTCCTCTGGTCTTACTCACTTCTGAAACTCTATTCTCGTTTAAACTTATTCTTCGGGGATACCGAACCATCCCGAAGGGACCACCGAATCTCCCGTTTCGTAGGTGGACGTTACGTCCTCTAGGTCCAAGTTAGGGACTCAACCCTTCTAGGGGACCTTTTCCTTTATCGTTGGGTGAGGTCATGAGAACGGACCTTTTAGGGTACCTACCTCCTCGGACCCTCCGACGTCAGGTACCCCAGCGTTTCTCAGCCTGTGCTGACTCTCTGAAGTGAAATACCGAACCCGTGCCACTTGTTTTACACATCACCGTCCTCTACCTTTAACCCTTCGATCTTAGTCTGTTACGTTCTGGACCCCCCTATTGATTCCCTTGATTTAAAGTCCGTTTCACGTTACTCGTCGGTGACTCCGTAGACGTTACCTCCTATGTTAGGGAGGGTTTACTCAGACTCAGGAATATTGCACGAATCGACTGTACCGTACCACTAACTAGTGTGGTAAACTAGGAGACCGATTTCTGTGTCGTAAGAAGAGAGGAGACCAGGAGGATCGAGAGTAAAAGTTACTACGTAGAGGAGGAGCCACTAAATTGACAGGAGAAGGGAGTGGAGAGGGGGGCGGGAGGTGGACATGTAACAAAGCTCACGGATAGAGGAGTCTTAGGGGAAGTCGATTCGACTAGACGCCGGGGGCGAACTGAAATATCCGAAGGGACCACCGAGTCACCATTTCTTAGGCGAACGTTAGGTCCTCTGAGCCCAAACTAAGGACCTAACCCTTCTGTGGGACCTCTTCCCTTACCGTTTGGTGAGGTCATAAGACCGGACCTCTTAAGACACCTGTCTCCTCGGACCTTCCGATGTCAGGTACACCGGTGTTTTTCGACCTGTACTGACTCACTGATTTTGTGTGTGTGTGTGTGTGTGTGTGTGTGTGTGTGTGTGTGTGTGGTCTATCGTACGAAGGGGGGGTAGGGAAGGACCTTTGGAAAGAGTAAGAGAGCTAGAAGGAGGGAGGGAAGTCTGAGAGGATGGAGGTAGAGACACTGAGACGGATCGAGGAAGGAGACGTTAACCACACCTGACACAAGTACCCACTTTACTCACCTTTTGTCGTGGTTGAGGAACATAGGCCATCACTGTTACTTTATTCACGAATAGCAGAAAAGGACACATAAAAGATAGAATCGACTTTTATTCTTTATCAACCTAATAACACCTTGGATAAAGTGTTGGATGTAGAAGTAAAGGACAAATCGTTAAGATCTTACAAAGGTTGTCGGAGAAAAAGACCTTTCACACCATCTCTATGGATCACAAGTAGAAGTAGACGAAAAGGAAAGGAAGACCCGTGTACTTTCTTAATCTGAGGGGAAGAGAAACGTGGTTCAGTCCCGGTACAGTGACCGGTATCCGGTACATGTCTCACTGTGCACAGTGAAGATTCTGTGACGTAAATTCACGTCGTACTCAAAGAGACCTTGGAAGGACGGTGTAATTGGTTCCTCCAGAATACAACATTTATCACTCCGTCTCAACGGTGTGTTTCCTCTCAATGACTCAGTGAAACTGGACGTCATCTGAACTTAAGACATAATCGTATATCACTACAAACAATGGTGTCGTATAATACTGAGCAGACTGATTATCTCTTCCTAACCTCTCGACTAATGAGAGATGTGTGATGTGAGTAAAGGAACATTGGTAAGATAAATACAAAAGTATCCAATGAAATAACACATATAAACTGTCCTTGACACACAAACACTAACGATTAATTGGGAGGAGAAGGGGATTGGTTACAAGAATATCATTTATTATTCGTGAGATAATTCAATTACATTGATTATCAGTTGATCTTTTAGTTTTATATAAGGTGACAGAAGGGAGAAAGGAAGAAACCCAGAAAAGAAGGAAGGAAGGACCGATGGAAGAAAGGGAAGAAGAGAGAAAAGAAAAAAGGGTAGGTAAAGATAAGGACACAGGAAGAGTGGGAAACATTTGTTATCGACGAGTTATTTACGATGACTGTACAATTAACTAGTGTATTAGGGGTTTCACAATTGATGACACAGGATGAGTAGAACGGGTTGAAAAAGGAGAGAAGATGGTGACGTCCTGGGGGTAAGACCAGGTCTGATTAAGGAAAATAGGCAAACGGAAAGTAAACAGAAATAAATAAGTAAACAGAAATCGGACTGTCAAAGCCTAGGGGACCTCTTCCCTTACCGATAGGTGAGGTCATAAGAACGGACTTCTTAAGGTACCTGTCTCCTCGGACCGTCCGAAGTCAGGTACCTCAACGTTTCTCAACCTGTTCTGACTCACTGAGTGAGAGTGAAAGAAATGAACTGTCAAAACCCTCCTGCAACCTCGGAAGTAAGGGGTCTCCGAGGAACACCCAACGTTAGGTTTATATCAGATTTTCTGATATATCACCTTGGATTAGAGGGGTTGGAAAGAATATAAATTACGTATCTTCGGGTAAAAGATATTTTCAAGATGGTAATAGTATTAGTCTTTGTCAATCTCCTAGTGTGGTTCTTTTTTTTTTTTTTTTTCGGACAGTTCCCCTTCAGTGTCTCGAATTCTTTAGAATGTTTACAAATCCGAGTACCACTGTTGGACTTAAGGAACAGAGTCATTGAGTCATTGAGAGAGACCTCACCCTTGATATGGTTTCCTTGTTCTAAAATTTCACGTGACTTTTCTTATTTCCTATTCGTTTAAAATTCAATCGGATGGGACGGCCGTGACGTATTGTTCTTAACGTATATTCGTCGACCATAGCCTTTCGTCACGAACAGATGTACGGTAGATGTACTGAGACCAGGGACAGGGTCTTTCCCTTTCACAATCAACGACACTGGGATACCTGACATCGGACGGTCCGAGGAGACAGGTACCTGAAGAGGTCCGTTCTTATGATCCCACCCATCGGTAAGGGAAGAAACCCCCTTAGAAGGGGGTTTCTAGCTGGGTCCCTATCTTGGGTCCAGAGGGCGTAACGTCCGTCTAAGAAATGGCAGACTCAATAGTCTAGGAGACCCAGGTGGGATCTCCAGGAGGACATAAGAACTTAAATGTGTCAAGGACAGGAAGTTGAAACAGAGATTAAAAGTCAGAATTCGAGTTAGCGACAGGTAAAGTCGTCTATCACGAAGAACTAAAATGAGAGGTTTCAGGAGACGTACCGTACAGACACAAATCTACAAAGGAGACTGAGGTAAATAAAATCTGGATAAGAGTCTTCGGGTGGAATTGAGACTTGGATCTTCTCTTCAGGTTCTACCTTGACACGTATTTGTTTCTTGCACACTTGTCGCGAAAAATTTTTACTTATTTTACTTCTCAAATTACGTTTTTCAACGTCACCCGATATCGACCCATTGTGACCGAGTACTTTCGATTGACAATCCAAAAGTCCTTAAAACGTTCAGTCAACAATTTGTAGATAACAGAAATAATTGTAAATAATAAATTTGAATGTTGATTTATTTAATATGATTTTATTTCCCTTACGTATGTATTCTGAGTAGTAAAGAACTAATAAACTGATGTAAGACACGGAAACACCAATAGACACAGATTACATACATCTACTATTTTTATGATATGTTACTGCACAATAACATGTAGAAGGATTTAGACGTAAGTCACCGTAACCTATACCACTCGTATAGACGGGGTGACTTTAGTCGTTTACCATCTTTCCCCAGAGAAAAGAGGGGAGTTCGGTTGACAATTCATGAATAGTCGTGTGGTGACGTTGTCCCAACGTCACAGAAAGTCTTCACCCATGACTTCTGTTTTCGTCCCCTTCTCCCTTATAGACGTCTATGAACTGGTCTTAGATAAGAGTACGACTGGGGAAGGACTCGTCCACGGACAAAGGGTCGGTATAGGAAACGGACCATGGAATGGTAGTCGTTGTCTTAACCGAGACATAACAGAATTCGGGTCACCGAATACGGTTTGGAGACTGATACTAATCGGAGTAAGTCCTTACCTAATTTCTAGATATAGTCCTGTTGTCACCTTAGACTCCAACTGGACTTCCTGAACGTAAACTCGATGGTCCTTTAGATTAGACGGTACGGCCGATCTACACTTGTTTCTTCGGACATTGGGGTCTTCTGCGACCATCGGTAGAACCTTGGTGTTTAATTTCTCTGACGGTTTCTTACTGATATTTGGCTCCTTCATCTTGATTTGGTACGACTCTTTTTTGGATCTAAGACCTGTCTGGATTCAATTTTTCTTACACTGACCACTATCTTCGTTCCAGACTACGACATTTCGTGTTATAACGTCTCCTTGGACGTTACAATCCAGGTACTTAGTTCCGTTTAACCTTCACCAGTTTGTTTTCTACCGTTCTCCTTGTAGCTGTAAAATCCTTAGTCACTTGATTTTGCCTGACCTTACCCACTTAAATTGAGTCTACTACTAATGTAGATGATGACACCTGTCCTTAGGGAATCTTCTATACCTCATCGGTAGTACCAGTTGTTTTCTCAGACTTTACGTGATGAACCTACGTCAGAGTTCTTAGTGTCTTACTAGAGACAAGCAAAGGTTCCGTTTGGTAAGTTATAGTGTCATTAGATTCAGATACCGGGTTGGTCATTGCGACTTCTTCGACTTGAAGATACTTCTGGATGTTCTGGAAAATCTTGATTGTGGGGGTTTTCTACAGGAAAAGTAATATCCCCTGACCTTACGTCTTCCTCCTTCAGTTCTTTGTGACACTCATTGGCCGTTTAAACCGGAGTCTCACGTCTTACTTCTTGTTTCCGATTGTCTCAAAACGGTTCTCTTGTGTGACCAGTATCGTTTGTGGAAGAAGGTTGTTGTGTTCTCTTCTGATGTGTACCTGTAGTGCTCTACCGGTTGTGACTTTAGTTTAACTAATATAAGAAACGTCGGTTTCTACCTCTTCGAGATATATCAGTCGTTTTTGTTCTGGTCCTCGACAGACACCGAGTCTAGTACTTGAGGAATAACGGTTTAAGTCTGAATTTAACTTCTTTCATCCCTTTTGGTGATCTAGTAAGTCCATACTGGATTTAGTTTAGGGAATGGTAATATGTCACCTTCACTCTTTATCTAAATACCCTGATCTAGACTATCTGTCTCACGGACTACTTGATACCTACCTCCGAGTACTGTGACATGTCTTCTGTCCCTAGTTCTGGTAGGGGTTCCCCCTTTTTTTACGTTTTTCCGTTTTACCGACAGACTCCTCCGGAATGTTTATCGACACTTTTCCCTTCGTTTTTCGTTTCCTCTTTTCCTTTCTATATAGGTGAACTTACGTTTCAAGGTTTCTTATCGTTCCTCTCTATTCTTTCGGAAGGAATCACTGGTTACGTTTCTTTATCTCCTTTTGTTGTCTTACCCTTTCTGATCTCTAGAGAAGTTCTTTTAATCTCTATGGTTCCCTTGTAAAGTACGTTTCTACTCGAGTTATTTCCTGTCTTTACCGTACCTGAATTGTATTTGTCTTCTATACTTCTCCACCGTTCTTATGTGTCTTCTTGACATGTTTTTTCTAGAAGTACTGGGTCTATTAGTACTACCACACTAGTGAGTGGATCTCGGTCTGTAGGACCTTACACTTCAGTTCACCCGGAATCTTTCGTAGTGATACTTGTTTCGATCACCTCCATTACCTTAAGGTCATCTCGATAAAGTGTAGGATTTTCTACTACGACGCTTTCACGACGTGAGTTATACGGTCGCTTAAACCTTTTGAGTCGTCACCGGTGTCCTGACCTTTTCCAGTCAAAAGTAAGGTTAGGGTTTCTTTCCGTTACGGTTTCTTACGAGATTGATGACGTGTTAACGTGAGTAGAGTGTACGATCATTGTCTCTCTCGTTACCGTGGGGTGAGGTAATGAGAACGGACCTTTTAGGGTACCTACCTCCTCTGACCACCCGACGTCAGGTGTCCTAGTGCTTCTCAGCCTGTACTGACTCGCTGAAGTGAAACTGAAGTGAAAGTACGTAACCTCTTCCTTTACCGTTGGGTGAGGTCACAAGAACGGACCTCTTAGGGTCCCTGCCCTCTCGGACCACCCGACGGCANTCACCGGTGTCCTGACCTTTTCCAGTCAAAAGTAAGGTTAGGGTTTCTTTCCGTTACGGTTTCTTACGAGATTGATGACGTGTTAACGTGAGTAGAGTGTACGATCATTGTCTCTCTCGTTACCGTGGGGTGAGGTAATGAGAACGGACCTTTTAGGGTACCTACCTCCTCTGACCACCCGACGTCAGGTGTCCTAGTGCTTCTCAGCCTGTACTGACTCGCTGAAGTGAAACTGAAGTGAAAGTACGTAACCTCTTCCTTTACCGTTGGGTGAGGTCACAAGAACGGACCTCTTAGGGTCCCTGCCCTCTCGGACCACCCGACGGCAGATATCCCAGCGTGTTTCAGTCTCTTCTGACTTCGCTGAATCGTCGTCGTCGTGTACGATCATTTCATTACGAGATTTAAGAGGTTCGGTCCGAAGTCGTTTTGTACTTGGTACTTAAAGGTCTACAAGTTCGACCAAAATCTTTTCCGTCTCCTTGGTCTCTAGTTTAACGGTTGTAGGTCACCTAGTAGTTTTTTCGTTCTCTCAAGGTCTTTTTGTAGATAAAGAGGAAATAACTGATATGGTTTCGGAAACTGACACACCTAGTGTTATTTGACACCTTTTAAGACTTTCTCTACTCTTATGTTCTGGCGGACTGGACGGAAAACTCTTTAGACACATGTCCAGTCCTTCATTGTCAATCTTGACCTGTACCTTGTTGTCTGACCAAGGTTTATCCTTTTCCTCATGTAGTTCCGACATATAACAGTGGGACGAATAAATTGAATATACGTCCCATGTAGTACTCTTTACGACCCAATCTACATCGTGTCGACCTTAGTTCTAACGGCCCTCTTTATAGTTATTGGAGTCTATACGTCTCCTGTGGTGGGACTACAGTCTTTCACTTTTTCTTGATTTCACGAAGAACTACTTTCACTTTTTCCTCTCACTTTTTCAACCGAATTTCGAGTTGTAAGTCTTTTGATTCTAGTACCAGGGTAGTGAAGGGTAGTGAAGTCACGACGGTAGTTATATGGTCGGGATTTACTGAAAGAGGAAATGGGGGTCCGTCAGGGGAGATCTTATGGATGGCCTCAAAAACCTGGGGACGAGGCTGTTTGGAAGCCAGAAAATGAACCGGTTAGATCAAACTGAAGATTTCTTTAATGCCAAGTGGGACCTCATTAACTAAGTCTAATATTTCCTCTTTAAGTTTAATACTACAGTAGAGTCTTATATACCGTTAAGTTTTTCCCCCTATTTTAGTGAGTTAATGGAGAAAATGGAATATAAAGATAATCGAGGAGATGACTACATACCTACCCCCCTAAGCCGTCATGTCTAGTTTTCGTCAGGAAAACCTGTAGTAATCATAGACTTAAGTGGGCTGGCTGATATTTATAGTTTTAATCACCATTTTCTAAATGACCAGAGGAGTTGTGACCTAGACTATAATGATAATAAAGGTTTGTAAATACCAGGGTTAGGACCGGACATGTTTTTTAAAGAACGGTTTAACGTCCCTAAAGAGTTTGGTTTCAGTCCTCCAAATAGTCTCATGAGTTTAAATAGGTACACTCCCTGGTCTTCCGGTTGAACGTCGTAATTTTGGAATACACTGTCTACGTGGGGAATTAAATTATCCTTCCCTGAATGAATACGTCAACCTTGTGAGTCTATATGTAAGGTGTAAAAGGGATCCCCGGTGACGAGTAAATTGTTTGTTATGTTAATAATTTTATTGAACCTTCTTATTGCTCGGATAAACCTGTCTCGTCACCGGGGAGTGCTTTCTCTTTAATGTCCGTCGATTCCTTGAATATCTATGTGTTGATCTTAATTTCGTGTAACTCCTTAGAACAAGAGGAACCTGGAGAGAATAAAAACGATATTTCTTCTTTAGATTGTTTACCGTAGAGGATTGTCTAGAATCGTTTCAATTATGTAGATACTTTGGATACCCACGTAATGTTGGTTCTTAGGGTAGTGGATGGTGATAAGGAGTTTTAACCGTATAATAATAATAACTAAATGTTCTAACGAAAAAATTATATAGAAATGTGGGAAATCTGGCTCTCTCTAAACGAAAGAGAGAGGGAATAAGATTAGTATAGCGTGGAGTATTTACCATGGTTACCTGACATGACGGTGTTCCCTACTACTTAAGAGGGTGGTATACAGTCATGATGTATCGGTTTCCGGAACTCGGACACTTTTTCGTCAAAGGAGTGAAAGAATAATAAGTGTTATACTTACTATATAACAAAAGTCGAGGTAGATAGAATCTTTGAGTTGTGTACAAACTATATCGAGTTGATACGAATTTTTTGAGACCTAATTAGTAACGGGGACTTTTTTAAGTTTGGAGATGTGCAATGGTAATGAACCCCAAACAACAATTATCTGATGTATAATAAGGGGTTGATTGTGTCTAGACATGACTATTTAGTAGTTGGAATTTACTAAAAGTTTTCGAGACTCCACTATAATTAACTTAATCTGGAAGAAATCCGTATCGATTGATAGTTGACTTATTGGATTAATTATGAAATTTTCCTCTAGGACTAAATTCATCGGGAGCGAGTGAAAGAGTTCTCCGTACTCTCCTTAAAGAATGAGCGTAGTTTTATCTAAATGGAGATCTTAACAAATATAAGGGGAGAGGAGTAAGAGGGTGTCCTGAAGAACGGGTTGTTCTTGTGGGTCATCTGACCTAGATATGGATAAAATCCCCTTATTTCAGTGAATATGGGACGACGACGACGATTCAGTGAAGTCAGCACAGGCTTAGATACACTGGGGTATCTGCCGTCGGGTGGTCCGAGGGGACAGGGACCCTAAGAGGTCCATTCTTGTGACCTCACCCAACGGTAAAGGAAGAGGTTACGTACTTTCACTTTTCACTTTCACTTCAGCGAGTCAGCACAAGTTGAGAAACGCTCGGGTACCTGACGTCGACTGGTCCGAGGAGACAGGTACCCTAAAAGGTCCGTTCTCATGACCTCACCCCACGGTAACGGAAGAAGTGTGAATGTGGGATGGAACTAAATTTACGAGATTAGTAATAGTTTCTTTATCCTGATTTTGAGATTAACCGAGGCTAGGAGTATTTTAACATTATGGATAGTTATTTAGAGTTAAACTCTTGTGAAATGTTTGAAGATGGCTAAAGGTTTATCGAAAAGACCTTACAAAACCTCTTTAAAGTAAAGTAGTAGGAAGACCATTCGACACCTTAAAGAAGTTTTTATGACTTAAATAATAAAGAGCGTAATAGTCGAGTATCTGATATGGTGTCCGGCTCCAAAAAAATATATCTACCCTGATTTTTGCGGTTTCGAAGTAAGACCAGAGAATTCCTTATATTTCAGAAAATATGATTTAAAGTAAGACGAGTTGTTTTACTTAATATACGAGAATAAGTTCAATAAACGGATGTAGGAATAGGGTAATTATATCAGAGACTGAGATATATAAGACAAAAACATAATTTTTTATATCTTTGGAGGTGGCATTTGAGGTTAGTTGGATAATAAGCTGTTGAGAAAAAGCTTGATGTTAGGCAACAATCTTTGACGTTAAGAGGGTGAATATAATGTGTATAAGCTCGTGTAAGAACAGAAGGTCGTGCTACTGAATACCATTACTCGTTCGACTATTTGACCAAAGGAAACGATGAGGTCTCCTTGTCGTACGAGACAACGTATTGTTACGACCGAGGGATGTGGTCGATACCTTTTAGGGTATGGCGGTCCGATTTCTTTACTAATTATTAGCGAGATGAACATCTGGGGATGCAGAAGCTGGGAAGCGTGTTCCATAATTAGGAGTACCAAACGTTGGATTGCTTGATACCGTTTACCTACATTGAGTAACGGGACTTGAGAGAGGTTGAAGAAAGAACGTGCAGACATAGCTATGATTAAGAAGAAAATAAACCCGGTGTGGAGAAGCGCCACTCCGATGTGTTGTGTAACATTGAGTGAATAATCGAACGAAACGACATTACCCTTGAGGATCAAGATATTTTTGTCTGTTACCGGGACGGATATAAAGATCTGTGAAATTTGTTAAAAATGTTAGAAAAAGATAATTTGTATAATGTCCATAAGGAACATTAGGTGTCCGTGCTCCGTACCAGCTTGCTCGTATAGTGTGTGATTTCAACGTTTATTTTCTTAAATTTTTCCCTCTTATGTGTCCTTGTGATGACAGAAGTAATAGATTTCGTCTGAAATGATCTAGAGTTGTATTCTATAAAGATTTGGATATTGATAACAATTATGTCGAGATAAACAAAATTTAAAAATTTTGAATGGTGTCCCTCTATAGAATTGCTCTCGTCTTTCCGTAAAGCTCCTTAATTTCCTGTGAAGAGAAGGAGACGAGTAGATCATGGTTCTACCCAATTACTTTGTCACCTTTAGACCCTTTGATTAGAATGTCCCTTTCCCTATACGAACATAAAGGGGTCTACCTAGGTTACTTGAGTGTACCAAAGGAGAAGTGTTCTAAGTTGGGTTCCCCCGGGGGTCGGAAGTTTTACCTCTACCCTGTTGTTCTTGCGGTCCTTCTTCTTTAAGGTTATGCCCGGTACCGCCGAGATTTCTAGAGGTCCTTCGTGGTGGGAGCCACCGTAGTGGGGATACTAGAGGGGTGAACCCCTGTTTATTTTTGGGAATGATTATCTCGACTTTTAAACCAGAGAGTTGTCCCTAACGGAGCCTCAGGACTTATGTAAGAGGACCGTTACGAGTCAGAAAACCGGACATGGAGGGGTGTGGCTCGATCCTGATTATGGGTTGGGGGGAGATAATGTCCACCAGTTTACCTGTCTCTCTCCTGGTTAGCAAAGGTGATTACTGAGTATGTATACGGAAGAGGGATCATGTAATTTCCCGGAAGTGTGGGGCCCCCCCTCCCTTTTGATTAATTGTCAAAACAAAACAAAAAAAGATCTATGTTCAGAAAATAACATATAGACCAAATGTTTACGAAAAAAGTCTTTTTGTTTATCTTACCCGTTGATAAAGTCTTTTCCTATACTTCAGGAAGGGAACACGTCCCCGGGTCCCTTTGATGCGTATTCGCAGTCGGCTGTTTGCTCAAAAGTAGGACGGAGGTTTTCTTCTGTAAGCCTGTGACGAACCCAATAAATAACACTTGGTACAAATGTGACGACTTTGAAATCCCTTTCTCAATCCCTTTCTTGTTTTATGTAATACATTTTCTAAAGATTACTTTGTAATCGTACTGTTTCCTGAGGAGCCGACCGAACTACCATCTTACCGTGGGGGAGGAGAAGGAGCTTAGCAGGAGTCATTTGTCTCACCCGGCTTTGTTTCCCTGTAAACCCGACGCTCGTGGTTTTTTGAACCTTGAACCTGGTCTGTAAAGTGTTCCTGGTCAGCACCAGTATCATTGACAAAGATATTAGTCAGTATAAAATATGTCCGGATACAGGGTGAAGGAAAACACTATCGGTATCCTTTAAATGTTATTCTGAAATGCAAGACATTGAGTATAATTAACATTTGATATATAAACAGAATTAAGGAGATAGAGAAATTCTTTACAAAGGGAAAACTAAGAAGCTAGAGTTGCATTAAACATCGATGGTCATTTATAGGTTACTGGGACTCTTCTTCCAGGGTACCGACCTGATCGAAGGTCTAATAAAGTTAAAACACAATGAGAACTAAGTAAAATTAGTATCACGGATGTTGACCTATGTTTAATTTAAAGTAAAATGTTTATATTATTTTATCCCCCTTGACAGTCCTTCGTAAATTGTCCTCCGAAGGACACACGACAAAACCTAGACAGTCCTTAGGAGACAAGGAATAATTAAGGACTTATAAGTCCTTAATTCTCCTCTCCGTTCGGAGAGGGTCCCGACTCCCTAGGTCCGTAAAGGAAGCAATCAAAAAGATATGCTACAGGAAGAACACTGGGTATACCATTTTCACTAATAAATGTTGAGAGAAAGAGAAATTATACCTAGCGGATACAAAACATTCAGACCTTAAAATTAGAAATAGAAACGACTCTTATTGATGTCTTATATACGGGTGTGGAAACGAGGTAGTCTCGAAACCAGGGTTCAGAACGAAAGAAAGAGAGAGAGAGAAAAAAAGTCCGACTAGGGGACCTCGTGTCTCCAGGAGACCCAAGTAAAAGGAAGGACCCGAAGATTCTGGGAGAGCTGTTCCGTGAGACGCGGAAGTAGGGTAGTTCTCCCGCGGACTCCGGAAGTACTTGTCTCGTTCGGGACACGGTCCCCGAAATAACCGAAAGACGCATTTGGTTCCTTATAGTCGGAGAAAGAGAGAGGAAATGAAAGAATTGCCAACTGAGGCCTGGTGGTCCAAGGTCAGGTAATTTCCTGGAGTTGTCCTTTTGTCACCTTTGTCACCGTCTGGAGTTAAAAAGACCCGAGGTTTTAGTGACGTCTACCACTAACGTCGGTACTTTAATTTTCTGTGAACGAGGAACCTTCCTTTCAATACTGGTTGGATCTGTCGTATAATTTTTCGTCTCTGTAATTAAACGGTCGTTTCCAGGCAGATCAGTTCCGATACCAAAAAGGTCGTCAGTACATCCCTATACTCTCAACCTGATATTTCTTTCGACTCACGGTCTCTTTACTACGAAAACTTGACACCACAACCTCTTCTGACAACTCTCAGGGAACCTGACGTTCATCTAGGTTGGTCAGGTAGGATTTCCTCTAGTTAGGACTCACAAGTAACCTTCCAGACTACAACTTCGATTTTGAGGTTATTAAACCGGTGGACTATACTTCTCGACTGAGTAACCTTTTCTGGGACTACGACCCTTTCTAACTTTTGTCCTTCTCTTCCCCTACTGTCTCCTACTTTACCAACCTACCGTAGTGGCTGCCTTACCTGTACTCAAACTCAATTGATTCCCTCAACCACTACCTGTCCTTACGGACCGCACGATACCAGGAACCCCAGTGTTCTCAGTCTGTATTGACTCGTTGACTTGACTTGACTTCGAATCTGAAAGTTATTCAGTTCCTTAAAGAAAACGGAAATCAGACTAATTTCACCTGAAACTCGATGAACGTCCCTTTTCTAAGGAAGGTTGAAACACTGTACCCCAAACAGAAAATTTACTCCTTTGACGTCCCTTTTCGTTTGCGAAATACACATATATGTACACTTGAAAAATAACGTCTGGGACACATAGACATCGATTGAGACACGGAACGTGTATCATCCCCTGTTAATATCATTCACGAATTTTATCCAAACAAATCAAATTGACCGATCATTCAGTCCCTTCTCTAACACGTTCTTCACTTCACTTAGTCTCATTTAAGGAGAAGGAAAAGAACCGGTTCGGTTCTTAGGTAAACTTAGGTAGACGACAGTAAACACAGTTCCCTTCACCTTAATTCGTTATACCGAGAACCCAGGTTCTCAGGTCAGAGAGTTGACCTCTACCAACCACAAAAGACGACTTTGTGACTTTTATTCAGTATCAGAAATCAATCGTATTTGTGACTCCTTTAAGTAAACCAGAGACAAAAGTGTTACGGTCTATAGACCTATTTTTAATTTTACACACCAGTTATACGAGGAGTATTAGATACGTGTACTGTAGTGTACCTATTTATAGGTCAATGAATTGGTCTGAAGAGTAACACATCGGTCCCACCAAATCCAGTAACTTGCACTATCGTCCCTCTTCCCGAAACACCATGACTATGGTCACGCAATACTGAAACTCTCCTTCTATTCATTTTTGTGTCCGTTTAGTGTACTCACAAAGTCAATGTAAAGTTCCGTCTTTCTCCTGTATTGGTATCTTTGTCCCTACGACGGACAGAAGGATGAGAAAGGGACAGAAAAGGAAGTGTTGAGACAAGTTGTATGTTAGAGAGAATAAATAAATACAATTAAAAGAAAGACACAAGGTCTTACATCCCGAGGTCTTTCCGTTCCTAAAGAGAAATAAAAACGAGTGACGAGAAAGATATCATGGATTTTATCTAAGACCGTATACTATTTACAAGTTATTTACACACTACTTGTTTACTCTACAGGAATTCCTATCGTTAAACGATTCGTTAAGTATTTGGTTTTTGATTCTACCGATACACTTTGTTTGTGAAAAAAAAGGGGAATTTAATTTAATTTTCTGGGTCACTGAATGACTCACGACGGACCAAGTTGACATTAGAAACACTGTTATGTATTAAACAAATTGGAAGATAGGGAACCCAAGAGGTATGTCTTTTACTCCTATTGTCATGATCAGGGGATAAAAAGTTTTTTTAAAATTCACAGGATTTTCTCCGTTATCGACATTTCCACAATCCAATTTCTACGTTACTTCCTCGAATTGTTCCTACCCGAAAGTACTTTAATTTGTTAATAGGGTCAACAGGTGACTGAACGATTTGACCGTTTTCAGGTAAAGAGTCGAAAACAAGGAAATGTATGATCGTTGGTGTGTAATTGTCAAAACATATAAGAACGAAGAAGGTTTCATAACAATAACGTGTAAAATTAATTGATTGGGAAAGGTTTGTTTTGACGGAAAGTATGTAACGTTTAAACAGAAGTTTCAGTATTTGAAAAATCACTATTTTTATCCTTCGTGAGTGTCTTAGGTTAGATTGACTGTGAATAAATTTTAACACTTCACCGTAAAGAGGTCCCATTAATGGGAAGGAGGGTTATCAATTATCAATTTGTCGGAAAGACAATACCCTTAAGTGAATTAGGAGAAGGGTAAACAAGGAAGTCAAATTTAAGACAAAAGGTCCCAGAGGGATTGTTAGGAGTTTTTCTCTGGGACATGGAAATTATCGTCTCTGGACCACTCTCCAAAGAAAGGTTTGAACAAGGGACCGAAGGTTCACTGCTTTGGTCGACATTAAACTCTCGTCTTGCTAGGTGTCATATAGTAATCGGTTTCCTTTTAGAGCCGTAAGGGTGGGTCGGGTCCTCAGCTTTAGCATATTCTCTCGTTCTCGGAAAGAGAGGTCGATATCCGAGGTAAAGGGTTCCTCGTTCTCCCTGGAGCCTCTCGGTCTCACCCCGTTTCCTCGGTCGGTCGTAGGTCGGTCTTGGGACCTCCTCCCCAAGGGGTAGCACGGCCGTAGGGCGGTCCTTTGTCGGCCGACTCAAGGTTGGTGGTCTCGCTCGCGTCCTCGAGTCTCGCTCCCACGTAGGACCCGACGACCGACGCCCCAGACGATGAGTCCGAGACGACGCGTCGGTGTACTTCGGTAGACCCCTCCCCCCCAGTTCCACGTCGCTCCGCTGACCCTGACTTCGACTGCGGCAACGTCCGTCCGTGACTGAGGGTTCCCCTGGGGGGAGGGGAAGGAACGCGGACCCGCCTTTCAGAAGAGGTCCCTAGGGGCCAGTAGGACTTATAGGTCCTACCACAAGGACTTCGAAGAGACCTACCCAAAAGACACGGTGGACACAGTCCCGATAAAGCTGCCAGGAGAGATGGGTCTCTACAGGTTGCCCTGGGACGTGGTGATGAAACACGGCCTGCCCCTGATGCTCCTCTTGCTGCTGGGGCTCTTCACGGTTGACGAGAAGTCCCACTCACTGGTGGCTGCGACGAGGGTCCCCCTCCCCTCGAGCCGGTCGCGAGACGATTCGGAGTGGGACGCCCTCCTTAAGTGGCACGACCCGGCGGTCCACCTCCTGCGCCCCGCGCACGACCTCCCGTAGTCATTCTCGTAGAGGATGCTGGAGCTGCCCCTCCTCTCGATACCGTTCATGGACGCCGCCCTCAGGGTGGTCTAGCCCCTACGGATGAGGTTAAGCCTGTTCAGGGAGTGACTCGACCTTTCGTTCAAGTTCGTCCCGGTCCTCGTCCTGTCGGCCGTTCTCTCGTCCGAGTTGCTCCTGAAGAACCCCTACGACCAGGTGTGGTCCAGGGACGACTTCCTTTGCGACCTGTAGAGGCACCCCGAGTCCCTGTTTATACTCGACGACCGTGAGTGGTAGTCCTCGGTACCCTGGGCTGATCCAGCCGACTTCTTGCTAATAGAATTTCACATCCACTTCCCCGTTTGACGGGCCCTCTCCCGTAGTTCAGTCAGGAGGACCACCTCCTACCCCCTGTCTCTGTCCCGATTGAAAGGGGAATATGAATAATAAAAAATATTGGACTAAACGTGAGCCTCCTACTAGGACTTTTTCCTTTTTTTCACTCTCAGCTCACCAAAATCAAAACATGTGATAAATACACTAACAATGACTAAACAGTGGACCTTTCCTGTTAAATTTCAGTACGGAGGACGGAAAGGATCTTCCCGAAATACTTGAGACGTCTCTGTGGACAAAGTCGGTGTAGATTTTCCTGTGTCAAATACGTCATTCCTGACTAATTTCAAGGGGTAGGACCTCTAATTCACTTCTACGGGTCCCTCGAACACGTGTCGAGGAAAGTCGGAAGAGAGGACCCGAGACTTTCGACAGTTGTAACGGACAAAAAGTCTACTCCAGTCTCCACGATGAGTCGTACGGACGGTCTCCTACCTTAAACGAACAAAGAAGAGGAAAAGGAAGAATAAATAATTGGTACCAGAGGTCCCAAAACAAAAAGAAACAGAAGAAAAAAGAAAACCTAAAACCCCCACAAAAAATTCTCATAACCGATCTTTAATATACGTTTAGTAGAAAACGTCCTTCTACAGACGCCACGGAGACACCCATACACAAATTCAATTTCCTCGGTGTAAATTCTTCGGATTGGAACCACCACCAGTACTTGAGGACACTATTCGGCTAAACGGTACAGAGAGCAACACACACACACAGTAGTCGCCCCGTCAGGTAATGTTTCTTCATCCATCTAGCAGAACTGTGTGGTGGTTTTCGGACACTAAATCCAATGGTCACATAAGAAAGAGTAAACCCCCAAAACGAAGACAAACGAATAACTTTTGAACATGAAGCTCATCTCCCTTAAGATTAAGAGTATTGAGGAATTGATTCAAAATAATAAGTCGGTTATTTATACAAGAGTATATTATGAACGAATAAAAGATTAAATATAAGTATTGAAAGTATAACGTTTCTCCTCGGTTACGTTTTTCCTTTCTTTCCGACCCTAAATTCGGTCAAATGAATCTCATATACTATTTCGTCCGTCTCCTAGCGACGTATAAATCGTCAGGAGGGAAGGGACCGGTGGGAATGGTTGGAGTTTTCCTTTGTTTTTTAGATCTGACACAGTTTTGAACTAGAGACGACCAGACGGATTTTGAGGTTAAAAGAGATTACAAAAACGTATCTTAATTGACTTTTTTCAAATACCACTCGGAGTCTCGAATATGCGGGAACCTTATGTCTCCCTCTCGAGGTAAGATTCAACATCCTTGATGTCATTACAAACTATTAAAACTTCTGTCCAGATGTAATAAAGTAATTAGTAAAATTTTCACCTTTCCGTGAAATAAAGTATAGTAAGGGGTCGGTCAGAAGTAGGAGTGAATTTATACACGTATAGACGTGTGTGTGTGTTTGTGTGTGTACACCCGTGTGTGTGTGTGTGATTCTTTATTCATAAGTATTAGAGGAAAAGTTGTCCCTCAGTAAGAAAGAGAGGGTACGTACCCCTTAGGTCAAAAGATAAGGTGACTTCACAGGTTATAGGAGGATACTGTTAGCCCCTTTGTCTAAGTCTTCCACTGGTTAGGAGCCAATCAAGGTTGTCGAGGTTCAGAGGATCTAAATTCATACCCTAAAAGGGTGTCACGAAAAAAGTTCCTAAGACTCTTTACTCTATCTCACTAGACTCCGGGAACCGAAACGTATTGATAAAGTAACAAATTTTATTTTTACTTGTTTTATACCTTGTTATGAAGTATGTTAGTAAATAATAAAGAAAAGTAGTGGGTTCCGAGACGAAAATTCGTGGTTCCGATACACTCTTTATCCATTTACTAAAAAATTCTCTCAAAGTCAGAAATAAGATACTTTCTACTCTTTTTTTCTATTGTCGTCTCCGTTTTCTCTAATATAAGTCATGAGTGTACTAACGTCAAATACCAGTGTTGGGAACGATAGAGTTTTGGAGTATAGTGAGTGAAGTCCCACTAGTGGAAATTAGGGGTCTGCATAATTTACAGTAGAAGAGTTAAAAGGGTCGACATTATCCTCCTACAATCTGAGTACTGTACCTACCCTTTGACGAAAGGAGCACTGCGATCAAAGTTGGTTAACAATTATCGATGTATCTTATTATCATGTAATTTTTCCTAAATTTATCGTGTCAACGTTTCTAACGACAGGGGTCAATCTCTACAGAACGTACGTACGTTCATCCGCTCATCACTGGGTAGACGATGTTTAAACTTTTGGAGTTTTATCTTCTACCGACTAAGAAAGGTCACGACTGTAAGATACTAAGGATGTTTTGGTCTTACTTTAACAAATTGTAACTGAGTAGGTAAGTTCCGATCTGTATATCGGTCATTAGAGTGTCTCAGAATACATTTACTGGGGTCTCCGGTTTATCTTTAAAGGTCCATCCCTCTCATTCGGTAGGACCTGATGGTTGTGTCTGACCGTAATGTCTCTTAAAGGTTTAATCCTATCCCTCGGTCGGGGTGTGTTTAGAAGGGAGAGACGAAGGAACAATAAGAATAATTCTGCAATAATATGTCACTGTCTTAAAAAAAAAATTCATCACCACGGAATAACAAATCTAGTACTGTATAGAATTTTTAGACTTCTTTTGACACATGAAAGAAAGGACTCCTTCCATGAATATTCTTGTAAGTATGTTACATCCTATCAGAAAGAAATTATTTATAAACAACTAGTGAGTTATACACAGTCCGTGATCAATCCAACATCCATTACGACTCTATAATGTTTCTCAACTCTGTGGTACATTGACTTTCGAATTTTTTGGAGAATCTCAAAATAAACCTCATCCTCCTTAAATAATAATAATAATAATTTGTTTTATCGGTCGAGAAAACCTCTTGAGTAAAATCGTAATAACCAATCCCGCAGACGATTCTTGAAACGAACCCATGAGGGAATTAAGACTGTTGTTTGACATACTCCTTTTACAATATACTTACCTTAATTATATACGGTTCTCGAATCTTATCATGGACTGTGTCACTTAGGAGTCATTTACAATCAACGACGATAATGTGACAAATAATAAGAATAATATTGACTTCGGGTCTTTCGGATCCATTAAAAAGGTTTCAATTTTGACACTACAGAATAAATGAAGTGATACAAGAGTGAAAAATTCGTCTACTAATAGATCATCTTATATACTAGTTTATTTTCTCCTTATACCTCCCATTCTCAGGTGACCCCGGTGGTAAACAGATAAGGTATACCACAGGAGAGATTCAGTCAGTCGGATCTCGGATTCTATCAAGTCTACGGTTCAAGACAGTCTGTCTTCGACTGAGACTATTACCTTAAAGAGTAACTATGGAAGAGACTCCGTAACAAATTATGGTGAGTTGAAGTGTGAAGGTTATACTGGAACACCTGTGATCGAATAGGACGAAACTCCACGAGGTATCTATCTCAGACAGTTATTTCTTACGATCCAACACAATCAGAGACGTTATTGGTTTTGGTATGAGTCTCTTCGACCGTCCACACCCATACGATACGTACCGGGTACCTCTCCGACAGGATATCAAATACGTGAAAGTAACGGAAAATTTGAGAGTAAATGTCAAAACGATTCCTTTGTCTGAGTTTTCAAAGACTCTCTTCGGAACTTTGAAGTTAATATTTGATAAAATTGTTCATTATTTTCACAGGTACTTTTGGTGATTTCTATGTTTTACAGGGGTTTCCCATACCATCTTAAAGGAACCCTACAAAAAGTCCCCCACCAATAATTTTAGAAGAATTATTTCTTCTTATGAAGTCACACTTTATACTTACGACTTATACGAAATATTTACAAAATTATATTTTCCTTTTTATTGACCTCTGTATTTTTCAGAACCAATCCTTGTCTTATGTCTTTATGTCTTGTTAGTAAGTGGTCATCTCTCTTCCTCTAAAAAGTTCAGTAGAATCATTAAAACCTCAGTCCCACCAGGAATCCTCATGATAAAGGTCTCAGTCTTAGGAGTTCCTATACAATAAGTAGTCTGTAACAGTTTTACGTTGGTATACTTCATTGATCCTATCTTTATCATATGAGTCGGAAGACTCAGACACCCAAGATGTGGGTACCTAAGTTGGTTGGAGTCTAACTTTTATAAGTTTTCCTTTTTTTTTAAGGTTTTTCAAGGTTCTTCCTTTTTCGTTTTCATTATGTGACCGTTGATAAAGGTATCGTAAATGTCACATAATCTCTAATATTCATTAGATCGTCCACTTACATACGAGTCAGTACAGGCTGAGAAACGTTGGGGTACCTGACATCGGGCGGTCCGAGGAGATAGGTACCTTAAAAGGTCCTTTCTTATGACTTCACCCAACGGTGAAAGATGAGGTTCCCTAGAAGGACTGGGTCCTTACTTTGTGTGCAGAGAACGTAGAGGAAGGCCATTGTGATGACCACTTCTTAGGTGGACGGTTACGTCCTCTGTGTTCTCAGAGGACGTCCAAGTCCTTCCCAGTCCTTCTAGGGATTCGGTGAGGTCGTAAGAACGGTCCTTTTAAGGTCCCTGTCTCCTCCGACCATCCGATGTCCGGTATCCCGGCGTTTCTCAGTCTGTACTGACTCGTGAGCATGTCTCTGTGATATTTATTAAATCTCTACTAAATTTCATATGCCCTCTTACACGTATCCGATATACGTTTATTATTCGGTAATATCTATTCCCTGAACTTATAGGGACCTAGACTCATAGGTGTTCCCGGGACCTTTGGTCAGTTGACCTCTATTTCTACCTGTTGAACATATGTCTGTAAATTCCTTTGATTGTCGACTTTCTCTTAAACTCACACCGTGTGTCCCGTAACCGTATCCTTGTTCCAAGAAACTTTCGAGTTACTTTCAGATTTGATCTTATCAGACCTTTTACATTTTGTCACATTTATTCTATTCTTAAAACATATTAGTGTGTAAGTTCTCTATACGATAAAAATAAATCAAATTAAAACAAAATAAATTGAAACAATTAAAATAAATTATTAAATACAATAATAATAACAACGAAACGAAAAATTTACTGAAAAATAAAGATCAATATATCCGGTATGGACGACGTAAGATTAACGTCCCGTTTGTCGTTTGTGTTTCTTTTGTCTTAACAAATGTTAAGAGTTTGAGGGGGAAGGTATGTGGGTTATAAACGTAAAACCAAACGTAAGAAAATCATAAAAAGTATATATAGATACATATAAAAACCTTTTTTTACTATAGCATTATTATGTAATGAAACACCTGTTACAGATCAAGTCCACAATTTATACGAGTTAACGTATTTACGAAAATTTTACAAAGTCAAACAGGTGTCATGAACCCTCCATCTTCAAAACCTGAGTGCAGATCGGGGTAGTACACAATCGACACGTGGAAACTTCTTCAGGGAATTTACAAGACTTTAAGTCAGAGAAACAAACATTTTACTTCTGTTAACTTGTCCGTGTCGAGTTTCACAAAAGGTATGTAATAAAATATATTGTAAAGTCCACCTACAATATCAAAGACTTTAAAGACCTATTGCTGTGACTCTGTGGTTCTCCAATTCCAGAATATCGGTCTGTCCTCACCTCAGTTCTAAGTTTACGTCCATTAGACTGAGGAGACGACGGCAGTATTGGTGATTACTCCGAAAAGGAAAGACCTCCGTCCTTTGACCTGTGTACTGAAGAATTGAGAGTCGGAGAAGGTCCTAGATACTGTACACCAGACACTTTACTTGTAAAAGGAATATACTAAAGGAATTAACTTTTTCCGTTTGGGTTAAAAGAGTTTCTTGAAAAAAGAGACGGACTAAAATGTAACCCGGTTCATAGAGGGACCCCAAAGGGTCCATCCACCGAGTAACCATTTCTTAGGCGGACGATAACGTCCTCGACACCCAAGTTAGGGACCCTTCTCAAACCTCTTCCCCTTCTTGGGGACTTCTTCCTTTACCGTTGGATGAGGTAATAAGAACGGACCCTTCAGGGAACCTGTCTCTTCGGACCACCTGATGTCAGGTACCCCCAGTGTTTTCTCAGTCTGTGCTAAATCACTGATTTGTGGTGGTTTCATAGAGGAATGTGAACACAGTGAGACACTAAGAGGTGGATACTTGTTGATCGAAGAACGATTTATCCTGCAAAAGGTTCGTGAAAGTGTTCATAGTAGTGTAAGAGAGAATTGGGTTCAATATCTACGACTTAACGGGACCTGTTCAATACCACCGAGTGGTAAACCTTTACCATCGGGTCATAAGTATCGGTCTTTACAATAAGTCAGTCCCACTTAGGTCTATATTTTTAAGGACTAGGTCCGTGGTGAATCGGATGTCCTGACGGAAAGTGAGTAGATAAGTAAGTGAGTTTTATGTAAATAACCAACGGATGTTACATAAACCACGATAACTCCTATGTCGTGAGTCTATTTTAGACACGGGAAGAACTAGAATATAAATGTATACGTTTATATTACTTAAGTAATTCTGGAAAAACAACTCCCTTCTCTATTTATTTGATTTACGTATATATACATATTTATTTTAATTATGTATATATACGCTATATATGTATACACAATTCGTCACTTGACATCATAAAATCAGTTCTACTGATTCCTTCTAGACTCATTCATCTCCAATAGACTTGACTCGGAATCTAAAACTCATCTTCCGGTTCTTACATTTATAATGTCCTTTCTTATAAGGATGTTTTAGGAAGTTCGTCTCTATTAAAATATTCAAACTCTTCTACCTCCCCCTCCCTCCTTCGGTCACCTTAATATTGTCTCATTTAGTCTCCTTTAATTTTTGAAACCCAGTCTCTACTCTTGACTCCGATCTATTATATTCTTGATTTACCAATAGAATCCTTTACTCATAATAATATTAAAATTACGTGACCTTCAGATTCCTCTCCTATATAGATCCATAATTAATTATATCCTATATATGATAACTTTATAATTATTATAAACCCATATTAAGTAAAGTTAATAGTTTAAAGGTAAATTTATCATAAGTCTAAAATTAACACGAAGAGAACACCGAGTCGACGTTTTCTTAGACGTACGTTACGGACTCTGGACCCAAACTAGGGACTCAACCTTTCTAGGGGACCTTATCCCTTTCCGATGGGTAAGATCATAAGACCGGACCTCTTAGGGTACATGACATATCAGGTACCTCAGTGTTTCTCAACCTTGAACCTTCAGATGCCCCTTCTTACTTTACTAGACTAACCTCTAATATATGTCCCTTCATTCTTACCTTCGTCCTTTCGGTGAACCAACGATGCTCCAGTACGACTACCCTCTACCGTTTTCGAACCAGGTTCCACCAAAACCATTTTTACTGTCCTTGACTGGAACTAGGAGGGTTATACAGAGTAATAACAAAAACAGGGTATTTTTACACACAGTAATAGACGTTTGAAGAAGACGTAACTAGGATAAAGAGCCGAGAACTGAGGTAAAGAAGAGAGGGAGGGTGAAACCTGAACTAAAATCGTGACAGAAGGAGACTAAGAAAAGAGAACTCCGAAACCCTACTGAAGTCTTAAAACGTAACGGAACATAAACTATTCCCGTGTCTCATAGGATAAAACTGAAATTGTCGTAAATGAACCTACCGAACATGTAAAGTGGTAGAAGAAAAAAAAGAAAAGGTGCTTTTTGTTCTGTAAAATATATAGTTATCGAACGATAAATGTCTCACCTTGGACTGTCGATACTAATTACTCCATTTAGGAGGTACGAAACCCCGACCGTCACTACCAAACGTAAAAGGTCAACACTTTTCAAAGGAGGACGTCCTCAATTCCTTTACACAAAGGAGTTGTAGAAAAAAAAAAAAATCGAAACTAGAAACGGGTCGAGATTTACGTCCACGAGACGTGTTGAAAGTTTTACGTACGAAACGACCGTCAGGGTGACTCAGTTGGTGATTGTAAAAGGTGTACTAAGATGATGTCTACTTTAATATTTCCCGTCTTTTGGATCACCCAAGCGAGACGGGACTCCATATAAAAACGAGTGGGAAGTTTACAGTCAATAGACAACGGGACCAAAGGGGAGGGGAACCGAAATCGGACGACGAAGGAAACGAGAGGTGGAGAGAGAGAGGAAAACAATAATTCTCGTACCCTCCATCTCCGTCTTAAGACTAAGTGTAGTACTGAGACGTTAAATCATCGACATCTTGTATTCGTTTTGTAAATTGAAGATCCTCGGAGTGAAAGGAGACGACATGTCATCCTTAACACCGTGCATCAAACGTCCCAAGAACCTAAACTATTTGGTTACATACCTCTTCTGAATGATATTATGACTCGTTTTCATTCAGAACGGTACTCTTCGAGTACTTTCTAGGGGGAAATTTTCCCTATGGAAATGTTTATCTAAGTACATATCGTAAAAAGATCTAAGGTGTATATACGTAATTATACGTTATAAATGAAAAGAGAAAGACTGAAGTGAGACATACTGTCAGAAATCCAGGTAGGTGTAGAGACATTTACCATGTTAAAGTAAGAAAAAATACCGGTTCGTTATAAGGTAACATATGTACGTGACTTGGACTCAGACTCACTTTCAGTGAGTCAACATGTTGAGAAACGTTAGGGTACCTGACGAATCAGGTACTTTAAGAGGTTCGGTCTTATGACCTTACCCATCGACAAGGGAAGAGGTCTCCTAGAAAGGTTGGGTCCCTAACTTGAGTCCAGAGGGTGTAAAGTCCTCCTAAGAAATGGTCGACTCGGTGGTCCCTTCGGGTTCTTGTGACCTCACCCATCGGATAGGGAACAGGTCACCTAGAAAGGTTGGGTCCTTAACTTGGTCCCAGAGGACGTAACGTCAACCAAAGAAATGGTTGACTCGATAGTCCTTCAGGGGTGTAGAAGAAATAGGTAAGTAGACAACTACTTACTTCACTCTATAGCCCTAACCGTATATATATGATAATATACATTTTATCTATTTATTACCGTTTACCGATGTATCATGTCACTCGAGACGAGACACCATACCCCCTTGAGTTACGAGACACCACTGGATTTACCCTTCCGTCATGTTTTGTCTCCCTCATATACATATACATACCGACTAATTTCATGACAACTTTGTACTGAACCTCTTACAACTCGTAATGAAACGATCGTACACTCACGTCAACACGCTATCAAACTTGTAAGAAACCGTAACGGAAAGAAACCCTGACCTTACTTTTGACTAGAAAAGGTCAGGACACCGGTGACAACTCAAAAGGTCTAAACGACCGTATAACTCACGTCGTAAAAGTATCGTAGTAGAAAATCCTACAAGTTCGACCTAAATCTTTTCCGTCTCCTTGGTCTCTAGTTTAACGGTTGTAGACGACCTAGTAGTTTTTTCGTTCTCTCAAGGTCTTTTTGTAGACGAAATAACGGATACGGTTTCGGAAACTGACACACCTAGTGTTGTTTGACACCCTTTAAAAAGTTCTCTACCCTTATGGTCTGGTGGACTGGACGGAGGACTCTTTAGACATAAGTCCAGTCCTTCGTTGTCAATCTTGACCTGTACCTTGTTGTCTGACCTATGTTTAGTCCTTTCCTCATACCGTTCCGACATATAACAGTGGGACGAATAAATTAAATATACGTCTCATGTAGTACACTTTACGGTCCGACCTACTTCGTGTTCGACCTTAGTTCTAACGACCCTCTTTATAGTTATTGGAGTCTACGTGTCTACTGTGGTGGGACTACCGTCTTTCGTTTCTTTTTGATTTCTCGGAGAACTACTTTCACTTTCTCCTCTCACTTTTTCAATCGAATTTTGAATTGTAAGTCTGTTGATTTTAGTACCGTAGACCAGGGTAGTGAAGTACCGTTTATCTACCCCTTTGTTACCTTTGTTACTCTCCGAAATAAATCCCCCCGAGGTCTTGGTGACGTCTACCACTGACGTCAGTAGTTTAATTTTCTGTGAACGAGGAACCTTCTTTATGATGCTGGTTGGATCTGTCGTGTAATTTTTCGTCTTTGTAATGAAACGGTCGTTTCCAGGTAGATCAGTTTGGATATCAAAAAGGTCATCAGTGCATACCTACACTTTGAACCTGATATTTCTTTCGACCCACGGCTTCTTAGCTACGAAAACTTGACACCACAACCTCTTCTGAGAACTCTCAGGAAACCTGAAGTTCCTCTAGGTTGGTCAGTTAGGATTTCCTTTAGTCAGGACTTATAGGTAACCTTCCTGACTACGACTTCGACTTTGAGGTTATGAAACCGGTGTACTAAGCTTCTTGACTGAGTAACCTTTTCTAGGACTACGACCCTTTCTAACTTCCACCCTCCTCTTCCACTACTGTCTACTACTCTACCAACCTACTGTAGTAGTTACACTACCTGTCCTCAAACTCATCCGAGGTTCTCAACCACTACCTGTCCCTTCGGACCACACGACGTCAGGTACCCCAGCGTCTCTCAACCTGTACTGACTCGATGACTTGACTGGACTATCGACTAAATGAAACGACATGTCGTCTTTGATTGTGTTGTAACATTTCGTTGAAATGAGGTTATTTATTTTCCCTGTGGAACACATAAGAATCCAATTTTACTTTTTCTACATAAAGTTTACTCGGAATCTACAACATACACACACAGTATACTTGACTGGAGGGGTAAGATCCGTAGAGTCTTCGGTATCGGTACAAACAAAGGTGAGTATATTCTCTTTGAGGATACGTGTATACACAAATAAAGTGTTTGTGAGGAGAAAACCCGGTTCTCTTACTTTCCATGTTGTCCTCTATTGTCAATAATTTGAACGAATGGGAAGAAAAGGTTTACAATTGTCACGAAAACGAAAGACGGAACTCACACCCCACTACGTGAACTTTCTTTGAGTCCCTAACGTTACGTACCCATCGATGTCATTCTCTCGAGAGTTTCGAACCGTTGTCCCGATGTTTCGCTCTCTCTTATTCTTATAATTAAGGATTATAAATGACTTACACGTACGATTCAGTGAGTCAACACACGTTGAGAAACGTTGGGGCACCTGACATCGGGTGGTCCAAGGATACACGTACCGTAAAAGGTCCGTTTTTATGAGTTCATCAAACGGTAAAAGAGGAGGACCCCTAGAAGGATTATCTCCCCAACTTGGGGGTAGAGAAAACAGAGGACGGTACCGTCCATCTAAGAAATGGTGACTCGATGGACTCTTCGGGTAAATAATTCGTAATGGATGTATAAACCAGGACCCATGGGACTTTTCAGGTCAAAAGTCTGTATATTCTGATTCCGGTCTTGAGTAAACACCACTAGAGTAATACCTTTCCTAATCCCACTGTCGTACGAGAAGAAATATATTGGGGTACAAGACCGACATACTAAAGGACTTGAACTGACGGACCGTCATGAGATATCAGAGGTTCAGTACTCGAACGGTCCGGACCATATAACCTAGGTTTGGAACACAGTCGAGTCTGTATACGCCCGAAGTGATTCTCTTGAACCCCTGTAAACGTACATCGAACTGTCTGGAGGACTTCATATGTAAAGACGTGGCTCATTAAGAGATGGAACGGACGAAGCGGGGATACGTGGGAGATGCACCTGACGTTTCCTTCTCCGTGACCGAGTCTACGCGTTCTTGAGTCCTCTCCCACACCATTCGGAACGTCGTGTGTGAGTCTCTTCTGAACCTAGAAGTGGGACAAGTCATATTTTCGTCTATCAAACCGGGTCACTTGTGATTAGACACGTATATGAATCGTTATTTATATTCTTTATTTATTCGTCGTAAAGTAAAGATTAATCTCCGTAACACAAGTGAACCCTTTGAAGCCTTTACCTTGTTAAAAATTGACAAACCGAGTTTGTTTTTGAGTAAGTCCCAATCTTTAACCGTTTCCGGTATAATTACTATTTATGAATAGGGTATTAGTGTAAAAGGTATCGAAGAGATTAAAGGTTCTCAAAACGGTATTTTTCTTAGTGTCACTTTTTAGGCCTGACTGTCAAGTGTTATTACTGTATTATAATTGTCCTACAAACCGAAACCTCCCAAGAGGGTGAAGGAGACATTTTTATACTGGTAATGGTTTTGTACTTCGGTGGTGAAACGAATGGCAAGTGATAAAAAGTTTCCCGCATAAGTGAGTAAAAAGACAAGTAAGTTGTTTGTAAACAACTTATGGATGATACACGTTAACGAAATGATCTAAATCTCGTATTATCAAAATTATTATTACTGTTATTATCTTTATTTTGTTATTTGTTATAAAAATGGGAATATATGGATCGCGTGATAAAACTCACATAGTGTAAATAAATTGTGTCCATTTGAAACGTTGTCAGGAAGTGTTCAGAACGGACATTTGACAAGTTACTGGAAAGATCTCATAGTGGTCTACGGATGCGGTTGTGAAGAAGAACGGAGGAGGGACTAGGTGTGAGAACGGTCTCAGGAGAGAGACCGATGGTCGGAGATGACTAGACCGGGTAGGATGGGAGATGTCCTCACGATTGACACTTCCCTAGTCCGTCAGAAATTTAGTTCTCAAGTCCTCATAAACCTCTGTCAAGAAGGAGTCACTATGTCCCTCGATGTATTTTGTTTGAAATCTAAATTCACTCTTTCTTTACAATCTCTTCTAACCGTCTTCTTCTGGAACTGAAGTCCGAGTTCGAAAGTCCTGACTCGGTCGGTTGGACTAGTACTTTGGGGTCTAAAGTTGTAATACAGTTGGAGACAGTCCGATTTTATCATTATTTTGACATCAACATAAACGTAGGGATAGTATCAAAACCAGACTCTCGATGTATTAGACTCTGATAGTCTCTATCTTTATTAGAAGTGTTTACCTCTTAGACTTCATATTTGTTCACTTCTTTAAATAGGACCCAGTGTATTCGAGTTCCATAATTCCGGTCTTGTAGTGTCTTAGTACTGGGTCCCTCCGGCTCAAGTAGGACGAGTGGACCAGTCAGTAGTCGACGGAATTAGACTATCGGGACGGTTCACTAATATGTCGGGTGTGTGAACGTGACGAACTTAATATCCCACGAGGGAACAGAGACCTCCTTACGTAAGTTAACAGTCTCTCAAGGTTGAGAATCTTTCAGGAAGACATAAAACTTGACTTTAGAGAGGGGCACCCCAAAGATGGTGAGTCTCTGAATGTCAATTAGTTTCTGGACCGTCGAGGAAACCAGTCCGAGGTATCTGGGTTAAGGAGGTTGGGGAGGAAGACATTGTACTCTTGGTCCCAGAGGAGTGAAATGGAATAATGGTCCTTCGTCGATAAGTGTCACCAATTTTAGTACCCGAAACGTTTGGTTATTTGGAGATCGAACTTAGAGTCAAGACGTGAGCGTTGTGTTTACAGATTTCTGTCTAATGAATAGGACTGGTATTGAGCCAAAGGAAAATGTACGTAGTCACTACTACTATAAAGTAAATAAGTACTTATTGTACGTATTTTATTGTGTGTATTTTAGTGTTCATGACATAGATCATGAAGTATCGTTAAGTTGTTAATATAGACTCACTTACTTACTTGTTTGGGACCCAACCTACAAACGTATTTAAGTAGTACTTATTCCCTCGACATATCCTTTCATAACGTTTAAACCTCTTCTGGGACAACCCCTCTTCCAGTTTCCTTCTTACTTCTCTTCAGGTTACTAATGGGGTTTCACTGGTACCGATTACTCGAAAGGCACGTTTCGTAGAAGTCGAATAGACAGTGATCAAGTGGTTGATACACTACTCGTCCCGTGAAGTATGAGTACCGAAACGAGTTCTTCCCCTGTTCTCAAGTTCAGAAAAAATTGATTAAGACCTGAAAGGGTATTATCACACTGGTGTACAATTAAACTTTCAAGATTGTGATTCTATAAACCCCCTACCTTCTTTTCCATGAAAGATAGAATAGGGAGGGGTCGGGGAGAGGTGGATGTTTTTGTCGACTGGTCTGAAAGGATTGAGGAAAGGGTTGGAAAATACAAACCCGACTCGAGTCGGGACCTTCCAGAGTGAGAGTTCTCTTCCTGGACTCTTTCGGTAATTTCCGTTTACTTTCGGGACCTTAACTTTATGTGACCCTTCTACCCTTAAGTTGACCGAAAAAGAGGGTACACTAGGTAGAGAATTATTGTCCTTCTACTTTGGTTTTGTTTGGTAAAGTTTCTATTATAGAAAATTTAGTGTGTTTGAAGTTGTCTCACAATTCCTCTCAGAGAAATCCGTGTCGGACGAAACGCAACTCAGTACCGAAAAGGAAATAGTGGTCCCGACATACACCGTTTACTAATTTAAGGACCCGGACAAAAGAAGAGATATTTACCTATGATACCAGGAATAGAGGATCCTATAACTTTTCCTAGTTTATTCTCTGAGGTCAAACCATATACCCTAAAGGTTCACCGAATCACCATTTCTTAGGTGGACGATTACGTCCTCTGTACTCAAACTAGGGACCCAATCCTTCTAGGGGACCTCATCCATCACCGTTGGGTGAGGTCATAGGGACGGATCTCTTAAGGTACCTGTCTCCTCTGACCGTCCAATGGCAGGTACCCCAGTGTTTTTCCGTCTGTGACGACCTCATACTTTCGTGGAGTCCCGACCATATACCACACCGTACATACAATGTGATAACGTAATCCACATTTTCGTGTTTCCCTGAAGGCTCCACCACGATGACCACTTCTTAGGTGGACGGTCACATCCTCCATGTCTAAGGTAAGGACCCAACCTTTCTAGGGACCTCCTCTCGTACCATTGGGTGTGGTCATAAGAATAGACCTCTTAGACGGACGATTACGTCCTCTGTACCCAAACTAGGGACCCAATCTTTCTAGGGAACCTCATACTTCACCGTTGGGTGAGGTCATAGGAACGGACCTCTTAAGGTACCTGTCTCCTCGGACCGTCAGACGTCAGGTATCCCAGAGTTTCTCAGTCTGTGTTGACTTCACTGAATCGTACATACGTGTTTTCTTGTTTCTCGTTCGTCAGAAACAGGGGAATTGTGTTACCCTAGCCTTACTAATTGTGGGTGTCAGGTGTGAGTAAGAGGATGGGAATGGACAAATCGGAGAAGAAAGGAGGAGAGAGGGAGGACCGAGGACCATTTCTCCTTTTTTTGACGTGACTGCGTACTAGGTGAGGTACAGGGTTGTTTTTCTAATACTTCCTCCTTCTTGGTGTACGCGACCCCCTATCTCGGACTGTACTTTGCTTCCCGTATCTCCGGTCCCTACGACTAGTCGTAGGAGATCACGTGTCCTACTGGTGGTGATGTCTCAGGAGACCGGGTGTTGCGATCATCACGGTTCCAACTCTTTGGTACCAGATGGTTACATTCTGTATTCCCCCGTCCTCCTGTTCTCTCTGTACCATCAATCTGACTCCTAGAACTTATAGTTTAATTTTAAGAAGGGTCTGCATTGACTATATAATATCTTAAGTTTCGTTCTTCCTTTTATGTTCAAAAAAAATTTCTAAACATAATCCTTCCAAACAGATTACATAATCTCGTGTCACTATGAATCTCTCAAAGTCCTACGGACTACACTTAAGTGTATAAAATATAACATAGTACCAATGTTACGGGGTCTTAGACCGACTTCTGACTTTCGTAGATAGTTGTCCGATTAAAATAGAGGAACCGACCTGACCTGTTTTTCCGACCTGAAGACCGGAAGGGTACCTACTCCCGAAGGAGATATGAGACCGTTCTGTTAATTTCCCTTACTCCTTACGACTAAAAAGATTCATTATCGAACCATACCACATCTACTTTGTAGACCAACTAACCGTGAAAATAAAAAGTGAGCCACCAAAACTGTACCTCCTGTGTATTAGTAACAACCTACAAATGATCAATAGTAACATTTGGATTGACTACCGTCCCATCTTAGTTGAACAGGATTTTATTTCTTAACATCCATACTCAGAAGTTGGACTTTCTGGAAATGAACATTCTTTCTCCTCGAGATCTCAACTTTTGTCTCTTCCGTTACCGTGGGGTGAGGTCATGAGAACGGACCTTTTAGGGTACCTACCTCCTCGGACCATCCGACGTCAGGTACCCCAGTGAATTCTCAGGCCGTGCTGACTCGCTGAAGTGAAAGTGAAAAGTGAAAGTACGTAACCGCTTTCTTTACCGTTGGGTGAGGACATAAGAACGGACCTCTTAGGGTCCCTACCTCCTCGGATCACTCGACGACAGATACTTACCCCAACGTGTCTCAACCTATACTGACTTCGCTGAATCGTCGTCGTCGTCGTCGTCGTCTCAACTTTTACTTCTTGACTACGTCTTAGAAGTAAATACAACGGGATACTAACGAGTATAGGTTTAAAGGAGAACTTCAATGGAATATGGGGACCCTTCAAACACATTAGGTTGTTTAGTAATCTAGTTTGTAATCTATAGACGGACCTTTTACCCCGAGAAAAAAGAAGTATGTGTTCAATGACAGACGAGTGTTTGAGTTCACTTACGTAGGTGAGTGCCGTTGGGTGAGGTCAAAAGAACGGACCTCTTAGGGTACATGTCCTATCGGACCACCCGATGTCAGGTACCCCAGTGTTCCTCAGTCTGTACTTCCCGCTGACTAGCACGTGTGAAATGAAGAAGAAGGAAGTAGTCTCCCACCGTAAAATGTAAGGAGGGAAACTTAGACCTACCGACCCCTCGAACGAAACTAGTTATCTTACACCACGTTCACTGGGACACGATCAAGACCCAGGTGTCAAATTTTCCGGTTCTCGTCGAAGGTCGGAACGTGGGACCTTCGGTCGTTGATTCCAACCCAATCTGTCAACGTACTTCCTCGGGTGCACCTCTCTCTGGTCCTTTCCACTCTCCGGTATTCCCTGTACTGTCCCGGTAGACTCGAGGGTTGACTTATGTCAACACACTTACTAGAGTAGTGTCTTACACCTTGTCTTTTTAGTAAGTCGAATTGGGTCAGTTGGGTTTCTTAACACTTTTAAAATTTGACAGTAATAAAAATTCGGTCATTCGTACCTCGAGTGAACAATGTGTCGTTATCGATTGAATTTGTGTAGAATAGTTTCTATCCGGAGATGGTGTAAGAAAAAGATAGTGTAAAGGGACAACATAAAAGATAAAAGAAATATCGAGAATAGTGATTTTAATAAGGAAAATAGAAAAAACAACAGACAGAGGGGGTCGTCCTCTTTTGACACTATCGTCCCTGGAACAGATACGACAAAAGACGACACCTAAGACACGGATTTTGTTACGGACTGTCTCGTCTTACCAGTCATTTGTGACGTCTAATTCAGTTGTCTATCTGTCAACGTTGATACTATCTATTGTCTTCATCTACAACGATATTGTCAAACATTATTCTGGACCTCTCCCTTCAGTCCTTACTCTTCTGAATAAAACTATTTTGGAGTACACCAAACAGGTCTTCCTCTCATCCCTCTCCCCGATAAAAGAAAGATCAATGACAAGTTAATTAGTAATAGAATATTCACTGTAATAGTGAAATTTGAAGAATACCGCCGTCCCGTATTTTTGAAAAAGTTTTATAAAAATCTCGTTGGAAGACTCCTAGGTCGATAATTTATTTATTCATTAGAGGACTTAATATTTTTTTAATTAAAATGTTTTGACGAAAATTTTTTATACACCTTAAACGAGATGATGAGACGATCTTAAGATTTAATTTCCCTTTTTAGACGAATGAGTTAAACTCCTTTATCAAGAAAGATTTTCACACTTTCTGAAACTCCTCACAAAAAACAAAGGATTCGTGTCTCAGGTAAACCCTTAGAAATACCCTTTTTGTTTTCTCTATCTCAAGAATTCTTATCTAAATCACCCCCTCTTTGTACCTTTCTAGGGAAAAGAGGAAGAAGAACTTTTTTTACAACGGAACGACCCTTTCTTCTTTAGTCTACTCGAGACCTCGACGTACTTGGTTTTGACTCTCACGTCATCTGTGTCAAAGTCCCGACACTCACTCCACCACTTCCATTTGTCGGAAAGGAAGTTTCGGTTTTGTACTTCTATTCCTTTTAGTCTTTCTCTTTTTCTTTTTTACTTTTGTCCTTTGTTACCTCAGCCACAGTTAAAATGATGCGTACATTTTACATATATCTTACACACTATCTTAATTTGTTAAGATGAAAGAAGGAATATGTGTAAAATATTTACAATTAAAATACGTGTGTGTATGTACGTACGGACACGAATCAGTGAGTCAACACAGGCTGAGACGTTTGGGTACCCGACATCGGACGGTGCGAGGAGATAGGTACCCCTAAGAGGTCCGTTCTTATGACCTTTCTCCAACGTTACAGGAGGAGGTCCCCTAGAAGGGTTGGATCCCTAGTTTGGGTCCAGAAGGAGAAACGTTCGTCTAAGAAATGGTAGACTCGATGACCCTTCGAGTACTTATGACCTCACCCATCGGATAGGGAAGAGGTCTCCTAGAAGTTGGGACCTTAACTTGGTCCCAGAGGACGTACCGTCCACCTAAGAAATGGTTGACTCGATGGTCCTTTCGGGTGTCCGTATAGACATAGATATAGATGTAAATATACATATGTAGAACTCAAAGATAAAAATTTAAAAAGACATTTAGTGACAAACTAGAAACAAATTTCCAACCAAACCTCCTATAGGGACCATCAGGTCACTGATTCTTAGGTGGAACGTTACGTCCTCTACGTCCAAGGTAGGGACCGACCCTTTAATCCAAGGGTGTTTGGTCTCCCATTGATTTCGGGTACGTGGTGCTGACGACTCGGGTGTGTACCAAACATCGGGTACACGGTGTCGATCTCTCTTCGGGTTCGACGTCGATTCTGGGTTACGTTGGTTTGTGAGATAAAGAAAAGGAAAGACAAAAAGAAAAAGAAAGAAATTTTTCTTTTTTTTTTCTTTATCTTTAAATCCTGTTAGAGAAGGATAACGTGTAAGAAAGGGACATCTTAAATAGTCTTTCATAGAAACTAATCGTTTCGTGACCTACACAACATCAGTCGAAACCACTAACCCTACATATTACTGTGGTCACACAGACGAAGGTCCTATTCTTGTGTAGACGGACACTCTTAACCTACAAATATGGTAGATTAGTCTCGTGAGGGAGGAGACCGAACACAGAGAGACGAAGAGAGACGACCCGTTGTAGAGAACTATGCAAGAAAAGAATCTATTCCATTACGGAAGTTAGTCCAAAGTCAGGACAGAATGGTCGGACTTTCCGTGAGAAAGAGGAAATACATCGAAACAGATAGGGACTGTCTAGTTTGGAGTTCACAAGTACAATATCAAATTAGGAGTACACCGGTATAATAAAGTAAAGGACACACGAAAAACTCCCGTGAAGGAACGACGGGGTAGATAGTCGTTGTTATTACTAGATTAGTGGAGGTTTAAACTACCAGGGAAGGACGAGGAGTAAGAGATACGTTGTACTTTTACGGGTGGAACGAACGTGATCCTTCGAGGATCAGTAGGGAAAAGATTGATCATGGGTCAAAGAAAGTCCCTTTAGTGGAAGGAGGTAACAAAAACTTCAACCACCTTCCCATTAAGGACCGAACGTTCACGGGTGGAGATTAAGATCTGGTCTGAGACCGAGTCAATCCTAACGTGACACTGGTTTAGAGTTGTTTAGACTACGAAACCCCTGAAATTCCTCGTTAGTAAGAATAGTGTCCCCTTCTGTCTCACCGTCATAGATGACATAGTGGTCGTGTGTCATACAATAAAGGTCGACCCCTATAAACGATTTACCAAGTCGGTAAGACACAAAAATCTGGGGACCTAACTATGTACATAATATATACGTAAAATATGTTATATATATGTGTCATATATTACAAATTGTATAACATAATATAATATGATATAATATATTGTATAATCTAATATAATGGAGTAAGGACTCGTACCAGAGGAACGATGGAAAAATAACGTAAACTCCTATAAAAATTATTTTTAAAACTCAAACTCTAGAACCGATCCATTAGAAATCGTGATCATCAGTCCAAAGAGACTGTACTGAGGTACCGGTCGATACTCTAAATAGTTTTGGTGTTTGAATTCGTGTAACTTATAAAGTTGTAACATGAGTTAACAAGTATAAATTGATGCAGTAATCGATGCTCCGAAGGGGCCACCGAGTCTACCATTTCGTGGACAGCCGTTACGTCCTCTGGACTCAAGCTAGGGACCCAACCCTTCTAGGGGACCTCTTCCTTTACCGTCGGGTGAGGTCATCAGAACGGACCTTTTAGAGTACCTACCTTCTCTGACTATCCACTGTCAGGTACCCCATCGTTTCTCAACCTGTGCTGACTCGTTGAGGTGAAAGAAAGAAAGAAATCGATACTCTATTTGGTTGTATTACGAATTATGTACCTTGTTTAGTTGTCTAAGAAGTATCTTCTTTTATTATTTTCTGATTGTGAAATGGGTACAAAAGAGTTTTAAAAATTAGATCTAAGATTTTACGTATTTGTTCCTAGGTATATCAGTCTCGACGAAAACATTTGAAAAATATAAAACGACATATAGTATGTGTTCACTTATAGACCTTTATTCCCGTTTACACGTTACTATTCACATGAAAATTCAATGAGTACAAACATACTTAAAACAAATATACCGATAAACGAATACAACAACAACAAATCAGCGATATAGTACAGACTGAGAAGTGTTGGGGTACCTGGTATCGGACGGTCCGAGGAGACAGGTCCCCTAAAGGATCCGTTCTTATGACCTCACCCAACGGTAACGGAAGAGATATAAACGAATATACCCACAACATTTACCGTTCTATTATGAGATACAAGACACTGGGAGACTTGGGAAAGTGATTTAGGAAAACGAATTTCATTTGTCTCCTTAAAAATAACGACGATGGTTCCTCGAAAGTCAGAGGAGGACGTTTTACTTATGTCGTTTTGTCAAAGAGACGTGTAAGGGGTCTTGTGACTCAACATGTATAATCCAAGAGTTATTTCAAACGTATTACCTTGATAACATACAAGTTGACGTCAACTTAACTTGACGTAACTTGACTTAGTTCAGTTTAGTTCAACTTTACTTAACTTATCTGGAAAAGAGACTGGGTGTCGTTGATATTTTGATCTTATAAACTGGTGGTAAGTCTTTTGACACGAGTGTTCTAATATAAGACCTTAGAACTGTCTATTCTAAAGTCGTTGAGAAATAAATTTGAGAAGAATCTATTTAATGCACGATGTGACGTAACGATCCTAAAGACCGTTCCTAAAGGTTCATTTTACAATAAGGTCTCTTTGACGGACACAAACATCCACCACACAGTAGCACTTCACCGACATTGTCTGACGTCACGTCCAGTCCCGAGACCAAAATGACGTCTGAGACTGAGTTACCGTTGTGACTAAACGTCTTATTCTACCTCCTTACATACGACTTTTGTAAGTCATACGATTTACATACGACTTAATGTCTATTATCGTGTCTAACCAAAAACAACAGGACTTTGAGTCTTTTTTTTTTTTTTCCAAAAGAGAGAGACAAAGACTAAAAGATATCATGGAGGGAATAGGATCGTAATCTAGTTACGATGAGCCGTCAACACGTTTTCAGACAATTTATTTTTACTCTCTAACTTCGATACGAACACCTTTTGTGAAGAAACATTCTGTGAATAACTTATTCGATGAAAAATTTTATTATTCCTATCTGAAAAAAAAAAAAAAATTTTTCCGTCAGGTATAAATACACCGAGTTTTCGAATGGTTTTACTTTGATGTACGATTGAATCAGTTCATCATAAAAATGAAAAAGGACTCTTACTTGGAGTTCTCTCTCTCTTGATAGTAACCTTTGATGGTCTAGAAAGACTGGAGTCTGTAGACTTAAAGTAGTCACTCAGGTGTCTTGAGTGATTTGTGGTGGGGTGTGCACACGACCTATGTGTATGTGGTGCGTCTGGTATGGTAGAGTCGTCGAAAAGTGAGAGTTTGGTCACACAGGAAGGGGTTGAAACGTCTTGTGAGTTTACATAAGAAAGAAGCTTCACTGGGAACTTATAGGACCTACTTTAGAGTTACCTCCCTCTACTCTGGGAGTCACTTGTGTACTAAGTAGAAAGAAGTGACTAACACTAGGCCCTCTTTCCTAAACCACCGTCATTATATACCGGACCAAGACTTTTCAGTTGGACTTTCTTGAATTTTTCGATACTAAATCTCGTTTCGTTTAGTTTATTATAGCTGTGATTCTTTTTGAATTCTTTGTTTTTCAAATTAGTTGGAGTGATTTTTATTTTATTTTTAATCGGTACCACTTCTGTCTTGGAAAAGGACGAATTAATACTACCCCTCTGAAACAGATGCCCTTCTTTATTACTCCGGGGAAGATTTAGTACGTTCTACAATTGGGTCCATCTTACAGTTTGAGTTTAGGGATTTCATGTTTACTACATTATCTTTCTGGAAACGTTTAACCAATAGGTATACCGGTTTTTATTTTAACCTAAAGACGGACGGGGTGTTTTTAGTTAAGGTCTACCTAATCTCTTGATTTACAGTTTTCATTTCTAAAATCACCCTTTATGTTCACTTAAAGAAAGACTGGAGTTCCTTCTCTCTTAAAGAATTTTGTATTTTACACAACAATATTGACTTTTTTTACCTACTTAAAATGATATAATTTTAATTCTGGTGAACAATTAGTCCTCTGTAATTTCTTTCACTTTTACGTACAACACTTGACCCTTTTCTATAAAAGTTGTACATGTTGGTTATTTTTCCTTTATTTTTGTATATTTCTTGACACCCTTTAGTATTCCTTTCCCGTTTGACGTGTGATTATTCATCAAATTCCGTATTCGTATGTAAAACTCCGATTCCTTTGTGTACAACGGGATATGTATGTCTCTTTCTAAGTCATAGTAGTTTATGGACCTTTTATGTTTAATGTTATATTTCTACGGTAAATCTAGGTAAATTAACCGTTTTATTATTATTCTCATTACTAGAAACTGATCACGGTTTACAACTCTTATTAAATCTATTGTCCAAACTCTCCATGTATAATTGAGAAATTCTGGTTAAGTGACATCCGAATAGAGGGGTTTTTTCTCGACCGAAGGACGTTTCGAAGTATCTTTGTTCGTAATCAGTTTATGAGTTTCACTTTCACCTTCACTTTCAGTGAGTCAGTACAGACTGAGAAACGTTGGGGCACCTGATATGTCAGGTACCTCAAGAGGTCCGACCTTATGACCTCACCCATCGGAAAGAGAAGAGACCCCCTAGAAGGGTTGGTTTCCTAACTTGGGTCCAGAGGGTGTAACGTCCGTCTAATAAATGGTCGACTCGGTGTTCCCTTCGGGTCAGTTTAAGAATCCCACAGTAGTTAGGGTAAATACGGTCTGAATCTCGGGTTGTGAGACTTCACGGACACTATCTGAGCACGAAGATATTTGTACTTATGAGTACGGTTCTCCGTTTAAGATAGTGAGTAGTATAGTAGTATGTCGACGTTGACTGTCCAACCCTGGGAATGGAGGACTGGGGATGTTCCCTTTCCGATTACCATGGGAGATGATTGATAGTTCAATCCCGACCTGATTTTCAAAACGATTTAATGAAACGGTAAAATAAGACCTTAGACTAGTGTAACCGTCTCCTCGACCTTGTAGGAATTTGTATGTCTAATTTTCCGGTGTTGGATTCTTGGTCTCAGAAGAGACGACCGGACTGCAAACCAATACGGTTTATTTACATTAGATAGGTATTGCCCACTCATTTTCCATCAAAATTCGATATAAGATCAAGAATATAATTTATCACTCAGGAGTTTACAAAGACAATAATAACCTTTATTTACTTATTAATATTTGTTTATTTGTTGTTTTGTTTACGTTGGTAAGTACTCGGTCACTACCCTCACGAAGTATCGATTTCTGATACTAATTAGAGTAGGACATGAGGGTCCAGGTTTTATCTATCCTTTTTACCAAAATATCGAAATGGATGGAAAAGATTTAAGAACATTCTTAAACATCACCTGGATCAAACATAGATATAAAATGTGTTTCACTCTCCTATTTTATCCTATTCACTTCTCGGCTTGTGATTCATAGATTATTTTCCATTCTAAATTCCGAATTCCGATGGACTAATATATAATCAAACTAATTCGACGTTACTATGATTGGGGGTTTGAAAGTCACCGAATTGTGTTATCTTCGGAGCGTAAGTGTGCCCACAGGATCCTCGTAGTAAACTCAGTCACCCCGTTGAGAGGAAATATACCAGTAGTCACCAGATTTAAAGAAGACAGAACACCTAGATAATATTGGAAAATTTAGAAGTAGTAGTACATGGTCTTTCTTGTGACTTCTTGTGTGACCTCTTCAGTACATTCGGTCGAAATCCTCCTATCAGTAATAAGGATTAGTTTGACGTAATCGTTTTTACTTCAGTGTACCCGTGTCAATTGATACTCCCCTACGATCCTTTACACCCTTCTCACTTAGACCCCACTGTCGACCACTGAAGGTGGTGTTCGAGGTCTAGAGCACGAGAAAGGTTAGAAAGGTTACATCACATAACGAAGGGAACTTCTGTTTACGGTTCCTAGTTTTTAGTAAAACTTTTTAGTGTACTATCGTCCGACACTCGGTCTTCAAGAAACTACGACCTCGTGTACACGAGGGACCATAAGTAAGAACAACAACAACAACAACAAGTCAGTGATTCGACATAGACTGAGAAACGTTGAGGTACCCGACGTCGTGTGGTCCGAGGAGACAGGAGGCGATAGAGAACCTCAAACGAATGTAAGTATAGGTAACTCAGTCACTACGATACATTGAGAGAGACGACGAAGGAAGAAAAAGGAAGTTAGGAACGGTCGTCGTTCTAGAAAGGGTTGTTTAGCCGAGAAGTAAAAGGATCTCGTATTTTCTTTGTTCTGGGTTCGTTTCGACACACTCCAAGAAGGAGAAGTACGAACTTAGACACCTACGCATAATTTGTTGACGTGATATGTATTTCGATCGGTAAGAAGTTAACCATTGATATCCTTTCTTTACCGGGACTGATAACATACCGTGACCCACACACACGTAACCGTACTTATCTTCCTTTATTACTTTTTACTTTTGTTAGTATTACGACATCTAGTCATATACAACCAGTAGTAGGTTCTGGTAGAAAGGACCCGAAACGAAGTATTTTATATTGTATAATAAAAATTAAAACCGATCGATCGGGTAAACTCAGATTATATAATTTCTTATTAGTTATAATAAATATCCAGGAAGTTTTAACCCTGAACATTTTTCTCTCTCAAAAAGTTTGTTTTAATTTCCTAGTGTACATGTGGGCACCACCTAAGTACAGTTACATACCGTTTTGGTTATGTCATAACGTTTCATTTTATTTCATTTTTAATTTTTTTTTCTTTATATTTATACAGGTGTGTGTGTGTGTGTGTGTGTGTGTGTGTGTTTCAAAGACGTCACATACTGATTATCGTCTATAATCTTCTGGTATCTCCTATAAGAGATTCAACGAAGAGATACATCATGGTTAAGTTAATCGATAGACGAAAGTACGAAAATATTTATTGTCATCGGTAAATCATTCGTGTATGTCACACGATTCTGGAAATATATCAAATATAGTAAATTGATGTTACTACGATAGTCCAACAATGATACTAAGGGTTAAAAGTCTACTTCTGTGACTTGAACCGAATCTTACATCTAAAGAGACTAAAGGTCATGTGAAGAAGAAGGGGTAGTACTAGTCGTCCGTCTTCAGGTCGAGTCTCAGTTATTACAATAAATGTTCCACAGTTTTTTTACCACTAAGGGAACAAAACTAATCTCGTAAAGAAGACCCTTCCGATATCGACCACAATATGTACCATTCAAATTTACTATAGGAAAGTAGAACGGAGAGTCTTTCCAAGGTTGATCGGTGGGTTAAGACTTGGTGGACTTGTGTCCCACGGTCTGTTGACTTGACTCTTATCTTCCCTAATTTTATAAGAGAACCAAATCAGGAAAACCTTTGTTATGAAAAGGGATCCTATGGTGGTTGAATCTTAAAATTCTGACGTGTAAAAATAGGTTCTGTACTAGAAAGGTCCCGTGAGTTTAATATGGGACGTCCACCTTGTTAAAGGGATCATCGTTAAGACGAGAACTGACCTTTACAGTCAAAGTGTGTATGATTTATTATGCTTTACCTTACCTGAAAAGGTGGTAAAGGAATCTTAACTGAGAGTTCTCGGATACGTCTACCGTTGTACTGTTCATGCGGTGTGAAATAAAAAAATAAATAAAAAATTAATATCCTTTTAACGAAATAGCACAACACACTTGTTGAAGAGTTGTCGATAGATAAAACGTGTACTACCACGTATATACAGCTACGAAGAAAGAGGTAAGTAGGGTGAGAGTGTAAGGGGGTGATACAAGTGTCCAGACAAGAGATGTGGACACAGAGGTGAAGAAGGGACGTTTAGCCAGGTAGTCAAGGTCAAAAGACCTAAGGTATACGACACGACACGAATCAGCGAGTCAGTACAGGCTGGGAAACTCCGGGGGACCTGACATCGGACGGTCCGAGGAGACGATTCGTAATTATATACCATAAATAAAAAGAAAGACTGAATGAAGTGGAGACATATTGTCCGACATACGTGGAGTGATCTTGACTGAGTATAAGTAAGGAAAAATACCGACTTAACATATATACATATTTTAACATGTATACATGGTGTAAAAGAAATTTTTCTTGTTTTTTGTTTCCACTCGGTTTAAGAGAGGTTCCGAATAAATCTTCGTCATCTAGACCGAGACGGTCTAGGTTTGGTACAGAGCCGATAGACTCAGTAGAAGGAGATAAGGGACGGTAGAGGTAGGATTTATTTGTCTGTTTCTCGATGTCCATATACCCTAATCCCTCAGTGACTGAGGGGTCGAGGTCGCAGAGTATTCCTTCTCTTACTACAGAGGATTGAAATGGGACGTCGTTCACTCCTCTCGTGCATCTCTTGTTAGACTCTCGGACTGCCAAGGCATCGTTGTCTTTTGACAGCAGAGTAGGGGACCAACCTGGAAACGAATACGTTACGTGTATGATTTGACGTTCCGTTTCCCTGACTCCTCTCTACCGTTGGTCCTCTTTCTCCATAGTCACCACTCTAAACCATTTCCACACACTTTAAAAGGTCGAATTCACTTGTACAGTTTACCATTAACTTGTCCTTTATAGAACGACCATTGTGTGGGTTTTCCCAACCCGTATGTCACTCTATCGTTCTCGTAGTTCTTCGACACTCTATTTGGTGGTCCTCGTATCCGACTTACCCAAGGTTTGTCATTTCGATCTTTCTAAGAGTATTATTTTTCAACCGTCATTCCTTTAGAGTTTCCTTTAGAGAACACTAGGGTGTTCTCAGCCATATACGCACAAACGGAATGTCCCCATAGTCGTCGGTCAGTCAGAATCGGTCACTGAGTAACTGAGGGGACTCTATGCCTCTTAACGACACTGGACGATTCCATGTCTACGAACATGATAAGGTAGAAAAAGGTATTATCTCTCTTATTCTTTCCCTTTTATCTCTTACTTCTCTATGTTGTACACGAGGGCGAGATTTAGTTCGACTTCAGCCTACGTCTTCTCATCTTGCCTTCGTCATTCAACTTATACTGTAACTTCAAAGTTTAAGTTGACCTGATCTGACCTGAAGAAACATGGATTTTAAATGACCTTCGGACCTGTTAAGTAAATTTTATCAAACATAATAATATAAAGTAATTTAATAAACGTTTACCAGTGAGGGAGGGGGAACGGACGGAGGTATCTGACCTTCTTTTACCGTACTTGGGACGTAAGTACAACCCGAGTTGATACCCTGAACGAAACCGTATACCTTACAACCGTTCTTGTGTTTATCGTAAATCCACCTGACCGGCCGAGAGAACGCGAAGACGAAAAATGGTGTTCTTCTTGTTCAGAGTCCAGGTTTCTCCTACTTCTTGTTCAGTGACCAGGTTTCTCCCACCCTCTGGGTGCCTCTTCTGCACTTGGTCCGAATATTTGAAGTCGGTTCGGGACAGATCTTGTCGACCTCGGGTTGGTTGACCGTTTTACACTGTTTATTTTCCTATCTATCGTCAATTACATCCGTAAGGTGGTACAACAATCGATAATGTAACAAATGGAAGAATTTTAAAATTTAAGTCTCTCACGACGTCAGTTATAGAGAAACGTATATAGTAGCACTTATTCTTTTAATAAAGACATACGATCTTTTACTTTCCTTTTAAAGGTTCGGTTTCCGTAACGTGTAATTGTGAAACAATATATGACGGATTTAAGGACCTTTTTGACAATTTTGACAAGTATAACAGTGATAAATGTAAGGGTGGGTGACCTGGATCCTCCCAGACAAAGAGGTAAAGAAGGATTTCTGTCCTAAATTAGAACAGGTTAAAATAGCTCAACTCGTCATTTTTTGTCTTAGAGTATAAAGTCATAGTCACCAATTTTTATCATTCTGTAATGATGTACACGAGTATCCCTTACAAATGATGTTAAGTTCACTTTTTCGTTCAACATCTTAACACTTGCATTATATTAGAGTAAAGAACACATGTACATACTTGAACATGTACGGAGTACATGTATACACATGTACATATAATTGACATACACATCCGTACGGAAATATATTCAGTTTATTTGTAATTTTTAGACCTTTATATAATAGGTTTGACAATGGTACTAAGAGAGACCGTGTAAAGAAACCCCTGTTCTCTCATTTCTCTCTTGAAATCAGTACATGAAATAAGTGCATTCAGGTATAATATATTTTAAAATACTAGTACATTTTAAAATATTCTTTTCTTTCACTATGTTTATTTTCGTGAAGGAATTTATACTTTGTTTCTAGAAGTAATGGTCTTAATGTATCGGTATTAGAGATAATTACTAAAGAAAATAAAGGTTTGAGTGACTCTTTAGGTATTTAACCATATAAGTACACTATACAGTGTTAATAAGACACCGACCATAAATAGTAATTGCAATTAAATCATTGTATAGTTTATACCATTCAATATTATTTTTTATAAATTTGTAGTAACTGACTATTCCGTCTGAAGGGAATACCGAGGCGACCATTTCTTAAGCGGACGTTGCACCCTCTGTACCCAGTTACGCCCTCTGGACCCAAGCTAGGGACCCAACACTTCTACGGAACCTCTTCCCTTTCCGTTGGGTAAAGTCATAAGGCCTGACCTCTTAAGGTACCTGACATATCCTTAATTATTATTATTAGGAATATTATTCATGCCTTCATACTTTATAAAAATTTTAGAGTAAGATATAGATAAGTACTGACCCGAGTACTTTTATTGGTTCATTGTGATTACATGATATTTTATTTACTTAAGGTCGAAAGGTAAACATAAAGACAGAGTTTCGAGACACAAATGGTTAAAAAAATTTCGGCAATTACCCGGTTGGGTTGGGAAAATTCATTAGACAATTCTCATTTTGTTTCAAAGGTAATTCTATAAAAATATAACGATCAAATAGACAGATTTTCGTAGAGTTTTAATTTTAAGTGAGGATGTAAACGCTTAGTTCATGCGTACAGACCTACTTCGTAAAAATCACTGAAAACTATGAGTTCTACTGAAAGAGTCTTCATCCTTTTTTACCTCATAAAACTTTTTAACTTTAAACCGATCTGTTTATCACTTGGGTGTTTAGTAATAAAGGGTTTACAAAATATATTTACCACACAATTGAGAGAAAAGGGTGACGAGTTTAGTACGTCACTCACTCTTCGGTGGGAAAAAGACGGTTTTTGCGGTAGTCTCAGAACACTCGATTAACCTTTTTACTAGTACTTTCTTTTTGTTTCTTATAATATCTTGGGATATTTCGACTCTTGTTTATTTTTCATAACATTTACAACATCGGTGCGCAAGACCCTTTGTTTGAGTGAGTCTTCCTGTTACGTCTATCACCTTACGTCAAATAATGTAGGCGTCCGGGTTCCGTCTCAGAGGAGAATCGGTTCCTGGGCCTGGTTAAAAACACTTTTGGAATAATATATGGGATTCACATGCACGGGTTTGGGTGGAGGGGTTTAAGGGACTTCGATCTGACTTGTTTCCTTTTCTTTCTATGTTAGTCTCAATTGGACACTAAGTATACGGAATTCGGATCCATCAATTGTCACCTGTTAATAGTTATTCGGACACCAGTATGGGGTTATTCGTATTATCTTAAATACTAAGATAAGTCAATGTGTCTATTAATCCCATAAGAAAATCCGTTGTCTCTCAGATCCATGTCCGGGACCCCGAGAAGGTAGGTCCCCGGGACCAAAAGGTAAACCATACAGTAAAGGTATCTATGACCCGTATATCGAGTTTTAGGTGTCAGGTCGGGTTCAACCTCAGGATGAAAGTTCTACCTCGGACAAGACAGACAAAGGAGGAAGTAAGGGGGGAGAACTACGAGAATTGAGTATCATATTCGTAGTAAGTATCCCTATATAACGTGGAACTGAGAGGTTGAAGGTTAAACCCTCTTGCTGTAGTTGGAAACCCAATGTTTCAAGTATTATGTAACATTTTATTTCCCAGGTGTTTCGTCTTGATAGTTCCGTTGATATTGTTGCAATTTATAACAAAAGGTGGGTAGTGGGAAGTGGGTTCTATCATCGCTTCAGGTTTTTCTTCTAATAGTAGTCGGTATTGAAAATGGACTGGAAAGTACAGTAGATCCTACCGACTATATATCGGTCTATTTAGTCCTTATATATGTGTTGTAAGTTGAAATTAATATCGTGTCCAGGAAGAAACATGGCTTTGATACTAATCAGAGTTCTACTATGGTCGTTCAGGACCATCGTCGTCAACTAACATCTCGAAGTAGAGAAAAAGAAGAAATTCTACTAGACCCAAAATGCCCCTAGTCACCCCAGGACAACACATCAGGCGAGCCGCAGGAGGCCCAGACGCACCATACGAGAGAAGTGGGAGTACACCACTTTTCGAAGATGGGTAGGGTTCTTGCATGTACGATGCTGGTCGTCCAATACCATCACAACCACTCCAAAGTAAAGTCACTTCAGGTGAAGGTCCCCAAGTTTTCCGTCGCACGGAAAATGGACTAAGGGACCTCCAAAGACACGGTTCTCCGTCTTAACTGGACACTCGTCCGTCACGTCAAGACTCTAAAACAGGACGTATCCCTTCTCTCCGTCCCTTGGTTCTTTATAAAAGTTTAATCGAGAATGTCAAATAGTACCGGATCTACCCAGCGAAACACACAAACCGAATGGTCTCACCCACGGTCGAGGAGGTCATGGTTATTAAACGGTGAACCGTTAAGGGTGGTAGGGAAAAGTAAGAACTTCCGGAGAAGACGAAACCGATCAACCAAAACCCGAAGTCACATAAAGTCTCTCAGATCGTTACCGTGGGGTGAGGTCATGAGAACGGACCTTTTAGGGTACCTGCCTCCTCGGATCACCCAGAGATCCTCAGCCTGTGCTGACTCACTGAAGCGAGAGTGAAAAGTGAAAGTACGTAACCTCTTCCTTTACCGTTGGGTGAGGTCACAAGAACGGACCTCTTAGGGTCCCTACCCCCTCGGATCACCCGACGGCAGAGACCCCAGCGTGTCTCAGTCTGTGTTGATTTCGTTGAATCGTCGTCGTCGTCGTCGCAATCGAGTCCATCGAGGGGGTTATACTCTCTAAATTATCCTCGAAGTGAACAGTGGGGGTTCGGGACCGGACGAACAAATCGTCAGAATAGACGGTCAGACAAGGGACTCGGGTCCCCCATAGGAGAAAAACTGTAGGAGTCGTCACATACTGACGTTGGGAAAGACCAAGGGTCCTCGTAGATTATCCCAGAATTAAAGAAGGAATAAAAATTATAGAAAAAGTGATCGACAGTTTCCGGAGAGAGGAATATGTCTCGGGACATCACACCGTTTTCATATGGACCTCAGACACATTTACAAACAGAAGAATGGAAACCGTCGACCTCCCGGACCTAATCTCGTATATCAAGCCGGACAACTCGCCTGGTCATACTACCGTCTCTCGATCGGAGTTGTTACCAAAGAAGGCACTGATGACGTATAGGGGTGTTTGTGACAGGAACAAAGTGGTCCAACCACGGTATCCACATGTCCTGGTTTAGACCCAGGTCCTAACCTACCAGAGAGTTCAGTCCAGACGACCGGATAAAGGAACGTTAGTACACTCGCGGGTGGAAGAGGGTGTTCTTTCTCTCACCGGTCTAAGTCTTGGACTGTTCCGAGTCATCATTGTACCCCCAAGAGTGTATTGTTAGGGACCATAACTCATTAGGCCCTACAACTGTCGGTAAATACCCTCAGGGGAGCTTCCTCTCACAACTGGAGTACGTCCTGAAAATGCTTGTTTAGAACCGGGTTTCAGTCGAACCAACGGAGGACCTGGTCATTCCGTTGACGTCGTTGACGGGCATTCGTAGGGTCGGTAGGTCGCCGTAGTAACGGGTCGACTAATCTCTATTCAGTGACCAGATAGGGTACAGGGGTATCAGACCCTGATGTGAGGGTATCGATGAAACAGAAAAAGTCAGTGTATTTCTCATTTGTCGATTCGTTCCAGACTGTCCTGGTTCCGCCCACGACTATATTAACATGGCCCAAACTCAAGATAATGGTCACCCTGGACAAAACGATTGGACCCTCCCTCCCATCCCTATCATTCCTCCCCCCAACAGAAACCGGGTCTGGAGTCCCTTAACAACTCAATTGAGTGAGAGAACTGACAAATTAGGTAGACCAAAGGAACGGCCCTCTATCACGTTGGAGGTAAGTAGAACTCCCCAATGACTCTCCTTCTCATTTATCCGCCAACTCGGGTGAACTTGTCACCCAGAAGGTACCCCTCCTTTGCAGTGAACACGAGGGTTAAATCTGTCGTTCAGGACTGTTTCCATGACCTGTAAGTCCCTACATGTTTTTAAGTATTTATGTAGACCTATTCTTTCCTTTCACCCTAAAATCCTCAATCAAAGTTCCCTTGTTTTCTGTGAATTATATGAAGAGTTCACGTTTAAACAGGTGTTAACGTGTGTAACCTGGTCCAAGAAATTCTGTCAAGTCACATCATATATAAAAGAAGGTCGGTGTGAGATTTAAGTAGAAGGTGTCATATAAAAGTCTAAGATTTAGACAAAAGGGTGTGTATACAAATTCAGAAAACAATTCCATAGGTTTCTCAGACGTCTCATGAAGTAAACAATTTGTTGTTTAGTCTTTTGTCTTGACAGGCAATGAAACAGCTTCATACGACCGAACGTCCTTTTCCAAATACGTCCGTACGTGAGTGTTCTGTTAACGTTCCGTTCAGGGGAACCTGGGGGACCCAGAGGATCTTAAATCGGTTTTTTATTCTTTGTACAAGGTAGAAACTCTAGTGAACGGACCTCTGAAGTTCTTTGGAGGATTAAAGTTCCATCTATACATCATAAGTCTAGGTGTAATGTCTCAATTAGACCCTTGGTGACCTTTTAGAATCTCTCCATATAAATAGTCAAATACAGGAGTATAGGTGTCCATGGTAAATGAATCAGGGTAAAAGTCGACACACAAGTGGACTTGGTGGTAGTCACACAATGTGTAGAAAGCTTTACGTTTTGTAAATTAATGTTTGTCGGTAAACATTATACGGACAAACTGGATTAACGTGGGTTCCAATATCTGTCAGAACACAGAACACAAGTTGTCCACGAAGTTCCTTACGTTATCAAACGTATCGATTTTGGTTTAGACATTATGTAGTGACTTAGAACCCTCGTCCTATGTTTAATTCTTAGGGTCCTTCATCCCAACAGGAACCTTTCTTTATAAAGACATTTTGAGACAGAGGATTCTGAGGTGTCAAAAAGGGAGAACAAAGAAAATGAGAGTAGGTTCTCGTCTACGACGAGGAACGGAGAGTAGAAGACGGGATTTACTAAGGATGGGTAGACGAATTGGAACGAGGAGCGTAAGAGATTTACTAGTTCGCGTAGACGTCACCGGACACCAAAGGAGTTCCCGTGGTGTTACTGGGGAGAGAGTTTGGTAAAACGAAACGGGAAGAGGGACGGACTTTGTAAAAAATACGAAAGAGGGTAAGAAGATAAGAGAGACGGCCATTACAAAAAGTAGGAGGGGGTTTCCGACCGACAGAGTAGTAAGAACAGAGTCTAACTCGTAAAAGACGCATTAAAAAAAAAATTTATTTTCGAAAGGGACTGGTCGTGTTGATTATACAAAAGTGTGTTTAAAGAGAGGTGGGATAAAGGGAGAAATCATTTAAAAAATGTCGTGAATCGTGATTGACTTTAGTAGAGTGATTAAATAAAGGAAGAACAGACACAAGGTGTTATTATCGAGGGACTCCTCGTAGAGTTTCACAAATATCGTCCGAGAATTTGTACGAAGAACTTATTCCCTCATTTACTAATAACGTCAACGAAAATCAGAGAAGTAACGATGTTTCACTCCCTTCCCTCGAGACTAAAACTTTAGTCTCGACGTAAAGTTAAGGTCGGAACGATTAATGGACGACTTATTTGAACCCGTTCAATGGTTGGAAGAAAGAGACTCGAGGTTAAAGGAATGGATATTTCATTCTTATTATCATAGATGGAGTAACCCAAAACACTTCTACCTTGTTTTATCTTGTCTTTTGTTACTAATTTCACAGACGAGGTATTCTTTGCGAGTCATTTGTAATCACTGTTTCATCACGAAGAGAGTTTCCTGTAAACGTAAACGTTTCCAGAGTCCTTCTCCGATTTAGAATTACTTCTCTACGAACGGAACGTTAGTTACCCTATGTTCCTCATCTAAAATGACCTCATCTAAGAAAACCGGTTTTTCTCTAGTATAATTCTTTCTTTCAATTGATCGTGGGACTTATAGTATCAAACTTCTGTTGTAAAGGTTACCTCTTCCGTTCTGGAGAAAATTTCCCACTCGTTCTTTCCTCGAATCTATAACCACTCCTCTTTCAGGATGAGTCGTCGTAGAGGACCCACCTAAATAGAATTCATAGCCGGGACCTCTGTGTCTTTTACAGTCAGAGAGTCTCAACTATAGTGGTTCCCTATGACGGAACGTTCCAGGTATGACTACGTACATTTGATCTTCGACGACGACGACGATTGAGTGAAGTCAGTACAGGCTGAGACACACTGGGGTCTCTACCGTGGGGTGGTCCGAGGGGGTAGGGACCCTAAGAGGTCCGTTCTTGTGACCTCACCCAACGGTAAAGGAAGAGGTCACGTACTTTCACTTTTCCCTTTCACTTCAGCGAGTCAGTACGGACTGAGAATCGCTGAGGTACCTGACGTCGAGTGGTCCGAGGAGGCAGGTACCCTAAAAGGTCCGTTCTCATGACCTCACCCCACGGTAACGGAAGAGGTTTTGATCTTCGATTAAACAACTTAATCTTGTTCTTGAGAATTGAAACTTTACCGTTGATAAGTATAATCGGATTCGACAGGTAAAAGAGAAAGATACTTTTTTTTTTACACCTTCTGTTTAAAGTTATATTTTTACCGAACTACCGGTTCCTCTTGATAAACACCCAGAGTTTATAAAAAACTATATAAGATAGACTGTGATTCTGTAGGTAGAAGTGACGGTTTAGGAACACACCAGGATCTCCCCACAACCGTCGAAAGAAGAAGATTAAGGATACAAAGTTATAAAGGAGTAGAAGGTTGACTGGGAAAGGAATCTATAGAACTATAGTAAATAGGACGTTGATCCCCGAAGGGACCATCAAGTCTACCATTTCTTAGACGGATGTTACGTCCTGTGGGTCCAAGCTAGGGACCCAGTCTTTATTGGGGACCTCTTCCCTTATCGTTGGGTCAGGTTATAAGAACGGACCTCTTAATGTACCTGTCTCCTCGGACCACCCAATGTCAGATACCACCGGTGTTTCTCAGTCTGTGTTGACTCACTGATTGTGTGTGTGTGTGTGTGTGTGTGTGTGTGTGTGGTGGATGCTGACGAACCCAGAATGATTAAGTCTGTCCTCTCTCGACCTTCTTGACAAAGTCGGTGAGTCAAGGTACGGTCAAAGGATCTTACTTAAAGGATATTAATGTAAGAGTTTTGTAAAATAACAATTCCTGAATAGTACGGAATCATATAAAATACAAATGATAGACACAGATACTCAAGTGTGTAGGCTTTTAACAGTCACTGACATCCTCATTATTTCTAAAGGTCTGTAAGTCTGTCAAGTTTTTATAGAGGTCAAAGTAGGAGGGTCATTGTACTTATCTAACGTCAGTAGACGGCGGAATTTCCCTACACACTACTAACTGAACGAATTGATTACTTTACTCACCCCCACTAAACTCTGTGAATGTCTACCCTCAGAAATTGAAGGTCCGTATTAATCGTTACAAATGAGACAGTGTCGTAGACCACTACACACTCCGTCATCCCTGAAGTAGTCAGATTTAGGGGTTCAAGTCAAAACTAAGAGTTCAAGTAACTCGTCTAGGGTGACGGGTGTTTTTTACCTGTACAGTATACACATTCTTTACGGGGAGTCAACGAAATTCGGTAAATCGAAAACGTCAATAAATAAATACGTGGTATTAAGTTGGTTAGGAGTGATTATGACTTTACTTTTAGAGATCTCACCTGTACATCTACTAGAGTGGAATTACTATGGACCAAAAAGAAAGGAAACTTTTATAAGGTCTAAGTGGTAGATATTTTATTCTAAATTTTATTCTTCTACAGATTCCAAGAAGGGTTAACGTTAACATGAACATGTAAATGACTACTAAAAGGACTCGGGACAGAAATCCAAGTACCCGTATACCTAGTTAGACGTAAAGACAAGTCGGTAAACAAGTCTTCTCAAAAGTTATGAAACACTAGACTAGGATCCAATGGGAAAAACCTCTAGAAAACCTCTTTCTTGACACCCAAAAACTATCACGTTTCCTTCTAAGAGTCTGTTCTTAAAACGATGATTGTTCACTAAAGAATCTCAAAACTTACATATCTTTGTCTCGAGAGAGTTGAAAAAGTATCTTAAACTCTCCATTTTGTTATTCAATAAGCACTGTAACACTTTTCTTTTGTACCGATTTTTTTTCTTTTATTTCTTTTTAATGTGGTTTTTTTTATTTATTTATTTTGTATCGATTACCATTTTTTTTATAACTTCCCTTTTGTTTACCGAGTAACTCGTGTGCCCTCGTTTTGACTTTATAAACCCCTCCTTCTTTTGTGTAAGTACTTTTCATTTTATAGACGATTAACCTTACTGACTCTTTTTCGTTGCGAAATTGATTCATATAGTTATTGGTCAGTTACCTGATACGAGTGGTCATTGTTGAGAGAGTCGTCTTTACTAATGATTAGTAATTTGAAATAAGTTAATCGGTTCGTTTACTCTCCCTCTTACGGTGACGACTTAGAAAATGTGAAAGAATAAAAAACACAAGTAGAAATTAAGGAGTGACTCCTATTGTATATGTTACTGATTTAGAATCGATAATTAAGTTTCAGGAAAGAGAAAAGTGATGGGGTCAAATGTTTTATGTCGACTCTCGCTTCATTTTCGTATTTTGTACCTGAAAGAAGGGACTCCGAGTCTATTGTCTGAACATCGGTTTACCTTAAAATGGTTTGAAAGATTTTACTCATTGTAACACACTCGTGACAAGGGAACCCTTGACATACTTTTACTCTACAGAATAGTGTTTCCTGAGAGGTTCTTTTTAGGAGTTTCTTTACCCGTTAACATAACTAGATCTCTGTTGACATCTTTTAATGTTTGTGGATTCTTGTCGAATTTGATTTTTTGAACTTAAAAAGGTTTATACTATTATTTTTCTATACTTTTAAATAACTTTCAGATAATGAGTAAGAAAGTTACGGTAAATAACTAACATAGATTCCACGGTTCTCGGTACAAGTTACAAAAGTGTACTTAACACAGTAAACCAGTTCTTAAGATATTTCATGTCTACTTAAATATCTATTTACCGAATAGATTTCAGTACATTGGTTTTTCGGAGAATAGGTCCTCTACAAATAATTCCAAAAGACGTACGGTCGTGATAAAATACGTGATCCCACGTAGTATTTACAAACTCCCCCTCCCAGGTTCTTACCCTCATGTTTAACTCCTAGGATATGGTATACCGATTTATAAATTTTATATTTACAATGGTTGTGTTCAAACATACGGGCTACGTGTCACTCCGGTTTTTTCGGGTTTCAGTCTCAGACCTCGTCTCTTTCAAAATAACATCCTGGTAAGTTCTTCTGGTCCACCAAACACGGAATATTTTAGGATTTGAAGAGTTTCCCAAAGTCGTTTCACGAAAATTTCCGTTCCACTCTTGCCTCCGTGTCAAACAACAACGTTTGAAGAACCACAGTGTTAGGAAACAAGAACGTCGACAAGTACATCCAGTCCAGACTACAAGGATATGTTGAGGTTGTTTTGTTTACGACAAAAGACAAGACGTTGAAAAAAGAGATATACTTACCTGTGAATTAATAGTATTTGGGTTCTCATCAGATAAACCATATAAAGTCCAATATTCGTTGTAAGAAAATGTTTTCCACGTTTTGGTCGTACTGATTCGAGTCCGGTGTTTCGTGTTCCCAATTTCAGTTTCCTTGTGTAGATTATACTTTAGTCTAAAGAAGAAAGGATAATGCATTTATTATAACACTAACTAGGTCGACAATTGTCGAGTCCTCTCGGTTAACATACGTAAAGAAAGGTTTAAGTGAAAGTCATTACAACGTAACCGTTAAACTTAAACCGGTACTAACCTAGTAGATTCAAGTCAAGTCAAGTCAACGAGTCATCACAGGTTGAGAAACACTGGGGTACTTGGTGTCGTACGGTCCGGAGGGACAGGTAGTTGTTTACGACCTTATGTAGGTTTAGGTACAGGTAACTCAGCCACAACGGTAGGTTGATGGAGTAGGAGACAACAGGGGAAGAGGAGGACGGGAATTAGAAAGGGTCGTAGGCCCAGAAAAGGTTACTCACTCAAGAAGTGTAGTCCCCCGGTTTCATAACCTCAAAGTCGAAACCGTAGTCAGGAAGGTCACTTATAAGTGCTAACTAAAAGAAAACCTACCTGTCCAACCTAGAAGAACGACAGGTTCCCTAAGAGTTCTCAGAAGAGGTTGTGCTGTCAAGTTTTCGTAGTCAAGAAGTCGAGAGTCGAAAGACTCAGGTTGAGTCTTTCAGGTTGAGAGTGTAGGTATGTACTGGTGACTTTTTTGGTATCGGAACTGATCTGTCTGGAACCAACCGTTTCATTACAGAGACGAAAAATTATACGACATATCCAACCAGTATTGAAAGGTTCCTCATTCGTGGAAAATTAAAGTACCGACGACAGTGGTAGACGTCGCTAAAACCTCGGGGGTTTTTATTTCAGACTGTGACAAAGGTGACAAAGGGGTAGTTAAAGGGTACTTCACTACCCTGGTCTACGGTACTAGAAGCAAAAGACTTACAACTCGAAATTCGGTTGANCAAGGAGAAGTGAAAGACGGTATTCCCACCACAGTAGACGTATAGACTCCAATAACTATAAAGAGGGCCGTTAGAACTAAGGTCGAACACGGAGGAGGTCGGATCGCAAAGAGTACTACATGAGACGTATCTTCAATGTATTCGTCCCACTGTTATATGTCGGAACTGCATGAGGAAAAGGATAAACCTTGGTCAGACAACAAGGTACAGATCAAGATTGACAACGAAGGATTGGACTTATGTCCAAAGAATTCTCCGTCCAGTCCACCAGACCATAAGGGTAGAGAAAGTCTTAAAAGATGTCAAATAACACTGGGTGTGTCAGTTTCCGAAACCGTATCAGTTATTTCGTCTTTGTCTATAAAAAGACCTTGTGAGAACGTAAAAGATACTAGGTCGTCTACAACCGTTAAACTAGAGACCAAGGAGACGGAAAAGATTTAGGTCGAACTTGTAGACCTTCAAGTGCCAAGTGTAGAACGACTTCGGACCGAACCTCTTAAAACTTGTAATGAAATGATCGTACACTCTGCTCACGTTAACATGTCATCAAACTCGTAAGAAACCGTAACAGAAAGAAACCCTAACCTTACTTTTGACTGTAAAAGGTCAGGACATCGGTGATGACTCAAAAGGTTTAAACGAGTGTATAACTCACGTCGTGAAAGTGTCGCAGTAGAAAGTCCTAAACTTTATCGAGTTGACCTTAAGGTAGTGGAGGTGATCGAAACAAGCATCACTACGAAGGATTCCGGGTGAACTGAAGTGTAAGGTCCTACAGACCGAGATCCACTCACTAGTGTGGTAACACTAATAGACCCAGTACTTCTAGAAAAAATATGTCAAAAAGACGTATAAGAACGGTGGAAAAAAATTATAGAAGACGAAGACAATCAAGGGATGGTAAAGACAGGGAAAAACTCGGGTAGAAACGTACTTTACAAGGTAATCATAGAGATTAAAAGAACTTCTCTAGAGATCAGAAAGGGTAAGATAACAAAAGGGGATAAAGAAACGTAACTAGTGGCTCCTTCCGAAAGAATAGAGAGGAACGACAAGAAACCTTTAGACGTAAGTTTACGAATATAGAAAGGAAAAGAGGAAACGAAAAACGAAGGGAAGAAAAGTGTCGATAAACATTCCGGAGGAGTCTGTCGGTAAAACGAAAAAACGAAAAGAAAAAGAACCCCTACCAGAACTAAGGATAGAGGACATGTCACACTGTATGGAGGTAGGTATCAAGTAGTCCGTGAGATAGTCTAGATCAGGGAATTTAGACAAAGAGTGAGAGCGACATATCAGTATTCCCTATGTTAAATCCAGTATGGACTTACAAGATCACCAAAATAGGTGAAAGAAGTTAAAGTCAGACTTAAACCGTTATTCCTCAAGTACTAGGTTCGGTGTCAGTCGAGGACCAGAACAAAAACGACTGACATATCTCGAAGAGATAGAAACCGACGTTTCTTGTATTAGTTAGACTAAAGCCACAACTGGTAGACCATTACGGGTACACATCTTAGAAGAGATCACAACAACCTTCTCCCACAAACGATACTGGTCATGTAAGAGAACCGTCTTGAGATAATCGGAAACGGGACGAAGTTTGTCATGAGGTTCCGGTTTCAACGGACAATGAGGTCCACAAACTGAAGGATGAAAACGTAAGGTCAGGGGATATTACTTTTCCTGTAGAAAACCCCCACAATCAAGATCTTCCAGAACATCCAGAAGTATCTTAACAAGTTGAAGTCGAGGAAGTCGTAATAACCAACCCCGTATCTGAACCTAATGACACTATAACTTACCAAACGGAACCTTTGTTTGTCTCTAGTACGACAGCTAAAACTCTAACGTAGGTTCATGACGTAAAGTCTGAGAAAACAACTGATACTACCGATGAGGTAAAGAAGACTCCCCAAGGACGGGTGTCATCATCTATATTACCAGTAGACTCAACTTAAGTGGGGAAGGTCAGGTAAAGTCAAACGACTAAGGATCTTACAACTGTAAGTGAGAACGGTAGGGGACAAACTGGCGAAGGTTAAACGGAACTAAATACCTGGATTGTAAGGTCCAAGGATACGTTATAACGAGAAATGTCGTGGCTTGGAACGAAGATAGTGGTCAGGGTAGGTATTGACCTAAAACAAAACGAAACCGAGGCAGAGAAGTAAGAAAGACCTCAATAAAGAGACGACTAGAGGTCATCGTGTAACCCGTGGATGGTTGGACCCTTCAAGTAGAGAGTCACAGGATAGAAAAACGGAAAAGTATGACAAGTACCCTAAGAGTTCCGTTCTTATAACTTCACCAAACGGTAAGGGAAGAGGTCACCTGGTGTAAGACAGTCTGGACAGGTGGTACCGGGTAGGCAGAACCCACCGGGGTGTGCCGTACCGACAAAGTAACTCAATCTGTTCCGACACTAGGTACACTAGTCTAACCGACCAAAAGACACTAACACCAAAGTCAGACAGACGGGAGATTACGGGAGAGAGTCACGGATGGTAGAATGTACCCAAGGAGAATGGAACCTGCACCCCATAGAGAAGTGTCGACGAGCTCGGTTCGCGTCGACGACGAGAAATGGAACCTACACCCCCTCGAGGAAAGCCGGCGACGGGGACTGGAACCTTCATCCCATCGAGGAGAGCCGGCGTGATTCGTGGCGACAGCACCGGTGGTGTGAAGACGCTCGTAGATGTGGTGTCACTTATCTTTTGTGATATCTAACCCAGTAACATTAACAACAACAAAGGTCTCTCGGAGAACAGTTTGAAACAGGTCGAGTGGTGACGAATACTGTTGGATTGTCGAATTATTTCATACAAGATAAGGGGTTGGAACTTATTATTGGAAATTTTATTCGATCCTCCGGTTCAAACTTAAATTTTAAGGGTTTAAGGAAAAGAAGACGTGGTATAGAACTGACCCTTCCCTCTCGGTCAGAACCTGAGATCGGAGGTCATACGTCGAACTCGGGTACCGAGCTAGGTAAAGAGTTAGTAGAGTTCAAAGTAGGAAGAGACCCTCCTTCTAGTACACCTGTGTGAGGTCTTTTGTGTACATTCGAAGAGATATGTGGTGTCTGTCTACATATCGACGGATCCTGGTTGTGAGTCCGGATCCCAAAATATGGTTCCCTTAACATGTTGGAGTCACCGGAACCCCATCTCTTCTCTTGTCAATATCTAGGATCATCGTCTGTGTTCAGAAACGTCTAGAATTTACAGTCCAAGACCCTAGTATACCGTAGTAAATCTTACCTCTACCGTGTCCGAGACCCACCTAGAGGACGACGACGACGACGATTCAGCGAAGTCAGTACAGGCTGAGACACGCTGGGGTATCTGCCGTCGGGTGGTCCGAAGGGGCAGGGACCCTAAGAGGTCCGTTCTTGTGACCTCACCCAACGGTAAAGGAAGAGGTTACGTACTTTCACTTTTCACTTTTACTTCAGCGAGTCAGTACAGATTGAGATCGCTGGGGTACCTGACGTCGGATGGTCCGAGGAGTCAGGTACCTTAAAAGGTCCGTTTTCATGACCTCACCCTACGGATGAAGGTATAATTTAGTGGATACCCCTCACCATGTTTACCTTACCCCGGTCTTAACAACGAGTCAGTCAGTCAGTACAGACTGAGAAACGCTGTCGTACCTGACGTCGTACGGTCTGAAGGGACAGGAAGTGGTAGAGGACCTCGAACGAGTTTGAGTACAGGTAACTCAACCACTACGGTAGGTCGATAAAGTAGGAGACGACTGGGACAGAGGAGGACGGAAGATAGAAAAGGTCGTAGTCGTAGAAATGGTTACTCAACCGAGAAGTGTAGTCCACCGATTTCATAACCTTGCAGTTGAAATCGTAGTCAGGAAGGTTACTTATAAGTCCCCATTAAGGGAGTCCTAACTGACTAACTAGAGGAATGACACATTCCCTGAGAGTTCTCAGAAGAGGTTGTGGTGCCAAGTTTTCGTAGTCAAGAAACCACGAGTGGGAAGAAATACCAGATTGGGAGTGAAGGTATGTACTGATGACCTTTTTGGTATCGAAACTGGTCTATCTGTAAACAACCGTTTCATTACGGAGACGAAAAATCATACGATGGATCCAAAGAGTCTCGAAGAAAAGGTTCCTCGTTCGTAGAAAATTAAAGTACCGATATCAGTGACAGGTGTCACTAAAACCTCGGGTTCTTTTATTTCAGACAATGGTAAAGGTAAAAAAGGGGTAGATAAACGGTACTTCACTACCTTGACCTGTGGTACTAGAAGTAAAAAAAAAATTACAACTCAAAATTTGGTCCAAAAAGTGAGACGAGAAAGTGAAAGTAGTTCTCCGACAAATCAATGAGAAGTGAAAGACGGTATTCCCACCACAGTAGACATATAAACTCCAATAACTATAAAGAGGACCGTTAGAATTAAGGTCGAACACGAAGTAGGTCGGACCTTAGAGAGTACTACATGAGACGTATATTCAATTTATTTGTCCCACTCTTATATACCGGAACTACATGAGGAAAGCGTTAAACCTTGGTCAGGTAACAAGGTACAGGTCAAGATTGACGACAAAGAACTGGAATTATGTATAAAGAGTCTTCCGTCCAGTCCACTAGACCATAAGGGTAGAGAAATTCTTAAAAGGTGGCAAACAACACTGGGTGTGTCAGTATTCGAAATCGTATCAGTTACTTTGTCTTCATCTACGAAAAGACCTTAAGAGAACGAAAAAGATACTAGGTCACCTACAACCGTTAAACTCGAGACCAAGGAGACGGAAAAGACTTAGGTCGAACTTGTAGACCTTAAACAACCAAATGTATGACAACTTCGGATCGAATCTCCTAAACCCCGTAATGGAACGATTGTACCCTTTCCCGTGTCATATCTTCGGAAATGACAAACAAGATTCTGACTATGATTTATATCTTAAGGGTTTCGGGACCACCTTGAACACAAAGTGTTCTCTTATATATTATCAAATTTATAGTTTATAAATTTCTTTTAATAAAAGTTCTAGTTTAACCAATATAATAGTGGTGAGAGATTCTAATTATCACTATAAATGGTAGTATTCTAATTCTTACTGAATAAATAAACCTTTAATGAATCAAGAACCTCTTATTCACTAATTTTTAAGTCTCGACTCAATAACTAAAGGCGAACGTTTTACTAATGATTATAAATAAAAAGTAGTGTCGTAAACAATACTGCCGACTCCTGTCTGAGTCTTGTCGAAGGATGAGGTATTCCCACAAGGAAGATGAATGGACTGACTCAGGAAAACATCTAAGACCGACCCGAACGAGGAACAAGTGCCCACAGAACTAGGATCTATTACTTTCGTGAAAACAATAAATGGACTCTTAATCTTTGAACACCTGTGTGTCTCGACCAACAAGTTACAAATGGTCGTATGGTGACCCAATATGTATACACATCATTTAGTGACACCTGATTTTTATTTTATAACAATTGTCGTTAATGAAAACCCTTTTTCTTAAGTTTTCTTCCTCTTCCTTCCGAAAAAAATAATATAAAGGAATAAAAAGATTCATTATACTTCCGTTACGTTAATACTCGGTAAAACCAAAAGAAGAAATATCTCTTCATACATATATTGGAAAAATTATAGTAATATAAAACAAAAAATTTGGAAATACTTTACTGATCTTAAATTTATTTTTCTTAGTTGACACATCCTTCGTAGGACATGTCTAGGACTATAAAAAAGGAATTTGTTTTAACCTTTACTATATTCGTCGTCTTAGAAGGGTGTCCATGATCTAAAGTGACTTCGATTTACCAGGACGGTGAATTGTTTTAAAAGAATTCGGGTTCAGTGGGGGGGTGGAGGTCGTAGTGGTCTACGATTTTTACTCTACTCGCACAACGGTGTTTTTAGAGGTCGGAGGTTTCCGAAGGAGGAAACCTTTGTGGTGGGTAGAAGTATAGAAACTCAATCTAGAACGAGTTAGAGTAGTTTAGGCTGTTGTAGTATCTTCAGAAAGTACATTGGGTCTAGTAGGAGGCAATCACGTTCGAGTGACTTTCCTTTCTTAGTAAGTAATATAAAGACAAATCTTATTTTTGACTCAAAGTTACACAAAAATTACAGATTGAGTAACTGAATTCAAGTTAATAGACATGAATTATCCCTTAATTGAGAATTTTATTTTATTTGAAAAGAAGTCAGATTTCGAATTTTTTGTGTACCCGTTTTACTTTTGTAAAGACCGAGACCATGACTGCAGTGGAGAACGTTCAAAACACTGGAAGCCATCAAGTACTTGGAGAAGTCGGAGTAAAAAAGGTAGACTTTGGGTATTATGATCATGACAAAGGACCTCTCATGTGACTCTCTGGTTTATGTTTTCGATTAATTCCGATACTTCCCAATTGTGACTGTCCTCTCTCGGGAGTCCCTTGTTGACCATAAATAAAGTGAGAATTTCTCCGAAGAGTGTCAGTTCTCATCTTAAACAATGAGACAATAAACAAAAGTTACATCCTTAATTAAGAAATACACGTCCAAAAATTTGAAATTCGTAATTGTACAAACAAATGATAACAAAAGAAAGAAAAATGAGAAGATAATCTTGGGTACAAGTACGTCACATAAAAAAATTTGATGCAAGACTCTCGATTTTGCCTTAAGTGCATTAAATAAGGTTGTTGACAGTTGATTTCGTGTTTCACACTTTATTTTAAATCACCTCACATAAAGATAATACAGGAGATTTACAAATAAAAAATATATTTAAATAAATAAAATTAACCTCCTATTAATGAAATGTTATAACATAACCAAAACGGTATGTAACTTTACTTAGGTGGTACCCACATGTGCACAAGACGTAGGATTGGGGGGAGGGTGGAGGGAGGGGTATAGTAGGGAGACACAGTAGAGTCACGTGGTCGGGGCTCGTAGGACATTGTACGTAGCTTGGACCTGACCGTTAAGTAAAGTGTATACTATTATATGTACAAAGTTACGGTAAGAGGGTTTAGTAGGGTGGAAACGGGAGAGGGTGTCTCAGGTTTTCTGATAAGATATGTAGACACAGAGAAAACGACAGAGTGTATGTCCCAATAACAATGGTAGAAAGATTTAAGATATATATACGTAATCATACGACATAATCACAAAAAGAAAGACCGAATGAAGTGAGACATATTAGTCGAGGTCAAAGTAGGTGGAGTAATCTTGACTAAGTTTACATAGGAAAAATTACCGACTTATTATGAGGTAACACATATACATGGTGTCGAAAGAATAGGTAAGTAGACGACAACCTATAAATCCAACGAAGGTACAGGATCGATAATATTTGTCACGACGCTACTTGTAACCCCATGTGCACAGAGAAAGTTAAGACCAAAGGAGGCACACATACGGGTCGTCACCCTGACGACTCAGTATACCGTCAAGATAAAGGTCAAAAAATTCCTTAAAGGTGTGATAAGAGGTATCGCCGACATGGTCAAACGTAAGGGTGGTTGTCACATTGTCCCAAGGGAAAAGAGGTGTGGGAGAGGTCGTAAATAACAAACATCTGAAAACCTATCGTCGGTAAGACTGACCGTACTTTACCATGGAGTAACACCATAACTAAACGTAAAGAGACTATTATTCACCGCAACTCGTAGAAAAGTACACAAACAATCGGTAAGTATACAGAAGAAACCTATTTAGAGACAAATCAAGAAACCGGGTAAAAAACTAACCCAGTAAATAAAAAGACCTTAACTCGACGTCCTCAACGAACATATAAAAACTCTAATTAAGAAACAGTCAACGAAGTAAACGATAATAAAAGAGGGTAAGATTTCCGACAGAAAAGTGACACGAATATCAAAGGAAACAACACGTCTTCGAAAAATAAAATTAATCCAGGGTAAACAATTAAAACGAAAATAAAGGTTATAAGACCCTCCACTCAGTATCTCCTAGGACGACACTAAATACAACCTCTCACAAAACGGATGCAAAAGGAGATCCTCAAAATATCAAAGACCAGAATGGAAATCTAGAAATTAGGTAAAACTCAAATAAAAACACATACCACAATCTTTCACAAGATCAAAGTAAGAAAATGTTCATCAACTGGTCAAAAGGGTCGTGGTGAACAATTTCTCTAACAGAAATTAGGTAACAAATAAAAACGGAGGAAACAGTTTCTATTCCACAGGTATCCACACACCTAAATAGAGACCCGAAAGATAAAACAAGGTAACTAGATATAAAGACAGAAACACGGTCATGGTATGACAGAACTACTGACACCGAAACATCATCTCGGACTTCAGTCCGTCTAACTAAGGAGATCAAGGTAAGGAGAAAGAGTTCTAACGAAACCGATAAGCTCCAAAAAACATAAAGGTATGTTTAACACTTTAATTACAAGATCGAGAGACTTTTTATGGCAACCATCGAACTATTCCTAACGTAACTTAGATATTTAACGAAACCCATCATATGAGTAAAAGTGATATAACTAAGAAGTCTAGGTACTCGTACCATATAAAGAAGTAGATAATCACAGGAGAAACTAAAGAAAGTGGTCACAAAAGATCAAAAGACATATATCCAGAAAACAAAGAAATCCATCTATATAAGGATTCATAAAATAAGAAAAGTAACGTTACCACTTACCTTAACAAAGGAATTAAAGAGATAAAAGAGTAATAATCACATATCCTTACGTTCCCTAAAGACACACAACTAAAATATAGGACGTTGAAATGATATAAGTAACTAATCGAGATCCTTAAAAGACCACCTCAGAAATCCCAAAAGATACATCTCCTAGTACAGTAGACGTTTGTCACTCTCAAAATGAAGAAGAAAAGGTTAAACCTAAGGAAAATAAAGAAAAAGACGAGACTAACGACTAATGACACCGGTTTTAAAGGTTTTGATACAACTTATTATCACCACTCTCACCCGTGGGAACAGAACAAGGACTGAAATCCCCTTTACGAAAGACAAAAAGTGGTAACTCCTATTACAAACGACACCCAAACAGTATATATCGAAAATAATACAACTCCATACAAGGAAGATAAGGACGAAAGACTTCTCAAAAATAGTATTTACCTACAACTTAAAACAGTTTCCGGAAGAGACGTAGATAACTCTATTAGTATACCGAAAATAAAAAGTTAAACAATTACACCACTTAATGTAATTAACTAAACACCTATAACTTCTTAGGAACGTAGGGACCCTATTTCTGGTGAACCAGTACTAGAAAAATTACACAACAACCTAAGGGAAACGATCTTAAAACAATTCTTAAAAACGTAGATACAAGTAGTCACTATAACCGGACATCAAAAGAAAAAAACACCGTAGAAACAGTCCAAAATCATAATCCCACTACCACCGGAGTATCTTACTCAAACCTTCAAATGGAAGGAGACGTTAAAAGACTTTCTCAAACTCATCTTATCCACAATCGAGAAGAGATTTAAAAACCATCTTAAGTCGACACTTCGGTAGACCACGACCCGAGAAAAAACGACCTTCTAAAGACTAATGTCAAACTTAAAGGTACGAACACTACCCAGACAATTCTAAAAAGATAAAGTAGGACCAAGTCAAAACCTTTCAACATGGAAAGATTTTTAAACAGGTAAAGAAAGTTCAACAGGTAAAATAACCGTATATTAACGACTATCATCAGAGAATACTAGGAAACATAAAGACACAACAGACACCTCTAGAGAGATAAAAGTAAAGATTAAAATAGTTAAACTAAAAAGAGGGAAACAAAGAACTACTCAGACCGATTATCAAACAGCTAAAATAAATAGGAGAGTTTCTTGGTCGAAAACCGAAACAACGAAAAACGATACCAGAGAAAACAAAGAAAACGTAAATAAAGACGGGATTAAAAATTCTAAAGAAAGGAAGACGGTCGGGATCCCAAGAAGTAAAGAAGGAAAAGGTCAACGAAATCCACATCTCAATCCAATAAATAAACTGAAAAACGAACAAAGAGCTCCATACGGACATAACGATACTTGGACGGGAAATCGTGACGAAAGTGTCGCAGGATGTCCAAAACCCAACAACACACAATTAAAAGTAAGTAAATACGTATAAAACTAAAGAAAAAAATAAAGAAGACACTAAACACCCAATTAGTCGTCGTACAACAAGTCGGAGGTATACAACCTAAAAATTATCAAAAAGAGGACATTAACTTTAGATTAGAATGACGTAACACCAGTCTTTTATACGGACCTTACTAAAGTTAAAAAAACTTAAATGGTTCCGATATAAATACCGGGTCCTATACTAGATAGGACCTCTTCCAAGGTACACGTGAACTCTTTTTCCACTTTAAGTAAAAAACCCCCACTTTACAGGATATCTATAGTTAATCCAGATTGACGAGATAACATAGTGAATTTCGAACACAAAGGAAAAATTAAAAGACAAATCAACTAGACAGGTATCCACACTCACCTCATAATTTCAGAGGATGATAATGACACAATAACAATTAAAGGGGAGAGTATCAACAATCGTAAACAGAATGTATAACGCTACGAGGATACAACGTACGTATACATAAATATTAATAATATAGAAGAAGAACCTAACTAGGAAACTAGTAAAACATCACAGAAAGAAACAGAGAAAAGTGTCGTAAACAAAATTTCAAATAAAATAGACTATACTCATAACGATGAGGACGAAAGAAAACCAGAGATAAACACACCTTATAGAAAAAGGTCGGGAAGTCAAAGTCATACATACACAGGGAACAAAACTCCACCCAGAGAACATCTGTTGTATATATCCCCAGAATAAAAACATAGGTAAGTCGGTCAGAAACGGAAAACAAACCCCGTAAGTTGGGTAAATGTAAATTCCATTAATAACTATTCATACTAGGGTAACGGTAAATGAAATAACAAAACCCAAACTCAAATATGTGGGAAAGACACAAACGACAGATCTCTTCTAGGAAATCGTAAACAACCTCTCGACCAAACCACCACGACTTAAGAAAGTCGAAAATGAACAGACATTTCGAAAACTAAAGAGGAGTATAAACTTACTCTAGGAACGACCCATGTCATTAGACCCGACATCCGATAAAAAAAAAAAAAAAGTAGTGAAATTCATACAGGACGGTAAGGGAGGACCGGACTTGTCAAAGATAACTTTCTAGGTGACAATAGAAATACCCTTAGGGGAACCCACAATAAACAACAAAAAGGGAACGACGAAAATTATAAATAAGAAACAGAAACTAGAAACAATTAAACTAATTATANAGGACGGTAAGGGAGGACCTGACTTGTCAAAGATAACTTTCTAGGTGACAATAGAAATACCCTTAGGGGAACCCACAATAAACAACAAAAAGGGAACGACGAAAATTATAAATAAGAAACAGAAACTAGAAACAATTAAACTAATTATACACAAACCCCCACAAAACGGAACCCAAATAGGATAAACCCTGAGAGACCCAAAGAACCTGAACCCACTAATAAAGGAAGGGGTAAAATTTCTTCAAAAGTTGATAATAGAGGAGTTCATAAAAGAGTATCAGAAAGAAAAACTGAAGAAGAAGACCCTGAGAATACTAGGCTTACAACCCTGCAAATTGTAACAGGGTCTCCAGAGACTCTAACAGGAGTAAAGAAAATTAAACAAAAGGAAAAAAGGAGAGACAAAGTAAATAAAGATGGTAAGATAGAAGATGGAATGAATAGGATAGAAGACGGAGACAATAAGATGACAACCAAGGGAGGTCTCACAAAAAATAGGGTAAATAACGTAATAAGTAATATATAACTGAGAAAAAATAAAGAGGATCCAGGAACAAGTTGGAAGGAACCTAGAAGAGTTAGGAACAGAGGTCCGATAAATAGACATTGAGGTAAAACAAAAGGTCTAAAACCTAGTAAAAGTGATAGTAATAAGTCTTAAGGAATAGTCTATCTAAGGGATAGAGAAGGAGAAAACAAACCAAACCACCCGTAAATAGGACAAGGAAATGGACGACCCATAAAGAGACGTAGAAGTAGAACAAATATAACGACACAAACCCCACCGGAAAGACATAAGACCGTCAAACACCTCAAGAGAAATAAAACCTCCAAGGAGTGACACAAACCCCAACCTGTCCACCGAACAGTTCCAAAGGACCAATCCCTTCGAACACAACCACAAGACCACCCACCTCGACCTAAAGAACAGAGACCTCAAGTTACTTGACAGGTCATTACTCAATACTCTACAGTTACCCAAACCTCACTGAAACCCGTCGGACATATAACTTCGAGTCCCGATACAAGGACACAACGACCTCTTAAACGTACTATACAGAACGAGACCTTAAACAACCGGGAACTCACCACGAACCAAAGTCACATCCATACCTCCACAAACTACTCGAGGACAACTAATTACAAGGGGCCTCAGTCCTCAAGAGACCACAAGAGTCCTAAACTGAATTCGGAGGACGGAGACCAAAAATCAGAATAAGAATGTCATCGGAGTTCTGAAGAGGTAGACAGTGAAGGTTCCACCAAGGGAGACAAAATCGAAGAAGACAAACGACTAGAGAAGTCACAGATTAAAGGCGGGACTGTGTTCCCCCGTTACCACCTGTGTAAAAATCCGAATGAACAAGTCAGCACGACACCCCTCCTTCCTTGTGACGTTTGTTTATTGTGACCGTACACGAGTGTCACAGAGTCGGTGTAACCTAAACGGGGATGAGTGCCGTACGCACGAAAGGGACAGATGTGACGAATCCGAGATCCAACGAGACGGTCCTTGACAGACTCCGGTCGGGACCCAACATACGTGAAGGGTCCAGATTCGACGTGTCTAAGTCCATGAACCCATGAGGTTTTTCCGTGTCTGAACCAACCCGGACGCAAAACACGGGAAGGGTTCAGACTCGTCGAGTCCACTGGTCCGCAAACCGCTCGTGTCAGCGACACTGAATAGTGGAGGGGACAGGGAGGGTGAGCCAAAAGACCCACATGTTGACCGCGTGGAAGAGTCCGCCTACAACTGTCAAGGTCTTAAGGTTCTTCAGAACCAATCGTTCCTTCGGACGAACGTCAAACCATGTACTACGGAGAGACCCCGACGCTAACGGAGGAAGGTCGAAACCGACGGGAACTGACGGACAGAGGTCGTTCCGTACTGGGTCAGACGTCGGCCGATCGAGATCAGTCAGGAAACAAGATATTCTCCCGGACCACCACAGAAGTCAAGTCAAGTCAAGTCAGCAAGTCAGTACAGGTTGAGGAAATCTGGGGTACTTAATGTCGTGCGTTCCGGAGCGACAGGTAGTGGTTGAGGGCCTCAAGTGAGTTTGAGTACAGGTAACTCAACCACTACGGTAGATCGGTAGAGTAGGAGACAGGAGGGGAAGAGGAGGACGGGGGTTAGGGAGGGTTGTAGTCCTAGAAAAGTTTACTCAGTTGAGAAGTGTCCTCCACCGGTTTCATAACTTCAAAGTCGAAGTCGTAGTAAGGAAGGTTACTTGTGGGTACTGACTAGAGGAAGTCTTACCTGACCAACCTAGAGGAACATCAGGTTCCCTGAGAGTTCTCAGAAGAGGTTGTGGTGTCAAGTTTTCGTAGTTAAGAAACCGTGAGTCTAAAGAAGTGTCAGGTTGAGAGTGTAGGTATGTACTGGTGACTTTTTTGGTATCGGAACTGATCTGTCTGGAAACAACCGTTTCATTATAGAGACGAAAAGTTATACGATAGATCCAACCAGTATTGAAAGGAAGGTTCTTCATTCACAGAAAATTAAAGTACCGAGTTCAGTGATAGACGTCACTAAAACCACGGGGGTCTTCATTTCAGACTGTGAAAGGTGACAAAGGGGTAGATAAACGGTACTTCACTATCCTGGTCTATGGTACTACAATCAAAAGACTTACAACTCGAAATTCGGTTGGAAAAGTGAGAGGAGAAAGTGAAAGTAGTTCTCCGAGAAATCAAGGAGAAGTGAAAGACGGTATTTCCACTAGTAGACATGTAGACTCCATTAACTATAAAGAGGGCCGTTAGAACTAAGGTCGAACACGAAGAAGGTCGGGTCGTAAAGAGTACTACATGAGACGTATCTTCAATGTATTCGTCCCACTGTTATATGTCGGAACTACATGAGGAAAAGGATAAACCTTGGTCAGACAACAAGGTACAGGTCAAGATTGACAACGAAGGAATGGACGTATGTCCAAAGAGTTCTCCGTCCAGTCCACCAGACCATAAGGGTAGAGAAAGTCTTAAAAGGTGTCAAATAACACTAGGTGTGTCAGTTTCCGAAACCGTATCAGTTATTTCGTCTTTATCTACAAAAAGACTTTGAGNTGATAGACGTCACTAAAACCACGGGGGTCTTCATTTCAGACTGTGAAAGGTGACAAAGGGGTAGATAAACGGTACTTCACTATCCTGGTCTATGGTACTACAATCAAAAGACTTACAACTCGAAATTCGGTTGGAAAAGTGAAAGGAGAAAGTGAAAGTAGTTCTCCGAGAAATCAAGGAGAAGTGAAAGACGGTATTTCCACTAGTAGACGTGTAGACTCCATTAACTATAAAGAGGGCCGTTAGAACTAAGGTCGAACACGAAGAAGGTCGGGTCGTAAAGAGTACTACATGAGACGTATCTTCAATGTATTCGTCCCACTGTTATATGTCGGAACTACATGAGGAAAAGGATAAACCTTGGTCAGACAACAAGGTACAGGTCAAGATTGACAACGAAGGAATGGACGTATGTCCAAAGAGTTCTCCGTCCAGTCCACCAGACCATAAGGGTAGAGAAAGTCTTAAAAGGTGTCAAATAACACTAGGTGTGTCAGTTTCCGAAACCGTATCAGTTATTTCGTCTTTATCTACAAAAAGACTTTGAGAGAAAGAAAGTACATCGATATCAGTCAGGAAACAAGACACTCGTCCGGACCGGTACAGAATCCAATCCCGAAAAGCTCCCCATCGATAGGGTGTCAGACCAAACGATAGAGTTCAATCAAGGGATTCTAATGGGAACTCCGTAAGTCCGGACCAGGAATGAGATTCGTTACGTCGGGTACGTAGAGACACGTCGGGGACGAACGATCACCGTCTACGCCCGTAGACACGACGAAGAAGCCACCCCTCAATGGCGACCCGTGTATTAGACACCCAAAATTAATAAATGAATAAAAAGGAGGGTTAATACAACGTGAGACTCCAAGGTTCCGAGTGGTGTCTGAATGGTCACTCTCATAAAGAACCACAAACCTTTGAAGAGAGAAAAAATTCTGAGGGAAGGGTCCTACCTAGAGGTAGGGATGGAGAAAACAGAGAGAAAAATAGAAAATATAAAAAAAGGATGGAGGAAAACTTCTATTACCCGACGAAAAGACCCACGGACTACAGGAGACGGTCGTAACTCTTCAACAAAACATCTTAAATGAGTCGCAAGTTTACAAGAAAACTACTTAAACACACCCTCTTTCACCAGAGGGGCGGGATAAGGAGACGGTAGAATCCTGGCGGAGGATTTACAAATTTCATATTAATTGATTAACGAAGACCGTACGAATAGTGGAGTCAGTGACACCCAAATTTCACGACCGTTGTAACTACTCACGGGGGGTGTAGGTGTGTGGGATGAGGGTATGTACCCTTTGTTTTGGACGGAATAAAAGTGACCTACGATCTACAGTCAGTAAACTAGACCTCTGGACCCTCTCATTTCCTTCCCTGGTGTTTACTGTACCAAATTTGAAATGGCACTTTCTCAGGTGTCTCGTAGTAATTACCTTCCCTGAGACGTCAAGACCTTCCTTCTCAACAGGGCTCGTTTTTTGGTTACTCCTCTGGTGTCTGTCACCGAGACGTAAGAGAGAGGGAGAGACACAGAGATCAATCGAGACATATAGGACAGAGAGACTCAGAGAGTCCACACCTACAGGAAACCCGTTCTTAGTTGTTCAACACCCGACTCCGACAAACCCACGGAAGGACCCTTCCCACCACAAACGACCCTCCTCCCGTCTCCCGTACACAGAGAAAGGACCTGAAATGAACGGTGGACGTCTGAACGAAAATTACCTTAGACCCGGGGACAATTCTTGATCTTGAACTCTGAACGGGTGATCGGAAGGGAAACGTGACAAGTCTGGATAGACTTACGGGTCGTCGGTCCGAGACCCAGGGACCGTCCGACGGATGGGACCGGAAAGGAAAAACAACGGGATTCCCGACACACAACTCTCAGTTCAGTGACCCGTTGGTCCACGGAAGTCTTTTCGGGGTGTGAGAGACCGGTGACGTCAAGTGTAGTCGGTTTCGACGTCTCCTTCCTCCCGTAGTCCGAGTCCCTCTGGGTAAGGTTGGAAGGATGGTCGGGGGGTTTTGATCAGTCCGAGGGAGGTTTCTCTGAGTATTCCTTCTAAGGAACCTGTGTCTCTATGGTAGAGGAGAGACGAGTCCACTCCTCGACCATCGGGGAGGGATAATTTGTATGTAGAGTTTTTAAAAAAGAGGTTCACTCACAACGTTGTTATTTCGACAACGCACTTGTCCACCCTGTTCTCATTTCCTCGAGGACGTGAACGACGACGGTCGAGCCCCCGTCTTCTATTTTGCCCACTCTTGGACTCTTGACGGGAGGTACATAGTCTTTCTAAGATTGTTTCCGTTACATTCAACGTGACTCAGGACCCCAAAGCTCCGAAGCCCTTGATCATCCTCAATTTCCTAAAAGAGAAAGATTGACGAAGAGGAGATCCGGTATTTTGGAGAAATCAAAAAAAAAAAAAAAAGGTGGAGGTTAGAGGGGAGTCCTCAACGATGTGGAAGTCTAACCCTGTAGGTAGGAAGGAGTAAACGTTCGGAGTCGATACAGACCCCCGTCCCGTCGTCACCCTCGACGGTCCTCGTCTTTCTTTCCGAATGTTCAGTCTCGTGATGTCCCTGTGACCTCCGTCTAGGTTGACCCACCACTGTCCGTGACTTCCAAGGGGCACGTTTCCTGTAACTTATCATTTCGGATGCAAAAGGACGGAACCATTCAAAACGTACCAAACCCCGGATTACGTGTAGACTTTTGTCCATACCAACTCAAGTTGAAAAAGAATAAACCTTCTCGAACACCTAGGTCCAGATACCTAATCCCCCTCCCCCTCCCCCATAGGTTAACCTTTAGGTCAGTGTACACAGAGTGTCGGTACATCCGACTCTACTCCTACCAGGTAGTCCGTAAACGTTATCAGAACTAAAACCTTAAGTCACCCAAACTAACGAAGAACCGTCGAAGGGAAGGGTTAATACAAACCGAATCAGATCATCAGTTTAATGAAACGTCAGGGATTCGTCTAGGTCTTTCGTAAGTCTCCTCTGTCTCCCCTATGACAGATTTTTCATCTGACCCACTACCCCCCTCCCTCCCAAGACCGACCTTAGACTTTTACAAGTGACTGGTTAGGTGTCAGGTCGGGTTTCCTTTACTGACGTATAATATACTACCGGGAAACAATTCGAGGGTTTGACTTACATTGTACCAAAAAATCTTATGACCAGTTAATTCCGATAACATAGGGAGAAGTTAATAAAAGAAGGACTTATATCGAGTTCCCCTTCATACTACCTTTAAAACTTTACGAAAAGAAACGTTTGTTTCCTAAAGAGTATTACTTATGTATAAGACTAAGTTTCTAAATCTCTGAAAGAATTTTAGATCTAGGTCATGGCATATCTGGTCATGAGACGAAATGGAACTATTTGTTTACGTAACTATTAAACAAAGTTAGACTTACGTTATTACGGTGGTCTGACTTCGATCTAAAAAGGAAAAAGATCAAATCCTTCTTTCATAAACGTATTTTCCACTATGAAATTTGTTCACTCGTCCGTCTTCCCATTTGTATGAGTTCTCTTATCTGGCCAAAATGATTCCCAAAATATCTTAGGTAATAAGGGGACTCTCATGTGAGTACTTAATAATTCATTGAGTCGGTGAATAATTTAGTTCAATCGTTTTTTTCGTTATTGAAGATTTTCAAGTTTGATGAATCCATCGTTTTCATTACTCATCTCATACATATATGAGTTTGGTATAATTCCAAGTACATGATGTTTACACCAGACCAGTTGGAGATGGAGTGGTTCACCTTTACTTAACTCAAAATACTGAATTTCCAACTATATATTTTCTTATTATTATAAAATTCGGAAATACCACATTACAGACCTTTTGAAGAAGGGCAGGAGAGGAAAGTTACTACTTTACAACCTACCACTCCAGTTGTTTGTTGGTTGTTAGAACTCTCAATCGACGATAAAATTTTCATGCAAAAACGATTTAACTTCAATAACGGACCTTTTAATAAACTGGTATCTAAGAGGTACTCCATCAGTTCACATCACCGGTACTAAAGACAAAGGAGACGAAAGTTCAGTCAAAGAAATGGAGAATTTAGAGGTTAGTAGACATTTTCCCTTACTACCGTCCCTAGAGTGTTACAAAAGGTCTCCTAATGTATTCCAAATAAGTTAACTTTCGTAGCCATCTCGTCGATGGTGTATTTTTCACGACTTATGTACCAAATCATGTATGTAGAGTATATGAATGGGTGTGTTAAACGAACAAAGAACGTAAACTAAAAAAAAAAAAAAAAAAAACTAGGATTTGGATTTTTGTCCTCCAGTTTGTGTCTTTTAGGACAAGATAGTGTCGTCCGGACTCCTTCTCCTTTTTCTGTAATAGTCTAAGACTGTAAACTATTGTACTCAGGAGAGATAGATCAGAAGGTAATGTGTTTTTGTCAACTTTTTACTGTCAAAAATAAAACTTCTCACTCATTAGATTCATCTAGTTAGTCGGAAGAGACCACATATAATAATTGGAGGTAGTTAAAATTAAAATATATATCATTGATACGTCACATAAACAATTAAAGAACTCTTAGGAAAGATTTTGGATAATAAGTTTAATCAACGTTAATCGTAAACTGCTCAAAAACGAGAGGGAACCTAATCTTGATCTTCCACAAGTGAAAATATACACATGTCATCTAACCGGTTAGGTCCAAACCCCGTTGGAGAGGGTGGTCCGTCGTCACGCACGAACCTGTTTAGTGTGGGTCGTAAAGACTCGATAGTAAAGGAACGATAGTCTACTTCTGTGAGTTGGGTTACTATCGTATCTAAAAAGAAAGTCTGAAGTCAAGATTCAAATAAAATAAGGGTTCTGGTTGTGTATTTTATTGAAAGTCTCGATAAAAAAAAATAAAGGTTCGTCGACCCTTTAAAACTCAAACATTTTGAAATTTCTTCCATTTTTGATGTGGGTACTGACTTCATTCTATTAGAGATTTTGTTAAATAACTCGTTTTGTCCTCAGGGTTTGTTTCCAGGTATTGAGACTTCCCCCTTTAATACCACTCAATCGTTCCTTTTACTGTCACGTATGTCTTTGTAGTTCATTACCCTACTTTACTTTTCTTTAGATAGGGTAATCTATTATTCGGGGGGACTGTAGTTAGACTTCAGACAAAGAGTCCTGCACTTATACTGAAGGGGGGTGGTTTAAGTTCACTATAAAGTACTTAATTTAGTATTAACACTTATTATTCATCGTTTTATCCATATTTTATTTGTAAAAGTAAAATATCCTGGTAAAATTAAGTCGTTTTTACAGAGTGACTCTTTATATGTATAAATATTTATATTTATATATATATATATATATATAAATATTTATTTATTTATATATATAAATCTCTCTCTCTCCTCTCGAACGGTACCGTGACTCGAGATTCCAGGGATCTTCCTCTCGCACTCAAGAATCAGCAAGTCAGCACAGACTGAGAAACGTTGGAGTCCCTGTCATCGGACGGACATAGGAGACAGGTACCTTAAAAGGTCCGTTCTTATGATCTTACCCAACGGTAAAGGAAGAGATCCAATAGGAGGACTGGGTCCCTAGGTTGGACCCAGAGGGAGTAACACCCGTCTAAGAAATGGTAGACTCGGAGGTCTCTTCGGATATATATATGTATATTGATACTCGTAGTTTACAAAACCGAAAATAAAAAAGAAGTCTCTTTGTGTTGTCGAATAGTTTATTGATTTACCAGTAATACGAAGTTGTGTCGAGTCCCAAAAGAAAAATTATAAATAAATAAATAAATAATTAACTTCCTATTAACGAAATGTCTTAACACAACCAAAGACGGTTTGTAATTGTACTTAGTCGGTATTCTTGTGTCGAGTCAAAATTGTTCAGTTTAACTTTCATCTAAAATTGTTCGGTGTGTGTGTATGTTCGGATATGTAATGTCCTCTTTTAAACAAAAGTTCATTTTACAGGTAACTAAAAAAAAAGACAAAAGGTAAAGTAGGGTAAATAGGGTTATTTCGAAATTTATTTAGTTCTTTTCAATTTCTCCCTTTGAGAAGAGGGTAGGGAAGGGAGGAAAACAAACCTAATGGTAAGTGTAAACAGTATTTCAAGCCTTTCCCTAACACTTCGTATCTTTATTGGACAGTTTAAGGAAGTATCTATGGGTTTGTTAAATTAAAATCGTTGTGGGTCCAGAAAGGTCAAGACGGTGAGAGAGTGTCGACGGAGTCCGTCGGAGGTAGTCGGTGGGAGAACTACACCGGAGGAGAGAGTCCTATTGGAAGGGTCTTGTAGGTAAACTGGTTCTCCTCACCCCACCCCTTCTCAGACATGTCCAGACATAAGTCAACGAGTCAACACAGGTTGAGAAACGTTGTACGACCTGACATCCGGTGGTCCGAGGAGACGGGTACCTTAAAATGTCCGTTCTTATGACCTCACCCAACAGTAAAGGAGGAGGTCCTCTAGAAAGGTTGGGTCCCCAGCTTGGACTCAGAGAACACAGAGGACGTAACCGTCCGTCTAAGAAATGGTGATCACGGCTGACAGTTTGGGACACGGGATTATGAACTTTTACGTGAAAGGGAGAGGTCAAGTTTGAACGATCCATCTTTTTCCTTTTTTTTTTTTTTTTTCTATTTCTTTTTTTCCCCCTCTCTTTCGTTTTTACAGTCCAATCTTACCTTGTTCACAAACAACCATGTCGGTATAGACATCCACACTAGTGAAGTTATCAATCGCCCTGAACCGTGTCTCGGTACCCACTCATGTCTTGTCACAAATAATACCCTCTTCTACGTGGGAAGTTTGTTACACAGATAATTCTTAATACGGTCTTTCTTTTTGTGGTTATGTCATATGATTGTGTATATATACCTAAAATCCTTCTACCGTTACTGCTGGGACATACGTTCTGTCCTTTTTTCTGTGTCTACACATATGGTCTGAAAACCTGAGTCTCCCTNGACGTAACCGTCCGTCTAAGAAATGGTGATCACGGCTGACAGTTTGGGACACGGGGATTATGAACTTTTACGTGAAAGGGAGAGGTCAAGTTTGAACGATCCATCTTTTTCCTTTTTTTTTTTTTTTTTCTATTTCTTTTTTTCCCCCTCTCTTTCGTTTTTACAGTCCAATCTTACCTTGTCACAAACAACCATGTCGGTATAGACATCCACACTAGTGAAGTTATCAATCGTCCTGAACCGTGTCTCGGTACCCACTCATGTCTTGTCACAAATAATACCCTCTTCTACGTGGGAAGTTTGTTACACAGATAATTCTTAATTATACACTTTAAAGTTCAAACTACTTGTAGGAAAGTTTGTTTTGTAAAAGTTCGAGTAACCACCACCAACTCAACGAGTCAGCACAGGTTGAGAAACGTTAGGGTACCTATTGTCGGACGGTCCGAGGAGACAGGTACTCTAAGAGGTCCGTTTCTATGACCTCACCCAACGATAAAGGAGGGGGTCCCCTAGAAGGGTTGAGTCCTTAGTTTGGGTCCAGAGGACGTAACGTCCGTCTAAGAAATGGTTTACTTGATGTCCCTTCGGGAAGTTCGAATAATTAGTCGTGAAAGAACTGTTACTCAATTCAAAGTTTATATATGGTGATGTGTACTTTCAAACTACTAATTTTTAATGATTCTTCCTAAAAAGGGAATTGACAGAATGAAGAATCCTCTAGAATTCTACTGTAGTAGACATAAGACCATAAAGGGTCGGAGAAAGAGGACGACGAATGGACCTATTAACGACATCTATAAAGTGATCTGTCACTACTAAGGTCAATTAGACCCTATTATATTGGTCTAGGAATTTAGTATGACCTTTGAATTCCTCTTTTTCTTATTTACATCAGTTAAAAAGAGATCGAGTCTCCAACCGATTACATATATATATATATATATATAAAAAAAAAAAAAAAATTCCCTTCTATCATATAAAAGTCGAAATATATGAAAGGGACAAAGTACAAACACAAAATAAAAAAGTATGGAAATCTCTTATATTTTTCATAAGAAAGGAGTACCTGACATATTTTTGTAGACTGGGTGTCCGACGACGGACAGGAACTAGTTAAATACATTCAATACTAAAATGATGTCATTCATGTTAGAATGAATTTATGTCTTTTCTCAGAAGAAAGAGGAGGAGTGTACAGTTCGACTTCAAAAGTAAGGTTATAATTTACAGAAGATACACGGACGACGTGATCTCCTATGTTTCTAGTGAACCTTCAAGGTCTGAACTTTTATTTCTTCTATTAACACTTTCATTTTTTTTATTATTATTCCTTCCGACCCGTATTCACTGTAACTATCAACAGACTCTCCGGAGTCCTACCGGACAAATTTCTTCTATAGATATACTCGTTCAGAATTTCCAACACTCGTTGCGACGACTTACATACAACTAAGGTAGAATAAAAGGTAGAAGTGATTAATGTGTAACTAAAGACGTCTCGTTCGTACATTGATCATTTCAATATAAAGGGTAGAAGGGAACATCGATTTCAATCTAACACTATATTAAGACCGGTTACTTTATATAGACCTTCAACGATCTACCCCTTCTCAACTTTTATTCCATCTGAATTCACGGTGCACTACAAAAAGGAAAAAGGAGGGACCTTACATCTGCACCATAACCACTACCTCGTCAGTAAAACTTTGCACTACGTTGTTCGTCTTCTTATTTTAGAGACTCTCGGACCCAAGGGGTACTAAGACACTTTAGTGTAATGGTCATCACCTGTCAGTACAACCCTGAAGAAAAATATGTTCTTTTTGTTCGAGAAATGAATAAATTCGAAGATAAACGGTCTAGTGGTCCTATGTCTATCGGACCGAGTACTTTTCTTTTCAAACACTTTTCAGTAGACAACTCCAGGAAATTACCTGGCCTTGGACCACCAGGTCTCAGTTTCTATTTTGTCATTTTCTTTCTCTCTTTCTTCGACTATAAGGAACCAAATGTGTCTTTTGGTTATTTCGGGAAACTATGTCCGGAACGTAGCGAGTGCTTCCGTGGACCGCGGGAAAGCTCCCCCCACTTCCGTGTCACGCGGAAGAGTCCTCCCAGAATCTTCGGACCCGTCCTCTTGCTTGTATTGCCCAGAGACGTGAGGTTTCTTAATCGGACTCTCTCTCTCTTTCGTTCTGAGCCCCTGGTTTCGAGATTACCTCGTTTCCACAAAATTAGTTGTACCACACCCGTAAATATGACAGAACGACGAAGACGACGATTCAGAGTAGTCAGCACAGGCTGAGACATGCTGGGGTGTCTGTCGTCGGGTGGTCCGAGGAGACAGGGACCCTAAGAGGTCCGTTCTTGTGACCTCACCCAACGGTAAAGGAAGAGGTTACGTACTTTCACTTTTCACTTTCACTTCAGTGAGTAAGCACAGACTGAGAATCGTTGGGGTCCCTGACGTCGGATGGTCCGAGGAGGCAGGTACCCCAAGAGGTCCGTTCTCATGACCTCACCCAACGGTAACTCCATCAATAAGAGTCGTTCCTATTTCTAATTTTAAGGTCTGCATGTTTTGTATCCACTAGGTATAATTTCTCTCTCTCGACATTTGTTAGTGAAAATGGTATACCAAGTATTCTTCCTTCTCCCATGAATAGTGACATAACTTTTTGATTTCTTCCTTTACGGACCTAAGGAGTCGGGTCCCTCTCCGAACGGAGAGGAGAATTAAGGACTTATAAGTCCTTAATTATTCCTTGTCTCCTAAGGACTGTCTAGGTTTTGCCGTGTGTCCTTCGGAGGACAATTTACGAAGGACTGCCAGTAGGGATCGTTACCCCCGTCTTACTCAGATCCTTGACTCTAAACTTTCAAGGACTAAACCGACCTAGGTCGTTTAAACCCGTAGTCAATTTTATTGTGTCCACACTGTCAACGTGAAAGTTAAACACCCCATAAAAAGAGGGAATTTTTTTTTGAGGTCTCGAAAATACGTTCGAATTTTCACTGAGACAGCAACCAAGACTTGAATAAAAAAAATTCACGATACTCTTTTGTTCCTTAAGAAAGACAGACCTAGTACTGTCTCGTAAATAGAACAAATGAAAATCAATGACACAAAGACAAATGTCGAGTACTTTATGAGAGTAGTCTTGTTTCCAGGGTCGTGACTATTCACTTTGGTGTTTGGGTTCGTTTATCGTCTTCGGTCTCAGGTAAACTTAACAATCTTCAGTTCAAGTCCGGACTGGGAGGACTCTCAGGAAAATTGTGACTAAACAGTATCGTCCATCGACTGTTCCAAATGGGGGTTCCTGGTCTTTGTACCCGACGCAGTAGCTTTTCCGTCTTCACGACCTACCTCGAGTGAACTACGCTTAGTAGACCGTCCTACCATGTCTGAGATAGATGGGTCGACACACCGAGGCCCTGTTGACAGTCACAGGGCTGACGATGGAACTAAGCCGTTTTCGTGCCTTTGAAGAATAGCTTCGAGAACTACACATGCAACCCTAGTTTCTAAACTACAAACTGTCCTTTTTCCATTGATAGAGGTTTAATAGAGAGGGACGAGAGAGTTGAATTTATTTTCCAGATCTGAGTTTATTAAGTTTATTACTTAATATAACATAAATTACATACATATATAATTTATAGTCTCAGTCCTTACACGAGTTAATCAGTACAGAACCGTTGGGGTACCTGATATCGGGTGGTCCGAAGAGACAGGTACCTTAAAAGGTCCGTTACCGTTAGGTGGAGTTATGATAACGGACCTTTTAGGGTACCTGTCTCCTCGAACCATCCGATGTCAGGTACTCCAACGTTTCCCAGTCTTTACTGACTCGCTGAAGTGATGATGAGGATGAGAAGGTCCCATAGAAGGGTTGGGTCCCTAGTTTAGACGTAGAGAACACAGAGGACGTAACCGTCAGTCTAAGAAATTGTGACTCGGTACATATTTTTTTGTTCTAACGTATCACGAACCACGGTTCAGTCGTACGAGTGATTCACTTTCGAAGACGATAATAATAATGGTAAAAATAATGATGACGATAATAGAAATTATTTTATATGTTTCAACGAGTAATAAGGAAGTCACTCACCGTCGGAACTTGCATGTTAGTTTGATAAAGAGATTATATTCCTCACGAGGAATGGAGTCAAATGAGTAGATCTTTACTTTCTATGATTGTTCTAAACAAGGATCTCTACTACACTTCTAACTTATTCTATTATACCCATTTTACAATCGTACACCGACCGTATGTCACTCGTGAGTTTTTGGACGTAACTAATTATAAAAATCAGTTTAAGCACTCATCTGCATTTTCTGAAACATACCCTAAGGACTGTCGAGTCGAGAGTCTTGGTGTTTCGTCTGTATCGGGATCGGACAAAGAGAAGGTTTAAACGATCCTACCAATAGTCTTTTCCTTCACACTGGTCGTTCCAGTAGGTGGGGGTGGACAGAAGTAGAACTTAGTTCCTGAAATGACGGTCTCAAGTGACGAACGATCGACACCCTAAAATTGGTACAATAAAGGAGAATGAACGGAGTGGACTTTTACACTTATAATCAATATCGAAGAGGGTGTTCAACATACTCCTGATTCACTCAATACAAATATCACAAGGTCTCATACGTGAGTTTTACCACGATAAGGAGGATAATAATAGATGGAGTAATAGTAGTAATGATAATGACTATAATAACCGTCCTTAGAATTAACTAGAGACTGGAGTTCAGTAGTGTCTTTCAAGTCCCTGGTACCCAAAATTCTGATATTTTGTTCTTGAAGTCTAGATCGGCCCAAAACAAAGAACACATAAATTCCCCGAAGTCTGGAGTCGACATAGAGGAACCGCAAGTCAAAGAAGGAAACGGTTTTCAAATAAGATACGAAAACTCATGCATTCAATCTTTTGTCTTCCTCTTTTTCGTTCTCGATTAAACTAAGAGACTATCGGAATTTATTGAAAGTCTTTGTCGTTATTGTCGCTTGGTTTCATGTATCTTCGTGTTCTATACAAAGACACTATAAACGAAAGACACAATATTCCAAGTATAGTACACCGGTTTACTGGTAGTGTCACTTATACCTCGACTAACCGACTTCTTTTCTACGAAAAGTGTCGTCCGGTCTCTTTCTGAGGTCTTTCTTAACAAAAACGGTCCATTGGAACGAAGCCAAAAGTCTAAAATTGGAAATTTGGAGTATACCATTTTTTAAACGAGTCTTCGTTTAATTTCGGGAACATGGGACCAATTTTATAATAACATTAAATACACCTTACAAATTACTAAATGGTGTGTCTAGTACGTTCATCTCTACCTTTCTTTGTATCTCGTCGAGATCTGTAAGATCTTGAACCTTAAAAGGTGGAGTTTTCTCTTCTTTAAATCGTTTAAACATAGGACAGTAGATTGTACTTTTGGAAGTGAGGTGTCTGTGAGGCATTCACAGGGACGTTTCTTCGTCCTACTTAGTTTCCGTGTGAACAAGGAATTGTCAAAATAGACTCCGGTCTTTTTGTGTTCTAGTTGTTCCGTCTATAAAGAGTTGACCGTAGGTGTGTATTTTAATGCACGAGGCACTTGGAGTACTTTATCATATGGGTCGTGTTTTACGCGTACACTCACACACACAGTCCGGACACGTGTCGTTTAACAAACCCCTCTCAAATATACGTAGAGTTCCCTTAGACACTGGTGTCTTTATAAGTCTTTTAGAGGGGATCTGTCTAAGTCAGTTTTCCTTCTGAAGTAAGAAATTTTTTTTTTCGGAAGGAAAGTCAGAAAAAAGAAAAAATAACTTTACATCAACTAAATGTTATACACAATTAAAGACGACATGTCGTTTCACTAAGTCAATATGTATATTTATGTGAAAATAATATAAGAAAAGGTAATAACAAATAGTGTCCTACAACTATATCAAGGGACACGACATGTCATCCGGGAAAACGAATAGGTAAGATGTATATTATCAAACTTAAACAATTGGTGTTTGAGGATGAGGTAGAAAGGAGGTTAGGGGAGAGGGAAAATCGTTGATACTTAGACAAGAGATACTTCTTCCAAAATTAGAACTGGACTTTATGTTTTATTCATGAATTTTTCTATCTTTCAATAAAAAATTTATGCTGAAAAGTCTCTATATGTTATTATGTTGAGTTAGTCTTCACGACCCCTCTTCACCCTTCATCATTATGAAACACGTACGAGTCCGTACGGGTAGAGAAACGTTAGGGTACCCGACATCGGGTGGTCCGAGGAGACAGGGACACTAATAGGGTCGTTCTTATGACCTCACCCAACGGTAAAGAACGAGGTCCCCTAGAAGAACTCGGTCCCTAACTTGGGCACAGAGGACTCCGAGGACGTAACCGTCCACCTAAGAAATGGTGACTCAGTGGACCCTTCGGTAATGTTGAAATAAAACTTCTAAACACAGTATTCTACTACACCAGTTTCCGTTAAAACTCTTGTACGACTAAGAATACATAAATGATCTTAGAACTGAACGTGTTTATGCGATTGTTCCATTCGAAGGAACTTGTAAGAAAAGGTGACAATTGGTCTATATAACCTGGTGACAGGGAAACTCGTTGACTAGCCGGAATAACCTAAAACGTTGTGTAGAGAAGAACCCTAAGACACAGTATATGGTGCTGTGTCTAAAAATGGAATGACGAAAGTTTAGACTTTAAGAGTTTGAACATACCACTGAGACGTACCAAAAGTCACGATCTGAATGTTGTCACAGAATCCATACCTCTATAATGATTAAACGGGTGATCTTGGGATGTCGAAGTGGAACTGGGTACCAATAGCTATCCCACACTACACCAGGGGAAGGACAAGTTCCTATCCAGAGGTAGGGAATTAGAATGGGAAGACTGTTGACTGTTTCAAAACGAGATCACGAAAGACAGATTTGGTAGTCTTTGGGTAAAAGGAGAAATAGATCAGTTCGATTGACCACCTTAGGTCTACCTATAGGTTCCTTTCTACGAAAAGGACGGAAGGGGGTCACTCAAGTGCCGATCTAAGAAGTTTCTCAGAGGTTAATGTATTGACTTACCTTTGACAGACCCAGTTTATCGTTATAGTGTTCACATAATAAAAAAATAATAAATAAAATCTAAAGAAGACCATGAGTTTTATAAAAAGGAATTGAGACGGAATTAAAACATTAGGGTAACCTAAAATGAAAGTAAAGGAAGTTCAAGAAAACCACTAGAGTCCCTTATTTTCGGTTGAAAGATAATAATGTCGAATTCGAAAATTCGTAACATTTTCATGTGCCGGTGGGGGAGGTAATTATAAAGAACTGTTCGCGTCAAAATATCGAACGTAAAGAGTCATGATAGTCCGTCATCGTCCTGCCTTTACTATGATGAAAGTCAAGTTGTCACCTTTTTTGTCCAGTGTGCCTGTCCGACGTTAGTCTTTATTATATTCCTCTTGACCGACAATAAATCTGTTACCTTTGATAAAATTACCAAATTTTGTTCTAGTCTAAAAATTTTATATAAGAGTTCGACACACCAACCATCCATTTTCTTCTTTATTACCTAGTAAAACCTTTATAACGAAGACACAGAAAAACGGACATCTTAAACCGTGGAATAAAGGGACGGTAACGCATAAAAGTTTGTAAGTATGAGTCTTGTTCATTTGTCTGAGTCAATGTAAACGTTTTCTCGAAACGAAAGTCAGGAGTCACCGTGACAAAGTAGACAACGAGAAAGGAATCTCACTTCTTTCTAAAAATTTTAGACCACAGTTCTACGTCTAATGAAAAGGAACTAAAAGGGAACCGTAATCTACAACGTGAGTCTTTACCTTTCTGGTAGGTGGTCTTTTTCGAGAACAGTACCCTGTCAGTGTCGACCCTTTGTACCTATTATTAGTAAGAGCGTATGTAAAGATAAGTCAACGTGGATAGAACACGACTTTTGACATTCCTTTATGGTTCAAAATTTTTCTGCATAACGTCCTGTCGTTATTTCAGAAACCGGTGGGCTACGCTTCTCGACTGAGTAATCTTTTCTGGGACTACGACCCTTTGTGACTTCCGTCCTTCTGTTCCATTACTGTCTCCTACTCTGCCAACCTACCGTAGTGGTTGAGTTACCTGTACTCAAACTCATTAGAGACCCTTTACTACTGCCTGACCCTTCGGACCCCACGACGTCAGGTACCCCAGTGTTTTCTCAACTTGTGTTGACTCTTTGACTTGTTGTCATCTCTACGTCTGCATCTCTTACCTGAACACCTGAGTCACCCCTTCATTTCTCACCCTACTTGACGTTATCGTAACTGTATATATGTGACGACGACGACGACGATTCATCGAAGTCAGCACTGGCTGAGACACGTTGGGGTATCTGCCGTCGGGTGGTCCGAGGGGGCAGGGACCCTAAGAGGTCCGTTCTTGTGACCTCACCCAACGGTAAAGGAAGAGGTTACGTACTTTCACTTTTCACTTTCCCTTCAGCATTTTATCTATCGATCACCCTTCGACGACATATCGGGTCCCTCGAGTTGATCCACGAGACACTACTGGATCTCCCAACCCTCCCTCCGGGTTCTCCCTCTCCCATATATATATATATATATATGAATATCGACTAAGTGTAACAATATGTCCTCTTTGATCAAGTTATAATATTTCTTTAATATAAGGTTAATTTTAAAAAAATCTTTTTGTACCTAAGACGGGATCTCCTAAATAGGGTGGATCCTCCCCTGTAGTCGGTACCTTTGTTTATTCATATCATGTAATAAAAATCATGTACTTCTGCACGTATCTTCTAAATAATCTTACGTCTTCCTGAGACTTCTCTACTCTTTTACACTGAGTTTATTCTGGATTATGAACTTGACCCAAAACTTCTTAGGTAAACAATCTGTTTCTATCTTTCATTCATTTAATAGTTGTCTCTTTTTTCGTTTCTTCATATTATCTCGTCCCATCCAAATCCTTTGGCGTTAATCAAATTATACCTATTTCAATGTTAACAATCCGTTGATTCTTCCTTCACCGAATTCACGGGATCATTCTCCGAGTTAGGATTTGGGATTCCGTTCCTTTAAACGAATCGTGGTTCCAGTTCATAAAAAGGAAGACAATCAAAAAGTCCGACTAAGAGAAGAATATCCCGGTCTCTTTACTAACAAATATTTAAATTCTTCTGCCGAAATAGATAAAAAACCCCCCCTACGTAAAATGTAAAAGTAAAAAATCCTACGTAAATGTAAACGTAAATCCTACTAAAAATGGTTTGTGTATATTAAAGAGTTCACGGACACTCTAACACTTACAGAGGAATCGGAGGAAAACAAGAATTACGTAAAATGGGAAGGGAGAAGGTCACATGGGGAGACCAAAAACCAAACATAATTAGAATAATTTCTCCCACTTCTCTAGTCTAGACACTACATTTTTTTAGAACCAGTACCAGTAGACCCGACCTACCTAACCACACCCCTTACGAGTCCTCGTCCCATTGGTGTCGTACTAGATCTTTAGTAGGACATTCTTTATAATTCTTGAATTTGATTCCTTTATCGTCTCTCGTGTCCCTATCATAAACATGAGTTCTTTTTATCTATAATTGGACCTCCTGTCCTCCAAGACCGGGAGATTAGAAATGGGTAAATTTTGGTTCGGATCGTACACACTTACAAAGGTTTATCTACCTACATTGACTTCTAAAATTATTTTGTAACCTTTATACTTCTTAAAAAGACTTTAACGAAAAATCGAAAGTACTCTTTAACCGTATTAATATGTCAGTAAAAACCACTGATTGAAATTCTACGTTTTAAGGGTTTTATTTTGACTATCCTGATTTTATCTTTTCTTAGTTACGTGTTACACTAGAAAACATATACTTGGATTTATAGACAAGAAAAATAATTGTACACCACCGTCTTACTTACGAACAAAAGGATCGATAGAGGAACTTAACCATGACTTTACAAACACATAATGAGAGACTGTAGTCATTATAAACAATAGCGTTTAACTCTAAATTTTCCACGATTGAACTTCTTTTAGAAATAAGGTATCTTCGTTAGACGAGTCAAAGCAGTCGTTAGGTCTTTGATTCATGTGTCATATCAGTCTTTTCTTATAAAGGAAAGTAAAGGTATCCAGGGAGAAGTCTCGTTCGGAAGTGGATATATGAAGTAGTCTAATGTTGGGAAGTCAGTTATCGACACTGAGGGAAGAAACAAAGTTTTCCTTATACGGTGTCTTCCTTGACTTTTGAGAGTTCATCGATATTCCCGAGAGATTCTAGAGTCACCACTAAAACGTATACCAATTTTTTTTATTTTGGTGTCTCGAGGGGAAAGATTATCTCCCGGTATACGCAGGAACTTCTACTTCTAAAAGTAATGTCACGTTTCTTATCTCAACCAAACTATGTGTCGGATAAAAATATCTTTAAACGGGGTTTTCGTTTTCAATAATAGAAAAATTTTTTATTCGTTCATTACATGTGTTGTTTATACGGGTTAAGGGTGTATTATCAAGTGGGTATAGGGATTTGCAACGGGGTAGGAAGTAGGTAAGAATTTGGGGTCCCCACCCTTAATCGTCCCGTTCAGCCCCTACCTCACTTCCATAGACAAAGTGAATAATGAACCACTAATATTTTTCTTGACCATCCGAAAAGAAGGGTTCGATAAAATCTTACAAGGTTGACATACTTGATGGTCAGTCTTACCGAAGTCTTCTCGAGACAATTTTGTCTACGTAGTCTCGTTAGTTCGGTGATATAGTGTAACGGTTTATATAACGGAAGGGTTCTTTCTGGATCCTTTTCAGTGAGTCTGGGTGTGAGACTATGTCTCACCCTCTTACCGGGTTTCAGAAGTATACAAATTTTTCTTTCAGAGATAAAACGGACGCTATACACTTTACTTGGATAGTTCAAAGTCTCTTTACACAAACCCCGAAACTACTTTACTTGTGTCCATAGAATTTACGAACATTCAAATGTTTACGTATAAATCGACGGGAAAAAGAGACACGGAATCACTAAAGAAAGTTATACAGGACAAGAAAAGACTTAGTGTATAGTAAACAATAGTGTGAGTCAAAGACGTAACGTGAACTATTTGCTCCCGTATTATAGACTTCCCAGATTGTAGGAACACCTGGCATTCAGTCACTCAGGTTCTACCCTCTAAGTGTCAGACTCTTCGTGGGACGTCACAACACATCGGTTGTCTTCGGGGGTCCGACCTCCAACAAAGGTGTCCGCAGACGGATCAAACCCCAAGATGAACATTTGAGATCCAGTCTAGAAAAAAGAAAATACAAAAAAAGTAGAGGTAAGTATGAAGGTCGATCTTTTGTATATTAGTATATGAGCCTCTATACATAATTTCATAATTTCTATTTCAGACAAAACTTCGACCTGTGTAGTGTCTTTATGTCCCACCCCCTTCAGGACACGTGATGTAGATAATGAAAAAATTTTAACAATCCATTCTTTGTAATTAATATATAAAAAATTAGTAAAAATAATAAATTGTTGAAATATTTAATTTGATAGTATAGTAGTAGGTTACAATCACATTTTATCCTGAAACTTTTCGAGCACAGAAGTTTTTCAACTATAGAAATTTTCGGAACTTTTTCAAACTCCTATAAAAATTCTTAGATTTCATTTAGATAAAACTCCTTCTTAATAATATCAGATAAGGGAAAAGTATTAAAAAGTCATATGGATGGTGTAGTTTTCAATTCCTTTTATATGATTAAAGAAATAACAACCTTTTTATTAATAGATCTCAATGTGATTTCATTTAAATAAAGAAAATAAAGGGAAGAGAAAGTTTATCCCTTTTTCATTTCACCCGAAAGAGGTTACTCACTTTTCAAAGGTAAAGAGTGTTTATTCCGAATGAAAAAGAACGTCGTACCCTTATTCAAAACATTGTAACCGTTAACCTACCGTTTAAATCTTAAATATTTAATTCTTTTAAGGTTTCACACCGTTAAAGTTCTTCATTTCAACCTAACGAAACATACGACCGAAGTGAAAATGGTTTGGATGGATATCCGTGTATTCAATATTTAAATTACAGTAAAGACAATCACGCATGTGTAATCCTCTAAGTGGTTGACTTTTCTTTTTTTTACCTGTTGACTAAGACTAATTTTTTGATAGTGAAGAGTGAAGACCAAGATGAAACAAGAAGTTCTACCGTCTTGTATCACGTTGTTTGTATCAAACCTCATCATCTATAGCAGTAGTATGAATTTAAAGAATCTAAGGTCAAGACTTGAAAGTTATACAGGTACCTTTTTTTAATCAAAATTAAAGAAGAATTTAAAAAGATAGGGGTATTCCTTTTTTTTCTAAAAACTTTTCTGAAAACTACAACGACAAGTGGGCAAGACAACTAAACGGATGAAAGATCGACTCGTTTAATCTATTTATCAAAAATCAGATAAAGGTAAGTTACTAAAGAGATTGAAATTGGAAAACGAGTCTTAAGACATAAAAAGGGTTAGACATTGAAACGAAACTTAGTTTTCTTGTCATATTGTGACTAAATTTTCATGAGATCTTGGATTCAGAACGATCCAGACACTGGAACTCGTTAAAAGAATTGGAAAGAACAAGGGTTTAGAAATAGACGTGTTACCTCTACCCTGGACGTATGTCGGAACTTATCGTGGTGTGACTCACTTTTTGCTACAGAGTGAAATGTATACTGGAGTGAAGTAGAAGTCTTCCAAGGGAACTTTCGTCAACATTTATAACTATTGATATCTCTTGTCGGAACTCTCCGAAGAACTGGAAGAATTTATCATATAGTCAAATGTCCTTTTCTTCTTTTTTTTTTTCATGTTAGGATAAAAAAAAGGTAGTCGATAGTTCGAAGGTACAAGTAACGGACAAACGGGTCTCTTCTGACTGTAAGTTTTCCGATATCCACTTTTTCTACCATATTCAACAGGCAGTTTCGGAAAACAATAGAGTATGAACTCAATGACCTTATTGTACCGGAGACAGAAGTGGGGGTCGAACGTGTTGGGACGTCCCAATAGGAGGCCTACGGGTATTAATAGAAGGGAGGGGGTCGGGACCACTAAGAGGCGTCGTGTTATGTCAAGTTTCAGAAGGGACCCTGAAAGATTAAGTAGCGCGTTAGATCTAGGGGTAGGTGTTCGTACACCTTAGAATGAAAACAGGTTTAAGACGAACAAAGGGGTTAGTGAATGAGATAAGAAGACGGATCGACTTGAAATGGAGAGGTAGGACGTTCTAGGTCGAGTGTAGGTCACCTGGGAAAATGGTTGTCAAGGTGGGATCTAAATATTAATAGGGACCCTGTTTGACCGAGTCACTATTGCTTGGGTGGACGGTTACGTCTTCTACACCCAAGTAAGGAGCCCAACCCTTCTAGGGGACTTCTTTCTTTACGGTTGGATGAGGTGATAAGAACGGACCTCTTAGGGTTTCTGTCTCCTCGGACCACCCGATGGTAGGATCCCCAGTGTCTTCTCAGTCTATTCTGAATCGGCGATTTGTTGTTGTTTCAGTTTGATGTTTTATACCTGGTCTTTCGTTCGTTCAGGTCTTTTACCTGTATTTAAGTGACCATTGTGATTTTACGTTCCGACACCATATTGTTACCTTCGATATGTAAAAAGGTTTTCTTAAAACAATCTTAAACAATCCTCTCCTTCATCTTCTCCCACCACACGGTCCTTGTACGAAGGGGACATTTTGTCGTGTCACAATGTTTTCCTCTTATCGAAACCTTAGTCGTTTCCCCGAAACTGAAAGACGAGACACTTGGACTACACAGTATTTAATAGACTGAGAGTGAAAAAGGTTTACATTTTCTCCGTTACCGAGAGTCGATACCCTACACTTCTTATTCACCCTTTTTCATTCACGACACGAATCGAGTCACGGACCGTGTGACACCGATGAGTTTAGGAAAATCCAGGAAAGGGAGGGGAATAGGAAGATGTATTTCTCGGTACCTGTATCGTCTCCACATTATTTCCTGTAGACTCGTTTCTATTTTCCTCTCTCTCTGGCGTAGTACTAGTACGGAATACGTACTCAAGGGGAACGACGACGACGACGACGACGACGATTCAACGAAGTCAGCACAGACTGAGACACGTTGGGGTATCTGTCGTCGGGTGGTCCGAGGGGACAGGGACCCTAAAAGGTCCGTTCTTGTGACCTCACCCAACGGTAAAGGAAGAGACTACGTACTTTCACTTTTCACTTTCACTTAAACGAGGCAGTACAGGCTGAGAATCTCTAGGGTACCTGACGTCGGATGGTCCGAGGAGGTAGGTACCCTAAAAGGTCCGTTCTCATGACCTCACCCCACGGTAACTCAAGGGGAATACACTTCTTATTAGTATAATATTAGGACTAATTTGGGAACTCTCACTGAGTCTTCACTTAATAACGGTACTTTTCTAAAATGAGTAAGTCTGTAACTAAAATTCAGACCCGATTTAAAAAAGATGGACTGTCTATCAAAAGAAATTTATTTTGATTCCTTCCGTCACTTTCTGACCAGTTGAAACTGGGATTAAGGTTAGTCCAGACATTTTTACAAACGACTTCGATCCTACTAGTCGTTTGAACCCCTTTTCACTACACAATTGATGACCAATCAATTCATAGTAGTCTCTACTTCTGTGGTTGTGAGTCGTCTACATAAAGTACATGTTTGGAGTTATGAACCTACTTTTTTTTTAAGGTCTGGATTTAATCTATGTCAGAGTACTGGTATACTTTTGTCTATTATTTCTTCTATCCCCCTTCCATAGACTTCTCTTGGTACATAAGTATTTCCTCCTTCGTCTCACAGATTCGAGATTGAAGTTTTCCCGTACAACCTTCACAGACCCGAAGGGGTCACCGTGGTCACCATTTCTTGGACGGACGGTCACGTCTTCTGTATTTTCTACACCCAAGTTAGGGACCCAGTCCTTCTACGGGACTTTGTCTTTTACCCTTGGGTGAGGTCTTAAGTACGGACCTTTTAAGGTACCTGTCTCTTCGGACCACCTAATGTCAGGTACCCCAACGTTTCCCAACCTGTACTGACTCGTGTGTACGTGTGTCCTTGTCTTCATAGATCGGGTTTTATTTGACTAGTTAGTATTAGTACTACCTGTTTGTTTTGCCCCTAAATATTTCACTAAATGAACCTCTTTATTCTTTTTTCCTCCTTTTAGTCTCCTTTCCACTTAAGAGACTACCCTCATCTACCAGAATCTATTAGGACGAAGTGTTTGTCAGAAAGGACTGTCTACCGTTGAGGTAGACAGTCCGTCCCCCCAGTTGGTGATGATAAACTATATCAAAACATTCAGGATCCGTGTCACAGTCTCTTCTTTTTCTTTATTTTCTTTAGGTCTAACCTTTTCTTCTTCTTTTTAAGAGTGACAACCGTCTACTGTACTAGGAGATGGATCTTTTGGGATTTCTGTGGTGGTCTTTAAATGATCTCGATTAGTTACTTGTATCATTTCAACATCCTATACTTTAATTACGTGTCTTTGGAGAACGTAAGGATATACGATTGTCACTCTTTTGTCTTTCTATTTAATTCCTTTTTAGAGTAAGTGGTAACGTTACTTTTCTTATTTTATGAGTCCTTATTTAAATGGATTTCTTTGTTTTCTGGATATATATATATATTTTGATATTTTGTAGTTACTTTCTTTCTACCGTGTTTGTCTACCTCTTTATATGGTACAAACACCTAACCTTCTTAGTTATATCACTTTTACTCATATGATGGGTTTCATTAGATATCACTTTCACTTCAACGAGTCAGTACAGGTTGGGAATCTCTGGGGTACCTGACGTCGGATGGTCCGAGGACGTAGGTACCCTAAGAGGTCCGTTCTCATGACCTCACCCAACGGTAACGGAAGAGGTATTAAGTCACGTTAAGGATAGTTTGATGGTTACCATAAAAAGTGTCTTGATCTTGTTTATTAAAGTATTAAACATACCTTTGTGTGTTTTTTTCTTTGGAGTCTATCGGTTTCTTTAGAAGTCTTTCTTCTTACCTTGACCTCCTTAGTTAGACGGACTGAAGTCTTATATGATGTTTCGATGTTAGTAGTTCTGTCATACCATGGTCGTGTTCCTGTCTTTATATCTAGTTACCTTGTTTTATCTTTCGGGTCTCTATTTAGGTGTGTGGATACCTGTAGAATAGAAACTGTTAACTCCGTTTTTATATGTTACCTCTTTTGTGTTAAAGAAATTGTTCACCACGACCCTTTTGACCAGTTGGTGGACATTTTCTTACTTTGTTCTTGTGAAATATTGTGGTATGTGTTTTTATTTGAGTTTTACCTAATTTCTAGATTTACATTCTGGTCTTTGATATTTTGAGAATCTCCTTTTGTCTCCGTCTTGTGAGAGACTACATTTAGTGACGTTCTAGGAGAATAATTACCTTTATTTTTGTTTTTATTTGTTTACCCTGGGTTAATTTGAATTTTCGAAAACGTGTTCCTTCTTTGGATATTCGGTCCACTTTTCCGTCGGAAGTTTTACCCTCTTTTATTACCGTTTACTTTGTTGACTGTTACTTAGTTAGAGGTTTTATATGTCCGTCGAGTACATCGAATTATGGTCTTTTTATTTACTGGGTTAGTTTTTCACTCAGTTTCTTGATTTGTCTGTAAAGAGGTTTCTTCTCTATGTTTACCGATTGTTTGTGTACTTTTCTACGAGTTGTAGTGAGTAATAGTCTCTTTACGTTTAGTTTTGACGTTACTCCATGGTAGAATGTGGTCAGTCCTACCGTTGGTAGTTTCTCAGATGTTTGTTATTTACGACCTCTCCCACACCTCTTTTCCTTGGGAGAATGCGATAACCACATTTCCATTTGATCATGTGACAAGATACCTCTTGTCACACCTCTGAGGAATTTTTGACATTTATCTTGACGGCATACTGCATCGTTAGGGTGACGACCCGTATGTGTGACTCCTTTGGTCTTAATTTTCTCAGTGTGCATGGGGTCACAAGTAACGTCGTGACAAATGTTATCGGTCCCGTACCTTCGTTGGACCTACAGGTAGCCGACTACTTACCTATTCTTGCAACACCATGTATATGTGTTACGTCATAATGGTCGACGTTTTGTCTTACGTAAACTCAGTCAAGATTACTCCACCTATTTTGACCTCGGATAATATGTCTCACTTCATTGAGGAACTTTCTCTTTGTGGTTATGTTATATAGTTGCGTTTATACACCTTAAATCTTTCTACCATTACTGTTGGGATATACGTTCTCTCGTTTTCTCTGTGTCTACATTTCTTGTCTGAAAACCTGATACACCCTCTTCCACTCCCACCCTACTAAACTCTCTTATCGTAACTTTATACATATAATGGTATACATTTTGTCTACTGGTCACGTTCAAGTTACTTGTTTCGTCACGTGAGTTTCAGTCACGAGACGAGACCCCGTCGGGTCTCCCTACCCCATCCCTCCCCCCGCTCTCCCCGCAAGTCTTACCCCCCTAGATACATGTGGGTACCGACTAAGTACAACTACATACCGTTTTTAGTGGTGTTATAACATTTCATTAATCGAAGGTTAATTTTATTTAATTATTTTTAGATCTGAAAAGTGATAGAGAATATGGTGCGTGGGTTCCACGGTTCTTTTAGAGGATCGAGATAACGGTTTTGTTTGGTCTTAGGTAGTTGTAGAGTGATAGAGGATGTGGTTGCGAGACAGACTTAATGGTTGTATATATACGAGAAAGAGGGAAGAAAGGGGGATGAGGAAACGGTTGGAAGGAAGAAGTATAAAACTTCGTAACAATCCGTGATTCGAGTTACGAATTATACATAACGATACAAATTAGGATCGTTGTTGAAATGTTTCCGTTGTAATAATTTTGGAAAAATGTGTACTCCTTTTACTCCAACTATTTTGATTCGTCAGGTTTTGTTTTCTCGACTTCTTCACTACCTCGGTTCTAAAATGACTTCTCGTAGACGAAATAATTTAAGGAAACAGTAGGAGGAGGAGAAGATACACGAAGATCGTTAAACACGGTCGAAGAGAAAGGTACGACCCGAAGGGACCACCGAGTTACCATTTCTTAGGTGGATGTTACGTCTCTGCGCTAAAGTTAGGGACCCACTCTTTCTAGGGGACCTCCTCTCGTACCGTTGGGTGAGGTCATAAGAACTGACCTCTTAGGGTGCCTGTTTCCTCGGACTACCCGATGTCAGGTATTCCAGCGTTTCTCAGTCTGTGCTGATTTCGTTGATTCGTGAGTGTGTACGAGAAAGACACGGTAACGGTAATAACGTGGGTTCCCAGTTACAGACACATAAACTGACAGACGGGGTGATCTTTTAACCTTAGTTCTCTTTTTTGATTATAATTATTGTCCATGGTAAAAAGCTTATAGAAGGTACGTAATATTTTAACATGGTCCTTGACAAGAGGCACGACCCCTATGTCACTACTTGTTTTGTCTTTTTCTAAGACAGGAATTCCTTAAACGTAAAACCATCTCTTACTCTAGTGTTTTAAATGTTTGAATAAATATGATGTAGTTCTCTGGTATTCCTGTGTCTATGTCCGTCCCACAAGCTACACCACTACCCCCACTTACCTTCAGAGAAGACTCAGGAAGATTAAAAATGACTTTGTCCTTCGTTTCGACAGTCGATTCGTACTCATCTTCCTCCTTCACACCCTTGTGACTCCTATCTCTTGTACTATTTGTCAGTCGATCCCCTCATACCCTATCTCAATTGATATCTAATTCTTCATACGTTATTTTAGGCAGTAGTACCGTACAAAAGCAGGTCGGTGTAAGGCGACGAGACCAAGTTCGCGTCAATCCACGTGCTACAGTTCAAGAAAGTTCTGTCGTAGAGTAAATTTAAAGGGGTGTTGAGTCGTCTAATAAAGGTGGGACATAAAAGTCATTTCTTTAACTTGACTCTCTTATATAGTGAAAGACTTTCAGTGCGTCTGTCTTTCACAGTCTTAAGGCTGAGCTTAGGTCTAGACAGTGGGAGTTTGGAAACTGTGTTTCAGGGATAGTTTGACCTGGACGTAGAGTAAACATGAATTCATCGAATCATGTAAGAGTCACTTGATCGAAGCCTTTACTCCTGAACCGACTCCCCGTTAAGAATGTACAAAACCGACTGACTTTTCAAAATTCGACTCAGTTGTTTGAACTCTGACGGTTTTGTTCCAATTAATCTAAATCCGACATACTTATTTTTGCATCATCGCTAGGGTGACACATCCATATCGGTCTCCTGGGGACATCATCACATAGACTAGACTCTGTGGGTCCGACAATATCTCATAGTCGTTTGAACTTTGGTAGTTGTTCTCCTCTCGTCTCTCCTACCATCCCTCGGTATACCCCGAACCCTCGGTATTTTGCACTTTTTATACCCACTCTTTCCCCGATAAATAAATCGGAACCTTTCTTTTTGAGGCAAGTCATTGACAGAAATATGGAAGAGGTTCTGACGGTATAAGACACACTAAGACCTCGTGACTCAATCGCGGAGTTTCTTCCACTGTCTCCATCTGCACTGAGACACATTCCTTCTTCTAACACAGTAAACCTCGGCTGATCTTGGTCTCATCCAACGAGGTATCCCTCTACACACAACACGTTAGTTTTCGGCAGTTCTCCCACAAGATGTTGGAAAAGTTCCTGCAGTTTCCCCTATGAATTTTATTACTGTCTCCCATTTTAACTTAAAAGCCAAACGTGACGGTTGCGTTTCCTTCAGACTCTATTATTAGAAGGAAGAACTGTACTGTAGGAAGTCACGAACAATAGGAAGTTGCTCAAAAAAGACTTATAGGCCTCAAGTCAAGAAGCACATCATAGGGTCGAGACTGAATGGTAGTCGACACACTACAACGAAGTGAATGGATTCTATGACTACGGACAGAGTAGATATTTTACCCTGGACATGATCTTGGAGATAATACCCCAACAAATTCCTAATGTACGCAGTGAGGTACAATTCACGAATTTTCACGGATCATTCACACAATCGAAGACAAAAACATTTACAAAAAATGTGACAGGAAATCACGAGAAAGTATTAAAGGACACAAAAACAAAAGAGGTTGACATACCAGTGAGAACAGTATCCCAACGACGACGACGACGACGATTCAGCGAAGTCAGCACAGGCTGAGACACGTTGGGGTATCTGCCGTCGGGTGGTCCGAGGGGGTAGGGACCCTAAGAGATCCGTTCTTATGACCTCACCCAACGGTAAAGGAAGAGGTTACGTACTTTCACTTTTCACTTTTACTTCAGCGAGTCAGTACAGGTTGAGGATCGTTGGGGTACCTGACGTCGGATATTCCGGGGAGACAGGTATCCTAAAAGGTCCGTTCTCATGACGTCACCCCACGGTAACGGAAGAGGCCAGTATCCCGACTTGTATATATTATATGGTCCATGGATTATCAGGTTTTGTTTTTACTTAAAGGGAAGGCAGTTCGTTGAATATTTGAACAAATATGTAAGAATTCCTTTGAAAAGTTCAAACCACTCTAATAGTGGATGTCCTTTCAAAATACCTAAAGAGATAGAAAATTTTACGATTTCCCACGAGTCTATGACAGAAGAAAACCTAACGAAGGTTAAAGGTAAGTAGTAATCTTTTATTCGTTTATAAAATAAATCCTATGTCTTGTATCATCAAAAGACTTTTAGATAACTTACGGTCGGGACGCGAGATATGGTCCTCCTCTTTCTCAATCCCCCTTGTCGGTCCTCCTTTATTTCTATTTACTGTCCTAGGGATATCAAACGTTCTTGGAACGTGAGATCACTCTCTGTCTCTACTCCTGGGTGGATTGGGTGGGAACGAATGAAAATATGAAGTAGACGCTGTGGGTGTAGACAGATCACGCAGGATCGGAGGCACTGAAACTCAAGGAGGTTATTCGATTCTCTAGTGGGGAGAAGGATAACAGAAAGGATAAACCTGTGAAAGAGACGGGAAACGCACTGACTGAAGAGAGTGGGGAGTCCTACGTCGAATTTATCGTAGAAAAGTCAATCTGGAAAGAATAGACGGTACAAATTTATCCCAGAGGTAGGGTGAAGGTTACTGAAAAACAGTTATATGGGATAAACAATACGAGTATCGTGAACGATGTTACAAATCAAAATACATAAATAAAGAAACGAGGGAATAAATAAGTGGAAAAGGGAGGGTTCCCGTCGCTAGTGTAGATAAAAATAAGTGATTGTACAAGAGAAAGTGTATCGGTTCCGAAAGTTGTTTGTGCATGTCTCATTTACTTTCTAGGAAAGTCGTGTCATACCACTCGTGACCCTGACTCCACACATACCACGATCCGTGGTGTCTTCTGTCGGTAGGATCGGGTCAGAACGTCTAGGGTTTCCTCCCGTAGCGTCTCCGACAGTGTCGGCGTAGTCGTGAGGAGTCGCGAGAAGAGTATGTACGGTTGTAGAAGGATAGGGTTCGGACGGTACGAGGACCTCCCAGGAGAGCGGATTCCCTCGGACGAACCGGTTGTGTGTCCCTTCCGGTCCTCTGGGTCCTTACTTAGGGGTCTTTGTCGAGAGTTGGTTATTCACCACCCACAAACATCGGACACGTAGAGTCGAAGGAACCGAGACCCATCCTATTGAGACTTAGACTTCATATCAGATGTCGTAACGGTACCCCAGGTCGTCACGACTCAGGGCCGACGTTTTGGAATTGAACAAGTGGACTTTGATAGTGTTGTGACAATAAACCGATATGAGGTTATATTTTATTTTTCAAAAAAATTTTTGGGTAGGTCTCCAGACGAAGGGAAAGAATGAAGGGGCGGAGGATAACCACGGAGGAATCATTTAAAAACAAATAAACGAGTCAGTACAGACTGACAAACGTTGGGGTCCCTAACTTCTTGCGGTCCGAAGAGATAGGAAGTGGTAGAGGGTCTCCAACGAGTTTGAGTACAGGTAACTCAAGTACTACGGTAGGTTGGTAGAGTAGGAGACAACGGGGAAAAGGAGATCGGGAGTTAAAAAGGGTCGTAGTCCCAGAAAAGATTACTCAGTCGAGAAACGTAGTTCTCCGGTTTCATACCCTCGAAGTCGTAGTCAGGAAGGTTACTTATAAGTTCTGACTAAAGGAAATCCTAACTGACCAAACTAGAGGAACGACAGGTTCTCTCAGAGTTCTTAGAAAAGGTTGTGGTGTCAAGTTTTCGTAGTCAAGAAACCGTGAAGTACCAGGTTGAGAGTGGAATCATTCAACGAACGTAAGTTTAGGAGTAGAATCCCAGTCGAAGACCTTCTAAAGTTAGATTTTCCCCTGTTTACTGGTTCTAGAACTTTCCGTCCAACTCAGTGATCTGTTCCGTAAGATTGTACACATGATAGTACATTCTTAACTTAGCGGTCAGATACAGACTGCGTCCTATGTCGTACGAACCCCGACCACGTACCCCTATTGGGTCTCTCTACAATACCCCTCCCTCCACCCTCCTCCCCAGTACAAACCCTTGCGTACATTCTTAATTTCTAAAATTTTAAATTTTTTATTTTTTTGATTTTATTTATTTATTTATTTCTCTGTTCCTACGGGAAAGGTGTTTCCCGTCGTTCAGGAACCACGTCTTTTCTCTTAATTTCGGGATAAAGGTGAGTCCCCGGAAAGGGGAGGACCCCCAGTCTAAACCAAATACCAACTTCGGGACGTTCTATAGATGTCCTTTTCTATCATTCGGTAGTCGACTAGGAATCGTGTACTCTACTCGACAAAGTCTGTCAACAAAGTCTGTGTCAAGACATGTCCACTTGTCTTCCAGGATTTAAGTATTTTATTGTGTGACATTAGGACGTGTGACGTAAGTACTTAGAAGTTGACTTCTCGAAGAAACACAGAAAAAGAAAAAACTTTTTGTTCAGTCCTAAGTCCTTACACTCCAAATTGGGACTTTTCGTTCGAAATATGTTTACCAAGGAACTTTCGGTCGTACATCGGACACGTATTTAAAATACTACACACTTCGTGTACAAGTTCCTTCATAAATAATCATTCCGGTATTAAATTTAATCTTTCCCACCAAGTACGGAATTTATAAGGCAGTAAAAGGTGTGACAAATACATAGGTCTGGGTTCACACTTTAAATTCAAACGAAAGGTACATAAGTGGACTGTTTACTAAAGAAGATCCGGTTACACAAAAGTATACCAGGGGCCACCACTCCAAAACACCAACCCCCTCTAACCCTTTTACGAAGATTTAATGGAAAAGTCGCAGTCTCAAAGACAAGTCTATAGTAGCCTGGATGTGTATCTAGTATCTTACTAGAATAACCAACCTAAATAATTCTACTTCAAATAAAGAGGACCTTTTGATCTCATAAAATATAACTCCTACAATACTACTTAAACCTTTGACCAATCAGTGTTACGACAGGGACTTTTAATGTGAACGGTAATGGTTCAGATAGTAACCGAGTATAGTCCTCTGTCTAAGATACTACCCGACACCGGGAACCAGTGACTAAAAACGTTTCGCCGACAGATCCGGGTGGTTTTATCTTCGATATCAACCTTTGATATTTGAAACATCTTGAACTTTACATGACACTGGTTGGTGACTATCATTTTAGGATACTTACACTTTAATAAATATCATGTCTAACTACGAATATAATTGTCGGAACGAAATAGAAATCAGAAATACACTTGTACCAATTGAAAGGTGTACATTTCTCATTGTATAAATAACTTTCTTATATTAAGTAAAAGATACTCAATCTATTCTTATAACATATAACACACACATACAGGTACACACAAACTGTCGTACACACACAATGAGATATTGTCCTTTTACTGAGTACATCTTTGTTTTTAAGTAATATTATACGATATTTATATAAAGTTACATATATCACACATGGGATTCGTCAGGAAGAACTCAGGTGTTTCCAAAGTTTTATGTTTTCAAAAAATTTGTAAATGTAGAGCACTTTCACAAAAAAGGTAGAGATAAATAATGTAAAGGACCGATGTGTCAGTGGTTTTGAGAGACCTTTCACTATTACCGGAATTCATTTTGGTGACCGTACCTAGTGCCTGAATATAACCGTATTAAAAAAATTTTTCTTCGATCGACTAAAAATTCGGAACCAAGTAAAGTCTTTTCGTCACTTATCGTTACGACAACATCTCAACACGGTACTTTGGATCAACATTTCAAAAAAGACGTAACTTTGAGGACTGACCCTCGGTTCCAAATAGAAATTTGTGGTACGAACTTGTACAGGTCTGCTTCACAAAGATTAACATTGAACGGGACGAAATGAAAAGTAGGTTTTTCATCTAAAAGGCACATTTCCTATCTCATTCGACACTTGTAAGTCTGTATCCTGAATTTTTATGTACGCTGTTGTCATAAAGTTCCGTAGTTTACAAATAAAAGACACATCAACGATTTTAATGTCTGAAACCTTAATCAGTGGACTTAAACGAATTGATCAGACGTTTAGCAATCGACGCTCTGAGTCGAGAGACAAGGGAAGAGACATCCTACCCTTATGATTTTGGTAGTATCGTAAGGATATTTGGAATACTACATATAAATAATACCTAAAAGTTTTTTATTACGTACCTCTCGTGGAACCTGACGTCTATTGAGATCTTTCATAAGGCGTTTATAGTTAACAATATAATACATAAAAGGATCAAACGTTACGTGATAACTGATAGGGTCTGAGGAACGTATTTGAGTAACGTATCAATTGTATACTGGAAGTTCCGTTTATAATCATACCAATAAAATATTTAATTCTCTACCTTCTAGTCTCTTTTCTGTTTCTTTGTTCGACCATTCTCCGTTATACTGCTGAGTTCGAGTTCAGAGAAAGCGAGGTACAGGAAATAAGATAAGTACACGATAAAGTATATCATAGTCAATGTACACCGATAAATTTAATTTCAAACACATACACACGAGTCAACACAGACTGAGAAACGATCAGGTACCTGACATCGGGTGGTCAGAGGAGACAGGTATCTTAAAAGGTCCGTTCTTATGGCCTCACCCAACTCTAAAGGATGAGATCCTCTAGAAGGGTTGGGTCCGTGGTCTGGGCACAGGAAACACGGAGGCCGTCCGTCTACGAAATGGTGACACGGTGGATCCTTCGGGTTTAGTTTCAAATTCAGTCAAATTTAATTTATTTCTATTTTAGAGTCAGGGAGTCAAGGTGATAGGTATACGGTCCAGAGTTATAGGTGTATAACAATCGTCGATGTCATGACCTACCATGTCTATCTTTTATCAAGGTCGTAGAGTCTTTCAAGACGAACTGTTACGACGTCAGACCTGGAATGATAGAGAGGTCCGACCAAAAGAGAGTTATCCTGTACTCTAAAAAGAAAATTTATAATATTGTTCCGAGTAGTTATTTAATGAATTGGGAAACATTATTTCTGTAGTGTGTAACGACATCTACTGGTACATCTGGTGTCGATTAGGTAGATCGTCAGATATGTCCTTACTTTTTAAACGAGAATCGGTCTAATAATGTCACGGGTTCTAGACTCTTGGGGAGTCGGTATCAAATCTACTAGAAAGATAGGTTATTATTCCTGGGTATCACTACCCTATGGGATTTCGGTTATACTTTTAGAGTAGATGGAGATTATGAGATACCTGAATGTCAAAAGTAAACCTCGAGTTATTCGAATTTCAACAAAAGTTATAAAAAATTCTAAGATCTACATCATGTGAATCCACATTCCAAACCTTTCTCCTCTATCACTAAATAGTAAAAACAGAAATTGTGACTATAAAACGGGCCCTTTAAAAAGGGAAATACCCTTCGGTTTACTGAAAAGATAGATCCATCGGTTATTCGTCACGAATACTGTACATAGTGGAAGAAAAGTGTCTGGAAATACTACCCATAGTTTATAATGTTAGACCTCTGACATTTACGTTTCCCGTTTATCCTCACCGTTTCGTTTTTTGGTATTTTAGGTTATGAGTTTTCAGTTCGTCTAGAGGAGAAACTTATCTTCGAGAAAGGAACAATCTCTCGTCTCACCATGTCGAGTTCGTACGACCCGGGTATTTTTGGTCGAGACAAACTAAAATCGTCTTTATGGACTCCGTATTCCCTGTCTGTACCCCTTGAAGTGCACAAATTTTCTTAGTGACCGTAGTATCTTCCTTGTAATTATTCCCTAGTCTTCTAGACAATAGAGGTGTCATAAAACTTACATGAAGTTGATATTCAAGTCAGCGAGTCAGCACAGGCTGAGAAACTCTGGGATACTTAACGTCGTGCGGTCCGGAGGGACAGGTAGTAGTTGAGGGCCTCAAGTGAGTCTGAGTGCAGATAACTCAGTCACTACGGTAGGTCGGTAGAGTAGGAGACAGCAGGGAAAGAGGAGGACGGGGGTTAGGGAGGGTCGTAGTCTCAGAAGTTGATATCGTAGGTTGTTTAACACAATAAAACAAACCAAACAGTGGATACTCAGACAGATTAGGTATGACAAAGTCCACCGAATAGAAGTGATAAAATGACGAAAATAAATAAAAAATAGTTAAAAATAATTTAAACGAAATGTTGTATAACACAAAATTACCAGTCGCAGGTGCAGGTTCAGAAGGTATTCGGTGTTCAAGGATTTCTGAAGGACGGATAGTGTTACAGAGAGTTATATCATGTTATAATCCGAATAACTCCCGAAGGGACCACCGATTCAGCCATTTCTTAGACGGGTGTTACGTCCTCTGGGTCCAAGTTAGGGACCCAGTCCTTCTAGGGAAACTCTTCCTTTACCGTTGGATGAGATCATAAGAACGGTATTCTTTAGGGTACCTGTCTTGTGGTGGTAGTCCGAATAACTTTTTTGTTTGGTTGTTTTTTAATAACCCATCGATTAGCTTAGTTCTTTCTGGTTATTACACAAAATGTGGGAGGTGGGTGGTTTTTTTAATACTAATATAAAGCTCAGTAAGATTAGAGCAATAATGGTGAAATCGGTCGGACGAGACCTTTTTGTTGTGCCGGGTAGAAAAGGAGGGGTACCTGTCGAAAACGACTGAGGGTACTTGTTCAACCGGTGTCTCTTTCGAAGAATAGTCAACTTTATTCTCTTTCCTTCCCGTCAAGGATGGTACCGTTTGTGGCGGGGGGAAAGGGGTTGGGGGTCCCTATCCGTACCCGACAAGATTGTGTAGTAAGAGTAAAAGATAGATAAACCTTAACTCATTAAATTGAACCGACAATTTTTACGTGTCATAAAGTTCCGATAAAGATTCGTTACAGGTTTGTCTCTTCGGGATTCCTGTATACATAGTTCTTGTAGGTGTCCGATTTGTAAGAGAACTGTTTCACGATACTACTTATGGTCAGTACCCAGAACGTGTCACCGTCCGTCTTTCGGACTCATGTGACCGGGCCGAGGTTCCTTCTTTTCGACCATTAAACCCATAAAGATTATACTAACTTGAAATCAGACAAGGTACTATCTAGTTTCCAGTCGAAGTTATTTGATCAAGGAAGAGACTTCAAGAGTAACATACAATTTTTGTCACAAAAATTGTGACCAAAGAGGTAAAAGTATTAAGTGTCTCACAGTTATGACCCCGAGTCTCAAGGTCGACGGATGAGACCTAAAACTTCTACAAAATTTTCTACTACTCGTGCGTATGTCCACCGAGAGGTCGGAGTTCTTCCAGCCGTAGCACGCTGAGTGTCCTCGTCGACTGTTTGCTCCTCTTCAAAATTTTGAGCCCTTTTCCTAACCAAAGGAAATAGAGTGTAAAATACCCACTCAATGGTTTATCAACCATAAGACGGTACTGTCTCTCTCAACCTATATAAAGAGTCCGACCCCTGAGAAAACTAACTACTATATTTTTACAGATGTGACAAAACTTGTCCTTCATTTTACTCTTAGATTTTTCACCCTAAAGAGACTCGTACTGACCTTACTGTAGTCTGTGGTTTCTATCCCATCAATTTCTACCTCCTAAGAAAACGATTCCGGTGGTGTTGTCTTATAGTGTCTAACCCACCGAATTTGTCGACTTCAAATAAAGGAGGGTCAAGACTTCCGACTTCAGGTTCTAGTTCCAGAACCGTCGATACCCGAAGGGTCCACTACGTCACCATTTTTCAGATGGAGGTCACGTCCTCTACGTCCTCTAAACCCAAACTAGGGACCCAACCCTTCTAGGGGACCTCTTCCTTTACCGTTGGGTGAGGTCATAAGAACGGACCCTTTAGGGTACCTGTCTCCTCGGACCGCCCGATGTGAGGTGTCCCAGTGTTTCTCACTCTGTGTTGACTCACCGACTCGTGTGTGCGTGTGACCGTCCACACCAAGGACCACTTGTGAGAGGAGGACTGAACGCCACCCGGCGAAAGAGTGACATAGAAGTATACCGGAAAGGAGACCCACAGACAAGAGAACCATAGAGAAGGAAATATTCCTGTAAGCAGGATAACCTGATCCCGAGGTGGAAACTCTAAAGTAAATTGGACCTCAAGGGACAGTCAGGTCACTAATCCTGAGGTACGAGAGTGAAATCTCCCGGACTGAGTTAGGGACCAGTTTTTTATATATATATATAAAGAAAAGTGGAATTAGTGGAGGAATTTCCGAGAATGAGGTTTATGTCAGTGTAACTTCCAATCGTGCAGTAGTATACTTAAACTCCTCCTGTGATAAGTCAGGTATTGTGCACTCGATCTTCTGATAAAGATGTTGCAAAATCCCTCTCCCACCCTACTAAACCCTCTTACCCTTAAGATTGTCCATATGATAGTACATTCTTAACTTAGCGGTCAGGTACAGACTGCATCCCACGTCGTACGAACCCTGACCACGTACCCCTACTGGGTCTCTCTACAACGCCCCTCCCTCCACCCTCCCCCCAAGTACAAACCCTTGCGTACATTCTTAATTTCTAAAATTTTAATTTTTTTTTTTTATAAGTCGAAATGCTTTCACCTTCAACTAATTCAAAATGGAGTGTTTTCAACCACGTTTTAATTCGACCCGGGACTCCTTCACTTAGGTCGGTCGTCTACACAATCTATTTTGATTCCTCGTCTTTTAATTCAGATATGTGAAATCGTTCATTGTCCTTTATAATATTAACTAAAATTGAAACCTTGTTTTCCGACAAACGTATTCTTAACGGACCTTCCATTGTAATTAATACCTACTATTTTGTGATTGTTGCCCTTTGTGAATAGACCTTTACCCCCGTAAGTAATCCCATTCGGACAGTAAACTCTACTTATGCGAATAAGGACCCGAGTCTCATCTCCCGTGATTTTCGCTTTTCCTGGAAGTTTTCCGTTTCCAGTGTCCGACCATCGTGTGTCCGTCATAAGTCTACACAAACCAAACCGGGTGTATTGCAACTTTCTTTTACTTCAATCAGTAGAGGGTAGTTTTTGACCCTCTCAAATGTAATTTATACCCAGACTGAAAAGAACTTTTTAGTTTATATCGTTGTTGACTCGAATTGGGGAACGAACGGTTGTTGGACATATATATATATGTGTTCCGACTTAGGACTTCGCTCGTGTAAGAGTGTGAGGTCAAAGTGTGTAAGACAGGGGTGAGGACGGAGTCTGGACGTTCCGGGACGGTCAGAAACTGAAACGGGATCGAGTCGATTAACTCTCGTTCTGGAGTAGACGTCCATTAGTCTTCAAGTTTTTAGAGGTTAGTCTGAAGAGACCACCATACCCTACTCTTAGACGGGCGGTTGCGTCCCCTGTGCAAAAAATTAGGGACCGGGTCCTTCTAGGGTGTGCGGTACCTCATTGAATCGGGTACACGGTGTTGATGACTCGGACGTGAGATCTTGGGCCCTTGACTTTGACACCTCGGTACACGGAGTATACGACTTCGAACACACGGGATCCCGGGCACGAAGTGTTGTCCTCTTCTTTGACGACACTCTTTGAGTGCGTAGTGTTGTTTCTCATCGGGGGTGAGTGACATTGATGTCTTTTTGTGCACTTGTCGTCACTTTTGGGTCTCGTCGGTTTTTATTTTGTTTAAATTTTCAAATTTTTCATAAGTCAGGGGTCACTAAACTTGTACAAATAAGTACCGTCTCCTGATAGTGCAAATTCGAACTTAATGGATCGGAGGTAAGGGTGGGGTCCTTCAGTGAAAATGATAGTCGTTTAAACAACATGTTTTAAAAATAGACGAGATGTAGACGTTCTTAACTTCGACGGAAATCTCTATTGATTGATCCGTAACCCTTTCTGAGACTACGACCCTCCCTAACCCCCGTCCTCCTCTTCCCCTGTTGTCTCCTACTCTATCGACCTACCGTAGTGGCTGAGTTACCTGTACTCAAACCCACTTGAGACCCTCAACCACTACCTGTCCCTCCGGACCACACGACACTAAGTACCCCAGCGTTTGTCAGCCTGTACTGACTCGCTGACTTGACTTGACTTGGTCCGGACTGAGACGAAGCGAAGACTCTAGTCTACTCTAGCCCACGTAAGTCTACCATCTCAGACGGACGTCACACTTTCTGGATTCAAGATAGGGACCCAACCCTTCTAGGGGATCTCTTCCTTTATAAGAACGGACCTTAACGTCAGGTCATAAGAATGGACCTTTTAGGGTACCTACCGTCTCGGACCGTCCGATGTCAGGTAACCCAGCGTTTCTCAGTCTGTGTTGTCTCACTGAAGTGAAATCTCTATTGTCGTCAATTTTGTCTGTTTCCTCTTTCTCAGAACTTTAATAATTGTCGAAGCTGACATAATAAACAAGAAATAAAAAGTGTCGAAAAACTTTATCTACAATAGAGACTCAAGAAAAACCTTCGACCCCGGGTCTCTTAATTTGATATGGGGGTTCCAGGATGTCTATCATTCGTTCCTCGGTTTCGATCTTAGACCCAGACAAGTTCGGGACCCGAAGGATTAGATGGAGTGATCGTTATTGTTATACTTCCTTCTTGTACCTTATCTAAGAAAGTCCGTGACCTCCATTTGTCTGGTGAAGTTTTGGTTAGAAAAGATACAACAAAATGAAGTAAAAATGACCGACTGTGGTCTGAAAACGTAACTACGGTTGTGTAAAGTATTAAAGTAATGTCACCGGTTTAAACCCCCGAGACAATGCGAACGGATTGAGGGAGGGGGTAGGTAGTATGATTCCCAGTCTAAGAACCAGGACTAAATGCCGAACCCAAAACAAAACAAACAGTTTCAGAATTATTGAGTCGGTGACTAGAGTATAACTCGTTAAATGACCTTATTTATGATTTCCAAACAACAGGTTTGTTTAGTCTGAAGGATGATGATAAGGTGAAGGAAACAGGCTCTAGAAACGTAGACTTGGTTTAACACACACACGTTCCAGCACAGGCTGAGGTGCGTTCAGGGGACACCTGACATCTGACGGTCCGAAGAGACAGGTACCTTAAGAGGTCCGTTCTTATAACTTCACCCAACGACACGGGAGGAGGTCCCCTATAAGGGTTGGATCCCTAGCTTGGACGTAGATAATATAGGGGACGTAACCGTCCGTCCAAAAAATGGTCATCGCGGTGGACCCTGTGGGACTGGTTTATCCAACGGCTGATTTACAGTGGAAGTCGTCTAAAGAAGGGATTCAGAGAGGTTGATATGGTGCGAAGTCCTGTACGGAAAGAAAGATGAAATGAAGAAGAAGGTGATTACTATTGGTTTTAGAGAAAAAACAACAAAAAAAATAAAAACCATTAAAGATTAGGGGTTGAAGTTCTTGAATGTCTTTTGTCAAAACGATAACGACGATAACAACATCGAATCTAAAACAATAAACGAAACCCTCCCCCCAACAGTTGTCTTACTTTTTTGATTACAAAAGGGGTTTCAATAAACGGAAAAGATATAACTTCAATCCCATTGTACTCTAAAAATTTTTCTTCTCTATAAATCCTGTTACAAAGAGTTGGATCCGACGTGTCACCTTATCGGTTAAATTTTTTTTTGTTTGTAGACTCAGGGTAGAGGTCTCTAAAAAAAAAAAAATTTGTTCTGAACTAAACCGGACCCATCGTCCTTAAAATTTTGAGTCGTCCACTATGAGTAAACGTAGTTTCCAGAATTCGGAGACCAACTCTCCTTCCCATCAAGTTCTCTTCCGTCCAGAGTCAACTATATCTCGAACCCAAGAAATGTTGGAGACTCAAGAGTGTTAATACATTGATTTGTCTTGAACAGTACAAGGAGAACCATGACACGATTACGGACCTGTACTGAATTGAAATATTGTATTAGTCATCGACGGAATATGTCCCAGAGAGGGAAAGTATAGAAATAAAGAGATGACCGGAATGAGAACAAACTTTTTATTGACCAACCACTCGCTTACCTTTCTTACTTGCTTCCGTTATTTATTACCTCTGCTCCGTGACGACTTTCATACTCTCCCTGTCTCTTTCCTTTTGTCCCTTTCAATTTCCCTTTGAAACGAAAGGCCCATCTAAAAATTTTCCTCGGAGCAAAGATGAGAATGAGTGTACGGTTTTTGTTATTATCGAACGATGAAGTGTGAACGAACGGAACCCTTTGATTATGGGTGGATCATGAAAAGGAAAGTTTATCCCAATGATCAAGTCTTTTAAACTTAACGTACCCAGATTTGACTCTTAATATCATAGACTAAACCCCAAGACTGACAGTAGAGATAAGAATATACTAACCGACCTATTTATTTTTGTCATCTAAGGTCTTGAAACATATCAGAATCATATATCGTCCGTTCCTTATTTATAAATTACTTATTTAAGAGTGATCCAAATTTTCCTGACATTTCGTCATCTACTTACGTTATTAATAATCTCCTAAAGTGTTAATATTTTAGTACAAGTGGACTTAGTTTTACCGTGGTCGAAACTCCCATTTCGAATGTAGTACAAGGTGCAGACATAAAAGAGTCTATGAACAGTAAAAAAATTGACACGTAGTGGATCTGTTATAAAAAAGTACGTTGGCACACTTTACGAGTCATTGGAATGAAGGAATTACTACTTTAGAAAGGACCCTCTTTGCTTATTCTAAACCATTTCTAAACAGTCAAAACAGTTTATATATATGTTCACCTCGTCATACATTTTTCTATTGTAAAAGTCCTCCTAAATTTGGAAACTGAACCCCGTTGTATCAAAAATGTTTCAATTCCAGTCTTTGGAGTAGGGTACAGGGACTGGGGGTGGGGTTTCCTTATTTTTATCGAAAGACCTAGAAAAGAAATAACTTCTTTAATGTACTTAGAATACTATATTAAATTGGGTCACCCTTTATCAGTAACATTTAATGTAAGGTGACGGTGACAGTTCAATCTTATTTCGTAAGTTCCTTCGTAGGGTATCTCATTTAGACTTTTATTCATATTAGTTACTTACAGAACCAACCACCATAACAGGATGTGTAGGTACTCCGTTAACTTATAAAACGGTGCACGTTTTGTGGTGTGGTCGTAAAACAAGACTCGGTCTAAACCCAAAGATGAATACGTTTTAATAGAAACTACTAAGAACATACACCACGACCACCAAATCAGAGAGTCAGCACGGGCTGAGAACGCTAGAGTACCTGACTGACATCGGAACGGTCGGAGGAGACAGGTACCCTAGGGGTCCGTTCTTATGACCTCAGCCAACTGTAAAGGAAGAGGTCAAGAACATACACCTACTTACATTTATCAACTCAACTGAAGTAGATCTATTACGTCTTGTTATTCACTTTGAGTGAGTCAGCACAGACTGAGAAACACTGGGGTACCTGATATCTCAGGAATATTAAGAGGTCCGGTCTCATGGCCTCACCATCGGAAAGGGAAGAGGTCCCCTAGAAGACTTGGGTCCAGAGGGTGTAACGTCCGATTAAGAAATGGTCGACACGGTGTTCCCTTCGCGTATCTTGTTATACATGGGGTATTTTGGTTCCTTGATAGTTCCTCAGGAGCTGAAAACCGTAATGTTTACTCCCTTGTTCTGTCCGTTATATACGGTTGTCATCAATTTTCCATCGTGTCTCGATTTCTTACCACGAGAGGACCAGAAGACTTTCGTACCATTACTACCCCACTATAAGTCGATAATTATGTGGTCGACCTCTCTTCCTTCGGTCCCGAGGAGTTTCAACGTGTCCGATGGTCACATATTTATCCACACTATAATTATGTATGCATGAATTAATGTGACATATTAAGGCATGTCGAGGAAGGGGGGTGGTGTTCGATTGAGTTGTATATACGTTTGGTAATATAGGTGGTTTCTTCGACCGTTACCTTGTCGATGTCGGTATCAAGAAAAGAGTGAAACGATCCTAACGAAAGAGGGGAAGTACGAAGTGGAAAGAGACCGTACGTGTAGGGAGTGAAAAGGTAGAGGGACGGAAGTAGGACAGATGTTTGTCGGACAAGGTTCAGGAGGAGATAAATCCCGAGGAAAAGCCAGAAGGCACGGGAAGAACGAACCGGACGAGTAGAAAGAGAAGGAGACAATATTAGTGGTGAGTGCGATGTAGACGGGAAGGAGATCGTCGGAGACGCTGAGATCCCCTCTCTTGGGAAAAGGGTCGGAGTCGAGATGGTCGGGGAGTGAGAGTTAGGCCCCGTAATCTTCTTTTGTTTTATGATTGTTCATGAAATGAGGTGAACGATCCTCGGTCAAAACGTAAGACTTACCGAAGAGGTCTTTTCTTTCAACTTTTCAGAGGAGAGAGGGTATATAAGTATCGTAGATCAATCCGTAAAAAGACAAAGGACATTCTCTAAGGTAAAAATACCTATTACGTATATCACACCTTTTTTCACTTGAGAAGATAACATTCTATAGTGATGACAAACAACCTGACACCATTATAAACGACTAGTAACAGAAAACTTTGACATTTTATATACTGTCGTGACTCTTCAAGTCTACCAGAAGGGATTTTTCCGTTTTTGTATTGGACTCTCAAGGAAGAGATTAATCAACCTGTTGATTACACACACACACACTGTCTCTACCTTATCCCCTCCTCCTAAGTTGTAGCATAAAAAATTTCACAAATGGTAATCGGAGTATATAATTGATCAATAGAACGACAATGATGATTGGTCCTGTTGGAACCTGTTATTCCAAATAGAGTAACGGTAACGATGACAGTATAACATGAAGAACGTCCATCCTTAGCACCGGACTAGTCCGGTGGTGGAAAGAAATCTTGATCGAACCACGGAGTGTGTGTAAATAGAGAGTCCTTTACAATTACTTTCCCTTATATTCGATACTACAATTCCTTAAGGTAAACTAACTCTGTGGTTTTTAAGAAAAATCGGAATAGCTATAAATAGTCAGGAGTCAATCTTTTAATCGGAGTACTTGTTGAGTGATCTTTCAGTTCGTCTTCTCTTGTGTTTAAAGTTGGAATCGATCGTTCTAAGGAAAGGTCTAGTCTCGGGTCTTCAAGTCAAGAAAGAAGAAAGGTTCTTACAAAATAAAAGATCGTGTTTGTTCTACGTTATTGTGTACGTTGTTCCTAATCTGATTATTCTTATTTTTATGTAAAAAAAGACCTTGTCATTGTAGTCCTCATTTTATTTCTACCATTCTTTCTTTAAATTTTTTTTTCTTTAACTACCTAATACCACCATCGGTTTAAAATAGAACACCTCTGTTCGTACTTCCACTATATTTATAACTTATTTTGAATATTCCAGTGTTTGACATCACCTTTTTATATTTATAAAACTTTGTGAAGTAAAGCTTTTCAAGTCCTTTCTTAATTCCTGATTTGTGGGGTCTGGTAGACATAACGGAATGACGGGGCTCTCGACGGGTGTCCTGGTTATTCCTTTGTCTCGACTTAGTACCGAAGTGGTGACGGATAAACATCCACTCTTCAACCAGATTTGAAGAGTACATTAAAGGGTCTCAAGATAGTAAGAGAAGATCACTCCTGAACAAAGAGAAAAGATTCCCTCACAAAATTATGGATAGTCCGAGAAGCTCCGGAAACCTACTTTTCAACGACCTTTTTTATATTTTACGATGATAATGACGACTATAGACGTAGACGTACGCACGGAACGTACGTCCGAAGTAGTCTACTTAGTTTTTTATAGTTTGTCGTTTACAAAGACAACCCGACAAACAGTTTATGTGGTCGGTCCGGTCAATTCTTAATCGTTATGACTTTACCGGAGACCCCTTTTGTTCATATAGAGGGTAGGTCGTAGGTGACCTAAAGACGATGGTAAAGACATTCGGTCGGGTCGTCGTAAAGTGTGTAATTGAACAAAATCTCTAACTCCTACATACTCACTTTTATACTAATAAGAAACCGTAAACCGGGGAATCTTTAATGAAGATGGTAATCATGAGGGAGGTTTAGACTGAAACTTTGTCGATGAACGAACTACATGTACAATGATCTTTTGTAAAGATTTCACACCCCTGACTCGTCCCTTTCCTTTTTGTTCAAATGGGTAAAACGACTTCAAAGATCGGTTCGTTAACGAAGTCTTTTGGTGTGTCGGGAAGAACTTATTTTTGCCGAAGACTCAATCTTTTCTGGTTGGATCTTCGTTAAGTCTGAACTCTTCTTTTGGTTCTTTTGAACAGACACAAGACTTAACTCAACATTGAAGCAGAATGAAACACTTTTGAAACGTGACTCTAAAGAATCAACAAAATTTAAATCGTGTCATAAACTCCTACCCTCCCTCCCATAAGTTTTACACATGAGAAGACTCATAATCCCAAAGGATTCGTCCTATCATACGATTCAACAAAGTCGGTAACACTTAGGGTCAAATGCAATAGTCGGTTCTCGGTCAGGGACCTCAAGGAAGACATTATAATCCAAAACGTCATACGGTTGTTTTGGTGAACTCATACTCCAGTAGAGTACTTACTTTCCTTTTTATTAAAGAGACAGAGTACGAGGAGATCTTTAGTGAACTCCTTTAAATATTCGATGGGATTATTTCGTCAACAAAGAAGTGTTCGGGAGGGTAGGGGCAATGGAGGAACCATTATGAGATACTACAGTTCTTGTCGTCGACGACAATGACCCTACGCTCTTTTATTAAAAGGTAATTCGTGAAAAATACAAGATTTATAACTTGAGGTACGAAATGTAGTATTAGAACTTAGAACTGTTAAGACTATTCATAGTAATAGGGGTAAAATTTCCATTCCTTTGACTTCGTCTTGTTAGTCAACGATTGAGTCCAAATGAACTGAGTCGTCAGACGTTAGAACGGACATGTGGCACAACGATACCCACCAAACAACAATAATTGTAAAAGAGTATCAAGGATCACGGTATTATTAGTAACTGATAGTTTACACCGAAGATGAGTATAACGTTCAGTCTCCGTCCTTTCATTAAACTGTCCGGATACACCTTTCAGGAGTTTGATTTGGTATTACTGTCGTAGTCTTATAAGTAAGGAAGGGAAGAAGACATAATTCGAGTTTAATGTCGGTTGACAAATACGTTTCCCTTTTACTGTTAACTGTTTCTTAGTCTATTGAACAATGTTCTTTTCTACTTCAAATATAAAATTAGAAAGTATAATAATTAATTTGATAGTAGGTCAAGAACGAGACCACTTTATTTAATTCGTCAAAAGGTACGGGGGTTGTGGGGTTTTTTGGTAATTTATACGAATTACACCTTAAGAGTATCCAAAAAAAAAAAAGCGTTACCTAACGTAAGATCCAAAAAGTATTACTTCCGGAAAACTTGAAACTTCGTTCAACGACATTTACAAATACAAAAATTTCCATCAACAGCAGAAGGATAGTAAATACACACGAGTCAGGAGTCAGTACAGGTTAAGAAGTACTGGGGTACCTGACGTCGGACGGTCCGAGGAGACAGATACCCGAAAAAAAGTCCGTTCTTATCCCCTCACCCAACGGTAAAGGAGGAGGTCCCCTAGAAGGACTGGGTCCTTAGTTTGGGAGTAGAGTAAGTAACCGTCCGTCTAAGAAATGGTGATTCGGTGGACCCTTCGGGTAGAAGTTGAACTAACAACTCTCATAATAATTAGAAATTTTTATCTAATATTTTTTTATGAAGAGTACCATCTTATATTATACCTATCTGTTTTTAATGTATTTTGTTTACATATCAAATTACTTAATGATTCCGACGACGACGACGACGACGACGATTCAGTGAAGTCAGCACAGGCTGAGACACGCTGGGGTATCTGCCGTCGGGCGGTCCGAGGGGGTAGGGACCCTAAGAGGTCCGTTCTTATGACCTCACCCAACGGTAAAGGAAGAGGTTACGTACTTTCATTTTTCACTTTCACTTCAGCGAGTCAGTACAGGCTGAGATTCGCTGGGGTACCTGACGTCGGATGGTCCGAGGAGACAGGTACCCTAAAAGGTGCGTTCTCATGACCTCACCCAATGGTAACGGAAGAGGCGAATTTATTGTAGGTCCAGCTCTGTCGGTGAGATGTTGGGTGGGCGTTCAGGATTGGTTAGTGTTTGGAAGGAAAAGAAGGGGATACATTATCGAGGGAACTTAAAATTCCATAAGTGATGGTATAAGTGAATGTATAAAAAGACCAAATTTCATACTAGTGGGGTCACACTGAGAGAATAGTGCTTTCAAACCAAAGGGTTGAAAAATCAAAAGACTATGAAAAAAGGAATGGATTGTTAACTAAGGAAAACATTTATATTCAAACAAGTAGTCGTGGTCACGATGTAGTTACATAAAGATAAGTGAAATCAACGGACTTTGGTTAAGAGAACATTTAAAGAGACCTTCTTGAGTACCCTTGTTATAAGAGACTTAAGAACGTACAACTTTCATCGAATTCTTGAAATATGAACTTTTAGTCGAACCGATTTATATTTTAAGAACCGAACATCGTAGAGATCATACAGGTATACTAAAATAATCATTAAAGAAAAGGAATATTCATTAAACAATAAAGATGGATCTAGGGGAGTCTTCTAAAAAAAAAAAGTTCTAATGACTAAAATGTCTGATACAGAACCACACCCAACGAGACTCCGTTGAAAAAGTCTCACAAACTGCTAGAAAGTTACGTTTCACAGTTTATATTGATAAAATTAAAATTCTTAAAAAATTTAACATTAAAAATCTTTAACGACAAAACCCAAAGAAGAAAACTCCTGTAGATAATACATATATAATTTAGAAGAAACAGATAGGAGAATTAAACAATGAAAGAGAGGTCATGAAGAATAGAGAAGGGAGAAAAACTGTAAATTTAAGAAGAGGAGATCNTTGTTAGTGTGAGCGTCTCGGGACGTCCGTCCGATCTTTCGGTAGCTTCCCCAAAAACCTAACTTTGTGAGAAAGTTTACGTCTTTTGATTTCGGGATTTAACTGAAAAAGGTCTTTTACAGTCTTCTCACCTTTTCGTCTCGTGTTTTCGGCCGTCTAAAAACAACCCCATGTACGAATCCTTAAAGGTCTCCCCAGGGACTTCAGACTCGTGCGGAACGCATACAGTCGAAGGAAGGAGTACTGGAACAGTGCCCGCCC